>MU007027.1:0-436598 GCA_010583015.1 Tothia fuscella | reverse complement strand
GGTCTGTTATATAGCCAAGAACAGCTGCAGTCACCTCGCTCTTTCTGCCCAACCTAGATGACCTCTTTCTGGTGCGCCTGCGTGCCGGAGACCCTATCTTTTCACGCATCTTTAATAGTGTACGCCCTGTGGAAGGTGGCATGTTGATTTGGGGCATACGGCAGATATCGCCAGCAGTGGTGCCAGGGGGGGCATTATCATATGCATCAAAGAAACGAGAGCGCTCGATTGTATCATATTCATGTCTTTTAGGCTTATTATCTGGCGTTGATGGAGCCATAATAATCAAAGGAAGGTTGATGGTGTTGTTTTGATGCCAAGGCTCTCAGCGCGGTGAATTCGCTAAGACCCTGTGTATCTTGTATCCTCATTGCTAGAGCGGGAGGTCAGCATCTATGCCTCACGCAGATCCTCTAATATCCCCCGTGGCTCTTGTGATCGGAACTTTGCTGCTAGAGTTCGTCAAAAAACCAAGATCGGGGGCGGTGGTGCAGGGTCATGCATATTCAGCAAGCTCTATTGTTCCCTGTGCAGTCTCTTCTTGTGCCGGCCGAACTACAATAAATGCCATGCAAACATTGAACAACCAACTTCTACTTCTTGCAGGTCAAAACCTCTCCAGATCTCTTCAACATTCAGGAGTTGATATTAAGACTGGTGACTGTGTTCAAATCTTTCGTCTCTTCTTGTGAGCAAATAATGTAGTTGGTTTGCGCTACTCTATCATCTTGGAAAGGGTCAGCTAGTTGTTTCGAATTTTAATGGGAACCGAACTCTCAGAGAAAGGGGCAAGGCCCTAAAGATGCTAAGGCGCGTTGAAAATTAAAATAGTGTCCCGAAACTGTTCAAATAAGTGGGAAGAGAGAAGCGTGGATGAACAGGTCTAAGCCTATGCTGGTAGACTGGTAGACCTCGAGAAGCTAGAAAAGCTAGTTATCCAGGGGTTGGGAACACCAGCTAATCCTGTTTTAACGTTATTCTAAGGTATGGTGTGAGGATAATAAGTCGAGTCGCCCTGCCATGTCTTCCAGTTGGCCGAGGTTCCAAAATCAGGGACCTCAAGGCTCAAGCCCGCCGGCTGACGAGTCGCATGCGCTGGATAAGAACACTCTCTAGCCTAACTTCATTCTCTAGACCAATATTTCCGCGAAAGGACTTTATATTTTAGCAACATGTCAAGGCGGGAGTGTAGGTCCCGGTACCTTGAATCAAGATCGTTGGTCGGATGATTCCCTCAACCTTCGCATGTTCGACTGCACCTCAAGTTTCCTTCTATCCTTGAGCTTTCGGTAAAGGCAAGAATATTCTCCTCCTCTTGATGAAGAAAAGCTTCATGAGGTGCGGGCCAGAAGTCCGAAGGCCTGTCAACGAAGTCCATGACGCATGTGGAGAGCCGGTAGCGCGTGGCGCGATCCATGAGGACGAAGTTCGCTGTGTAAACATCATCAAGATCGGCAAGCATACCCCAGATCTCTCTTGCCATATACCATTCGGACGATTGGATCGATGGCTGGGAGATAGCTCTTCCGCTACTGAGTCCGTCCAGAGACAGATAACTGCAGGAACGCCGGACAGGCTCTACTTCGTAGTCTATCATTGGACATCCAAACTCCATGATCGTCATTAGCCGTCCATGACTTTTTTATACTTTTCATTAATCCTTGTAAATCCAATGTCGGCCTCCAAGACGTTCCTATTCTTTTCATTTCACCTCGTCTTACTAATGCACCCCTTTTCTAGTTGCATCATTCAGGCGATATTAACAGGCCGCAAGTGGCTGAATAGAGCTTGGTCTACATAAAACTAACAAGTGTTTTTTATGGAGTAGAATCTAACAGTCTCGAAAAACTAAGGCTCTAAGTAGTGGGCTCTTAATCCTTGCAATATGGCGTCGTCTGAAATCTAAGACATTACCTTCTATCAAGCGGCGATTGTTACCATGTCACATAATTCTTAAACTTCCTTCCTCTCATTCAGGAATCGAGACTTTTGTGCACTCGCGTCCTTCTTTTCCTGCCTTCTCCCCAACGACTGCGAGGAGCCCGTGAAGGTCTTCGTCGTCGATATCAATCATGTCGACCCAATTGGGACTATCACCATTGAAGCCAGGAGACTCCCAACCTCGCTTTGATGCCGCTGGCATTGTCTACATCACTGGGTGTTCAATGTGGACAGTCTTCATTCCCTGCGGTATGACTTTCCTGTGGCACAAGCGTCACCTTCCTTTCTTGAAGATACGGCGTCTACCACTTACCTTTGGGGCAACGATTCTGCTGCATCTCTACTGGATTACGCAAGAAGTCGGTTACACAATCGCCCCATTGGAGCCCGAAGTCGCTGTGTTCTGGACAATGGGAGTTGTATATCCGATTGGGCTTGGGCTCTTTTTCGCTAGTAATGCGCAACTCCTGTATGTAGCCAAGACACAGGAGAAGTACGCCAGGTGGGATAGCTCGAGTGATGCGAGTATCCACACCGCTGGATTTTACGAGCGTAATCAGCCTGGCAATGGGCTACAGAAGATTTGGAGACGGTTCCAGCAGCTGGACTTTACTGTGCGGACACTTATTGTTGTGGGAGTAATGTCGTTCTTGCAAGTTCGTAGATATTGTTTCGAATGTCATTAGAATCATGCTAATAAGATAGATACTTTTAACCGTTATCATGTTTTTGATTTCGCGAAAATACCACTCCAGCTGGGGCATTTCAGGAACAGAAGTTACTGGCACTCCGTTAGAGCGACAGATTAAACAAGGCCAAGGATGGGAATGGTAACAGTCGAGACTTCATTGGTTACATACTGGATGCTGACGAGTCAACAGGTGGCCGCTCATAGCCTGGCAGTTTTTCTGGTACTGGGTAGTTGCACCTATTACTCTTTGGCGCGCACGTAACATTCAAGACACTCACGGTTGGAGGGTACAGACCAGTGTCTGTTGCATCGTAGGGAAAGTAGAGTCCATTTCTCACTATTGTTGTCTCACTAATTATTCGCACAGGCTTTGGGCTCTACCGATGTGGCTTATTGCTCTCTATGTCCCAGCTATGGCTCCGTGCAATGAGTACTGGATTCCGGTACAATGGTGAGCGAGCTCAAACATAGATCAAAATTGCAAAAGATGCTAACACTGATTAGGATCGGTATCTCAATTTGGTTTATCGAGGCATTCACAGTGTGGATTCCGTGCTATCAAGTCTACCGACATCACAGCTTGCAAAGAGAGACCTTGGATACAATCGCGCTATGGCAAAACCGAACGAGAAAGGAGACAGATGCCTCAAACCTCACTTCACATGGCGAGCAGCGCTCTACAGTGAATACCTACAAATCGATGAGCTCGATGGAAGCTGGGCATGAGAAAGCATCCTCTTTCGATTTGTCCGACACAGATAGTATGTACACCATGGACGCCTTGGAGCACACGCTCCGCCAGAATCCCGAGCCATTGCGCCAGTTCTCCGCTCTTCGCGACTTCTCAGGCGAAAACATCGCCTTTCTCACTGGTGTAAGTGAGTGGAGAGCGAAATGGCCTCCGTCCCGATCCCAGACGCTATCCTTCTCTGCTCGCGCGGACGAGAAGTTGGACGAAGAGGCCCCCCTTCGCGATTTGTACAAACGCGCCGTCTATCTTTACGCCAACTTTGTCAGCCCGCAGTATGCCGATTTTCCTATCAACATCAGTTCGGAACATCTGAAAGAGTTGGACTCTCTGTTCCAAGACGCAGCAAAGACTTTGTACGGTGCCAGTGCCACACCCACATCTCTAAACAGCGTGACACCATTCGAAACAAATTTTTCGTGGCCCGCCCGCACCAGCCAAGTACAAGTCAACCAATCCCACAACGCCAGCTCTCCACATGCCGCCCAGGATCCTCTAGATGGGGATACCGGTCTCCTTGACTTCGTTAATGATAGAGTCCAATATTGGGGTGACATTCCATCGAATTTTGATCGCCATGTTTTTGAGAACGCGGAAAAGAGTATTAAGTACTTGGTTCTGACGAACACGTGGCCAAAGTTCGTGAAGGAGAAACGCGTTGGTCGGAAAAGACATGAAAGAAGTTTGGAGAGCTCGGATAGTAATGAGAGTAAAGGTTCTTCGAAAGGGTACTTCAAAGTCTTCCATACCTTTATGAGCAAGGGAAATACTCCGTGATGGACCTGTGGGGCATGATTAGCTTTGGATGGAACATTTGGAGATCACTGCCTTGGGTTGGCAGTACTTAATGTATGGTAATAAGGTCATAATATCTTGGAGCTGGGACTTGAGGCATGGAGGTATTTTGATATTGTAGGAATATAGGTGATAACAATGATGTGGGTTATTGCAACGAAGGACTTTGATAATGGTCAAGTGTATACTCCTTAGTTTGATTGAAAGCCGGACAGGGGTATTGTTAGGATTCTGAGGTATAAGAAACTTCCTAGTTATATTAGAACTAAATCAGCATACTAAAGACTCCTAGCTTAAGTAGTATATTTATCCTAAAAGTGGGTAAGTATACTAAATCGTTTTAAGTATAACTACTCGATCTTAAAAACCTATTGTTCCTAGACTCTATCCGGCTTTCAAGAATCTTAAGGAGTAGGACAACCATGAAATGCTAATCGAAAGAAAGCTTTTGCAAACACCGAGCGAATTGCGTGGGTCTGGGAGAAACATCAACGAATTCACCACATTTCTACGTGTAGACTAGTACTGTAGTCTAGGGGATTGGTAAAGCTCCACTTGGTAGGTAGTTCCAGCGGAGGGTTTTGTGTTCAAACCATTATGGTTTCGAAGCGCTAAGTTGAGCTGAAACGAATCTCTTTAGAGAGGATTTTTCTCATGCGCGGTATGTAAGCTATTGATTGCGGCCAACCTGCCATCTAAGATAGCCAATTTGAAGGCATAATGCAAGGCTCAACGCGAGAATGTTTTTGGTTTACTTCGTGCCGTTATCGATACGGGGGTGAAGCTACCCCTGTCTTTGAACACCTGACGGATAGAAATATCTTTCAACTGCATGAGTTTTGAGCTGCAAGGCAGAGACGAACTACAATCTATCTATGTTTAATTGGCTGGCATGGGATTCTTTAAGGCTTGCTCAAGACTTTAAACGCTGTTCCACAACCTTAATGGCCAAACTCCTCTGAAAGCGGGGAAACATCGCGCTGCTAAAGCATGACGTGCTTAGGGTATGGGATTGCTCACCCATGGGCAGATCAATGAAGCTCAGGTTTGGTCTCTCCGAACTCGCTCAAGAGAATATCTCTGAAGGGATTCTTTCATTGAACACAGTCTGCAAGTGCTGCTCTACCTAGACACATCTTCAATTGCTTCTCGTTTTGCGAGATTAATTTGGACACTGTATCTTAGTGACTGTCAGCTCTGCTTACCGACTTTGGTATAGCTGCGCGCAGCTCATTCACTGCATTCGTACCCAGCATTGGCTGTGCAGAATCACGACATTGGCCTTAAAGAAGCAAACAAAGTATCCTCACAGACGTACAAATAGAACTATCCGTGCTTCAAAAGACGGAAAGAAGCAATTCCCCGCGCACACGACCAACCACAACTCGACTTGAACAAATATCTTAAAAAATGGCGGAAGAGGTTCCACAGAGATTCGAGACTTTGCAATTACATGCTGGGTGAGTTGATTGCCTTCTCCTTCATGAGTAGGGATCGCATACGTACCTTTGAGACTGGCTAGATTTAGATATTCTAAAGTCAAGTCATTTGCACGTACTCCGATTTGCAAAGAAAATATTACGGCTGTCTAAGAGTACAACAGCTAATATGCTGAGTGTCATAGTCAAGAGCCTGATCCAACTACAAATTCTCGCGCTGTCCCAATATATGCGACCACTGTAGGTTTTGCCCAAAAGAAAAGCCAGGAACATTTCCTAATTCTCTTTCAAGTCATTCACATTCAATGACTCTGCTCACGGTGCGAGGCTGTTTGGCCTCAAGGAGTTTGGCAACATCTACTCGCGAATTATGAATCCCACAGTCGATGTATTCGAGAAGCGGGTAGCAGCCTTAGAAGGTGGTGTTGCAGCAGTTGCGGCAGCTTCCGGTCAAGCAGCGCAATTCATGACCATTGCCGCTTTAGCACATGCCGGTGACAACATCGTCTCGACTTCCAACCTCTACGGTGGCACATACAATCAGCTCAAGGTCTTCTTGCCACGCCTTGGAATAAAAACCAAATTTGTCAAGGGCGATAAGCCCAAGGACATTGCTGCTGCTATTGACGACAAGACCAAAGCTGTTTACCTTGAGAGTATTGGCAACCCGAGATATAATGTTCCCGACATTGAGGCGATTGCGAAAGTAGCACATGACGCCGGCGTGCCACTCGTCATTGACAACACATTCGGCGCTGGTGGATACTTCGTTCGACCAATTGATCATGGTGCTGACATTGTCGTCCATTCCGCTACCAAATGGATTGGAGGTCATGGTACTACCATTGGCGGTGTCATCGTTGACAGTGGCAAGTTTGATTGGGGAAAGCACGGGGCTCGATTCCCTCAAATGGTGGAGCCGTCTGAGGGATACCATGGTCTCAAATTCTGGGAGACTTTCGGACCAATAACGTTTGCCATTCGAGCTCGTGTGGAGATTCTACGTGATCTCGGAGCTTGTTTGAGCCCATTTGCTGCACATGAGTTGATTCTAGGGCTCGAGACATTAAGTCTGCGCGCTGAGAGGCATGCTTACAATGCCCAGAAGCTCGCTAAATGGTTGGATGCAAACGAGAACGTTGCCTGGGTATCTTATCCTGGCCTCGCGAATCATCCTACTCATGACACAGCGGTCAAATATCTTAAGCGCGGTTTTGGCGGTGTGCTATCTTTTGGAATCAAGGGAGGTGGAAAAGCTGGTAGCCAAGTTGTAGACAACTTCAAGTTGATCTCCAATCTTGCCAAGTGAGTTTGACGGTGCGATTGGGACCGCTTGTGCTAACCTTTTGGTAGTGTCGGTGACTCTAAGACTCTTGCTATTCATCCATGGAATACAACACATGAGCAGCTCAGCGATGAAGAGAAGGAAGATAGCGGCGTTACCGAGGATCTCATCCGTATTTCAGTTGGTACTGAACACATTGACGATATCATTGCTGATTTTGAGCAATCGTTTGCCAAATCCGCCACCAAACCAGAGGAGAAAGGTGATCCCTCCAATGCAGAAAAGAATGGGGACACTAATGTTGATGCGTCTATGGCTGGTGCGGCATAAATACCGACGAGTTAGTGTGGCAAATTGATACTAGTAACAATCTCGGCTTGGGGCCCAGGTCTCAAATATCTCACTCAGTGGAAACAGCAATATATTTCTTCATACCATGTTTCTCTTTTGCTGCTGACAAGTTGCAGGGGAATTCGACTTCGTGCATGGGATGCGCATCTCTGGGTCTTTGCAATTCCTTGAGGAATATTCAACTCCAGGTTGCGAGGCTCGGACATTCAGAATGTAGTACATGATTACGCAATCTAGGAACTTATTCTCAGGCCTTTGACTAACTTTTCAGAGTCACACAACTATGCTGAATCCCTCCCACAAAATCTCGCCATTCGCGACTTTAAACACAGCGATATACCCTCACTGAGTGAGCTCTTCAAATGCTGCTCCAGACAAGGGCACTGAATATTAATATCATTACGCGCAACTGTATCCGCAGTGTTTGGCTGGTCTTCGTATCAAATGGCTGCGCCGATTAATATGCGATAATACTTCTTTGGTACGCGTAGCAGCTGCACCGCCCCCAAATGAAGGAGAAAGATTTGTAGGAGTGAGTATCTGGCTTAAAAAGTGTGGGACCCGGAAAAGAAGGGGAAATGACACTGAGAGTGTGGAGAGAAAGGAATTGGTTTGACGGTATGTGTATCTCCTTCCAATAGATGTTAAATGTGGAGTTGAACTGAACTCTCTCCATGATCTGCCATCTCTGCGTAATCTCGTGAAGACTGAAGCACTAGCCATCGAGTTATCTCTTCTATCACTAAAGCAAAATCTAACAAGCACTACTCCAAAATCCACCCAAACCCGGCATTACAAGGTGACTCGAAACGCCAATCCGCCATACGTGAGGCTCGTTCGTGAACACCATCACCAACCAACATAACGTCATACTATCAACTCAATGATTTAGCAGTGCATCGCAACTTTCAAGGTCACGGAATAAGTACTGAACTAATGCATTGGGCAATGGATGGTGCTACTGAAGAAGTCGTTCCTGTTTCCGCTGCAGGCGAGGGTTAGGATTCTAAGAGGCTGCATTGGGTTTCAGAAAACCACCAAATACGGAGTATTGGTTAGATGGAATGGAGAGATTATTCCTCACGAAGACGTTCAAGGAGGAAACGTGGCATGGTAAGCTGCCAATGGAGGTGTTTCTGGGAGTGAGGTTGTTGGGTGTCCTAAAGGGGTTGAACTTGACGCTGGTGGGTTTCTGATCAAATAAGAAGACCAAAAATACCAAGAGAGTCATGATGATCTTTCCATGAGGAGTTATAAAGCGTTGGGATTCACATAGTACTTATGGCGTCAATTCCTGTATTAATTATAGAACTAAGTGTCAGAGGATATACTGAATTATTTTTGATGCCTTTAGAAGACCTCAAAAACTGTGAAATTCTGAAA
Organism: Tothia fuscella; assembly: GCA_010583015.1. Lineage (NCBI taxonomy): Eukaryota > Fungi > Ascomycota > Dothideomycetes > Venturiales > Cylindrosympodiaceae > Tothia > Tothia fuscella. The sequence continues at coordinate 427,965 of MU007027.1, read as the reverse complement.
CCTATAAACGTCTCGATTCAGGTTCCAAATAAGCTTAAGTGAGTAAGGAAGGCTAGTGCCGGTTTCGGTTAATACGCAGCCTTGTCACGTGCACTACTAATTTAGCCGCTCAGCCCCCAAATCTCCTTTCCAACTCCATCGAATTGCATTCTCACACATAGCCGTTCAGCTCATCGCATATTTCGTATCTACTAGTCAAACTTGACAGAAATTTTCACTTTTTGTTTTTATCAACTCAATTCATGTCCGCTGAACCGACAACCAATGGAGAAATTTCCTTACCATCGACATTGGACCTTCAGCGAATCAGATGACGACGTTGAGTGCTACGCCTTGAAAAGTTCTCAATTCGATAAGCAGCCAAATATAGAACCAACAGCACCTGATCCCTCTGATACCAAAATCTGTGTATGGTTTACCCACCCCCATGCATGGAGCCACATCGGGGTAAGCAGAGATTACATGGAAAAGATCCGCAAAGGCTGGAAAGTTCCCGACAAGTTTTGGCGAAAACACTTCATACCAGAGCACAGTGCCTTTGAAATCCACACGGATGTGAACAGCTCTGGGGAGCTAAACGCTGTGTATGTTGGATATCGTATACTCGGGTGGATTGACTTCCACGATGTGCTCACTTATTACAATCATACCACATCGCAACTGCTGGTATTTGTACAAGAGAGTATACCAGAGGAAATGGAAGGCCTGCTTGGATTTTTCAAAAGCAACGTCGATACACTAAGGCAACAGCCGCTACGATTCCTTGGCTTGCACCTCAATACCACCACTGAGATCATCGTTCAAGATATTCAAGTCACTGGTTTCGAGCTCTTCCAAGTCGGTTTGACACTGATGGAAGCCAAACACGTTGAATACCAAAAATCATTCGGACTCGTACCAAGTGGGCAAGCTCTAAAAGACGAAAGCCAGACCCTCTTCAACATCCTGCGATCAAGTGCCCACAATTCGAGAAACTGTGACCTCCTCGAAGTCATCTGTGATAGATACCGCAAACTCAGTGAAGGTCTGGATGAAAAGTTTTCTTTGCGGATTGACATCATTGATACCGAGGAGATTGAGAATGAAAACCAATTAGCGAAACTAGAAGTCGCGTACCAGGACAGAGTCCTACAAATCCACTCCACAACACTCAATAACCGTTTACTGCAAGAAGATACAAAAGTATCCATTGAAATTGCCAAAGCATCAAAGGATGCCGCGGAAGCAGCACTAAAAGATAGTGCTGCATTGAAAACGGTGGCGTATCTCACTCTCGCATTTTTACCAGCAACATTTGTCTCCACCATTTTTTCGACTACTGTGATTGATTTTGGGAATTGGGGAGGTAAGGATGGGAATGATGGGAGGGTTATATCGAATGGGTGGTGGATTTATGTTATCAGTAGTATTGGGGCTACGATTATGACGTTGTGGGTTTATTTTTGTTGGAATAGGAAGGTTTTTAAACTGTTTCCGTTTAGGAGGAAGAAGGGGGATGAGGAGGGCTTGGTGGAGAAGGAGGAGAAAGTGGTAGAATAGGGGTTCAAAGTAACTCGTATTCTTCTTACGGTAACACCTTCCGGTTTGCTGGATGAAACAATCCATCTTTGGCGATGATTCGAGAAGAGATGAAGTCCATCGCAGTATAGACGTCGTATTTCACGCACAAATAACGCTAGGCTCGTTGGGTAATGCCGGCGACAGCGCAAGACTTCTTTCTCGTATATTCTCAGCTATGACAGTTGTTACTACTACATTGGGGCTTCTGAGCAGCGATCTACTGCCCTGGAAGAAATTTGCGCCTCTGAAACACATTCTTCCGGTATCTCATGCTCATTGTGCCACTATGGTTCGTATTTTAGCCAACATACGAGTGAAAAGAAACCAGATTTCTTTGTTGTTTCGACGTATCTGCTTGGCTGTGAACCCGCATCTATCGTGATCGTGTCTTTGGGAATACTGCGTCACTGATGTTCTATGCTGTGCCTTACGTCCAAGATATTTGTGGTACAGGTCATACCCCACATTTTGGATTCAGCCTTGGGGCCAAGGCTACACAAAGGCTGTGAAAACGAACGCTGTACTACCAATGCTGGCACTCTTTGACATTACAGCTATTATCGTGCTCTTGGCCGTGGCTATAAGTACTTGAATGAGAAGCCAGAATATGACTATTCATTCATCATCTGAAATTTTCAATCTCAAGCTTCCCAAAATCCCAATTCAATCTCAACCCCAAATACAAACATGCACAACTATCTCACAGTTCCCATCCTCCTCTGCCTCAGCGCAGCCGTTACATCCCATCCCCTCCAGGAACGCGCCTACGACGGCGGCGGCAACCCCCTCGAATCCGACTACTGCAGCTGGAAACACCCAACCCACTGGTCAAACTGCTACACCGCCAAAGGCGACGCCGATACCTCCCTCGCCGCAGCCGAGCAGCTCTTCCCCACCTCAACCCACAACGGCAAGGGCGACGCATTTCGCCACTGCTACTGGAACGCTCTCATGACCATTCACATGGGTGAGGGTAAAGCAAAGATTTTTGGTGATATGCATGAGAATGGAACGCCGAATAATCCGCCCAGGGAGAAGGCGATGGATTTGGCTAATAACGCTCGTGGGAGGAGTGTTGGAACAAGTGAGAGATATGTTGGTGCTGCTAAGGAGAAGTGCCGTTCTTTGGCTGTTGATGGGAGTTTGGTTACTCTTTAGTGGCGATGAGGGTATCGAGGGGCGTATATGAGGTGGCCGAGGACGGGATAGTGGTCGGAATGCTCTTTGTTGGACTTGGATCTCGCTGTAGCAAACATCGCTCGTCTGAAAGAATTGAGTCTTTACTTATTTCACGGCAGTGCGTAACGCACATCCCCTCCTACTATGACTAAATTTATGGGTTTCAAAACGGATGGCTCCCTTCATGGTTGTCTTTTCCTCTTGACATAGAGCGGGCACCAGTTGACTTAGACTTATATCGGAATACATTTCTTCCCAGGTTTCTGTACCTCTCAATGTGATTGTTTAGCATGACGTTCCTCGTTCAGTGACAATGCAGTCGAACGGATGCATATTGTTTTCTCCTCTCATTCTCAAACAGCCATCGCAAGATCATGCTAGCATGTATCGCACCGCCATCTGTCTGCTTCCTTCAGCTTTATTCTCCTGGCAGCCTTCGCCACGAGATATGTTAGTGTGCATTAAAAAGCTTGAATAAAGTATAGAGACCCAAAACACCTGCTCAGGATAGTGGCACACCGTGGTCTTGTGAAACCACGACAATATGGGAAAAAGGGGAAAGCTCAGTATGCTCCCGGGTTCAGCACGACACTGTCCGGAGATATCAAATCATCATTGCTCGTTATGTTCCATTTCCGTATGCTTCCCACTTGCAAATATTTTACTCAACCTCCGCATGAAATACATAGCTTCATCGGTCAATCCAGTCCCCCTGTCCCATCTTTGAATAATATTAGGACTAGTCTCTACCTGTATCGCCAGATACAAGTAGAAGTGATTTTTAGATTTTGTCTTGTAGTGTGGCAGCGTAAAAGGTCCAGTCAGACTTATATCGGTGATGGAAGGAAGAGACGCCGAGTGCTTCAGCGTTTTATTTAGCGGGACAAGCGGGACAAGCTCATTTGCACGTATGGAACCTTAAACTTGGAACGTTCGGGTCGGTGAACGTAGTCGTGATTCTGACGGATAGTGTACCTAGACATTATTGCCAACGAAAGTTACGGCATATATCGGCTATTGATATACTCTACAGAACAGGAGCGTAAATTGAGGAAGATTCCCAAGGGAAATAGAAAGGGCAAATTCAGAATCAGGTATTGAGCATTTGGTGATTGTTATGTTGAACTGAATTCTACTAGCCTGGGCTGAGTCGAACCAAAAGAAACCTTTCTTCATATAGAGAATCATGATGAGTAGTAGTAGTGGTGGATTGGAGGTGCTCGCAACTGTTTTTACACTTCGATTGCGAAAGAAGCATACTGATATTTTTGAAAGCTGGCTACATTCTAGGATCTTGGAGTGTATAAAACCACTTCACAATACTCGAATTAACTAGGTACACTTACACACTCTGATATTGGACCATGAGGTAAGTTATAGGGGCTGTCAGTCTATTATTTCACTTTTGCACAGAGCCATCTTATCGTCCATACGCTAGAATTCCGGTATTGCTTAATCTGGCGTTCAAAAAACCTGAGGAGTACTTGTGTCTGTCATGAGAATCAAGCGCGTATAAGAAGAAATCCAGAGAAACGCGGCATTTGTCAACAGAGGACTATAACGCCAAGACATGAGCATTATTACCAAAGTAGTACGTATGAGCAGAGGCGGAACACATACAAAGTATCAGCAGAAGCCGCGCGTATGAATCTCATGATGAACGAATTGTTGTTATTGAAATGCGTCTGCCTTGAAAAGCTAAAAGGTAACGACGTGAGAACGCCACCTTTGAGACCCCTCTTTCCCAAAACGTGGGCTATGTCATCGCCCCTCTGTCACAAGCACAAGCCATACCTCCGGTACCATCACAGCCTCATAACCCCATTCTAACGCCTCTAGACTTGAACCCTTCCTTCTTCCTTATAATGGTCTCCCCACAAAGTCCAGCTTCTCCTACTGCATCATTTTACGATATGTCTGACGACGAAGAAGGTGAGTATAACACTATTCGCCATACAAAGAGCGGCCGTGGGGTCAAGCTATTGTACACGAAGAGTAAGGTTTGTATATCATCTGAACTATTATATTCGTATACAGAGTCTAACAACCAATGATATAGGTGTATATTCATCCTACGACATCTTCCAAGGACAACATTCCTGGATTTATAGCCCTTATACAACAGAAGTCTCCCACCACAAATCTCGCCTCAGATCGGCCCACCTCTTCTCAATCACAAAACACACTCTCTTCATCTGATCTATTACTCGCCTGGGTGCCTGAGTCCTCCTTGGGCGATTCCCTCGATACCTATGTCAAAGTAGATCTCTCCGACTCCTCTTCTCCTCCCAAACAATCGTATCTTGTTCCTGCACCACCTCTCACCACATCTCACGGCGCAGGTCTCAGCCATGGCACCTACGCATTCTCAGTACCGGTCAGTGAAGTATACAGTGTAATTGTCAGACCACCAAATCTCGGATGGTGGTTTGGTAGTGTGGTGATTAACACCCGCGCTGGAGACTCTTTTCCCGCCTTGTTCTTTCATGATAACGAGTGCCAATCAACGATACTACAAAGGAAGAAATTAGCCAGAGAGAGTTTCGATCCCTTCAAAGATGGCGGAGGCATGTTCTGGGGTGGAGATGAGGTCCTACGCTGGTTGAAAAGATATGTCAAAGTCGAAAGAGCTGGAGCCGACCCAAATATATTCCTTGTAGATCCGTCCGAGGACGACAAGAAAGGCTTTGGTAAGGGCGATACCTCTGACAAGAAGAAGGCAGCTGCTGGCGGGAAAGGCCACGGCGCATCTGGTTCTCGAGATGGCGGCATGGATCCCGTAACGAAATTCTTCAAGGAGACAAGATGGAATGTCCTCGAGAAATTGAGTCAGGTCACGACCTTCACGCGGAGAACAGCCGAAGCGGTTGCAGACAACAAGAATCTGCCACCGCAGATGAGGAGGCTGTTACACAACCCAGAAATACAAACCATCCAAGATGAGTTCGACAGTGCGCGGATATACCTAGCCCGATGGGCGATGGGCATTGCTGAACAAAGTGAGAAAGACAAGAATCAACGAGTATGGACTGCGAACGAAGCACTTGAGATGGAGGAAACTGGTGTTGGTGATTTTGAGCTGCTAGAGATGGAAGCTGGAAAACTGTCACTTGCGGAACGCCGGAAAGTTGTGAAGCTGGAAGAGTGGAACGGCTTTTTCAACCCAACCGACGGTAGACTCCTAATTACCCCTGACGAGGTCAAAGAGCGTATCTTTCATGGTGGGCTAGACCCAGAGGATGGCGTGCGAAAAGAGGCTTGGTTATTTCTACTTGGTGTCTATGAATGGAATAGCTCGAAAGACGAACGTCACGCAGTTATGAATAGCAAACGCGACGAGTACATCCGTCTCAAAGGCGCATGGTGGGAACGTATGGTTGAAGGAAATTCAAACTTAGAAGAGACAGAGTACTGGCGCGACCAAAAGAACCGAATAGGTATGTGTATTCATACCTCCACAATTCCCACGCCAGACAAGGCTAACCTTTGCCCATCCTTGGGAGTTCGACATGTAGAAAAGGATGTTCATCGCACAGATCGCAATATACCACTCTTCGCTGGAGAGGACATACCGCATCCAGACCCTGACTCGCCTTTCGCAGACCAAGGCACTAATGTGCATATGGAGCAAATGAAAGATATGCTCCTCACGTACAATGAGTTCAACAAGGAGCTTGGTTATGTTCAGGGAATGAGTGATCTCTTAGCCCCTATTTATGCAGTGACACAAGACGATGCCATAGCGTTTTGGGCATTCACTGAGTTCATGAACCGCATGGTAAGTACATCATTCCGTGATGCTTTTCCAATATCATCTCTAATTATAGTAGGAACGAAATTTCCTACGCGACCAATCCGGCATGCGAACCCAACTCCTTACTCTTGATCATCTCGTTCAACTCCTAGACCCAAAACTCTACCTTCACCTCCAAACAGCCGACTCCACAAACTTCTTCTTCTTCTTCCGCATGCTTCTCGTGTGGTATAAACGTGAATTTCCCTGGATGGATGTTTTACACCTATGGGAGGTCCTGTGGACGGATTATCAAAGCAGTAATTTCCATTTGTTTGTCGCATTTGCGATTTTGGAGAAGCATCGCGATGTTATTATGGAGCATTTGGAGAGGTTCGATGAGGTGCTAAAATATAGTAGGTCATGAGTTTATCCATATGAGTGGTAGGAGCTAACACTTTGGTGACAGTCAATGATCTGAGCAACCAGATTGATTTGGATTCCACGCTTGTACGCGCAGAAGCCTTGTTCAACCGCTTTCAACGTACAGTAGAAGCTGTGGATCGGAAAAACCACTTCCCCATTCCCAGTACAGTGCGGCAACGCCGTCCTGGCCCCGGCTCACCAAAGACGTCACAAGATGGAAATAGTGGTGCTTCGACTGGCGCTTCTGACAGAGCTACTCCAGCACTTGTATCCAAGCCAGCACAAGCTACTGGAGATAACAAGGGGAAGAGGAGAAGCGCTGAAGTTGCGATCGATGAGTCGAGTAAGCCTAAGGAGTTGGTTATTAGTTCTGAGTTGCGGGATTTGCTTAAGAGGGATGTTTATTATAGGCTTGATAAGAAGGAGGTTAAGGAACATGGTGGTGGGGTCGGAACATAGGGTCTATAACGTCCCTGAATGCTGTGTGTATTATTAATCATTACGGCGTAGACGGGGGTCTTTGGATGTATGGATCGGATGGAATATGAGAAACCTGGGTTCATGGGAGAAATGATATTATTACTTCTTCTTTCAAACTGGAAATTATATCAGTTGCTCAAAAATGACCTTCGCGATCCCAACGAATTATTCTCTACCCAATAAAGTAATGCACCCTGAGTTTACGCAATGTTCCCACGACTTCGAGTCCGTTTGTCACTAAAAATAACATTTCTCCCTATTGCCAACGAAAAAGATAATTGTTGATAAGAGTGGGATTCTACACAATATTAGTTAAACGTTTCAACTATACATTTACACATCACATACCGAACCCACGAGGATTGCTCCACCAGCAGACAACGTTGATAACCTGAAGCTGGCGCCTTAACCGCTCGGCCATCTTACCAGAAATTTTGGGCGAAAAGTGCTTGATTTTGTTTGTATCGGTATCAATAACGAGGGGTATGTGGAGTATTGATACGGAGAACGAGCCAATGAAAGCTGGGATGGGAAAGGGCGCTATTTTGTTTTACGGTATTGAAGGACTGGATTGGGAAATTAATCTCATGTCGGGTTTTGTGGTAATTTGTGAATTTGTTTCATGTGCAGATAGATTTTATTGTTTTAATTTGCGCCATTTTCTGCGGTAGTTTTACACGTAGGTGGTACTGCGCCTTTCCTGACTGCGGGCTTATCGCCAGCCTTGTCGACGTTTGCAGATATTTCTTTTAACATAGCTAAGAGAAGACACTTGTACTAAGATCCCAGCATTACTCTATCCAGCATTCATAAAAATTGAGGGAGCATCAAATATCTGTCCCCCAGAAATATCTACTAATCCTCCTCGGATTCAAAAACAGCGTCCAAGCCACATTGAACCACCCCTTCCACCCCTGATGTAAAGGGTTGTTCCTCCTCCCCACCCACGAAACCGTCCACTTCAACTGCACAGCCACCGAAGCCGCAATCCATGCGACACAAACCCACGCAGGGGGTGCTTCATACCCACATAAACGGTACAACCAAGTAATGCCACGTAAACTAAAAATATCGAACCCCATCGCTATGTACGTAAATTCATTGATTATGTGGTCAATGGCTTGCACCGGAGGAAACCGCTGGGGGAGTCGAGGGAAAAGGCGTAAATTCCAACCAAGTGTCATGGCCCCGAGAATGACTATATCCGTGGTTTGGGCGGATACCGTCACAAACGAACTAATACTGAACAGAGTCTGCATGAAAGCCAACCATAGAGCTTCCGGAAGCGATAAGAGGAAAGCTCCATCCACATTTATCGATGCGGCATGTACGATTGCCTCTAAGGTTGCGAGATGTAATTTCAATTGGTAGCGACCCCATGTGTCGTGGGCGGCCATTGTTGCGAACGTGACGAGTGCGCAGGTTACGGAGAGTTGAAGAGTTTCAACGAGAATCTTGAAGGTGGAGGGTTCATTGGGACTTTCTGGGTAACAGTATTTGACGAGGAACCGGACGAGAGGTCGATATATTGGTGAACGTATCGTACCTTCGTTAACGGAGCGTTTGAACAGAAAGAGGGCGTATTTTAGATAACCTTCCATGTTGGAGAGAATAGCGGGACTCGTTTGCGGGCTCGTCACTTTCGAAGGTATAGCACGTCTCGTTGTCTGCTGGCTCTTTTCGCCAATCTATTTTCCTGTTTGCCTTGCTGTTGCTTTGGACCGTCAATTGCAAGTGGGAGACTTTGGGCATGTGTTGTGTAAGTTGGATGGTCCACATTGACTGCGGTGTAGAAAAAGTAACCGTCGTCTGTGGTAACAGGATAAACTCATGTGCCAAATCGGAATGGATCGAGAGGGTCCTCAGGGTATTGAGCGGGGAGCAGGACCAAGAACAGACATGTTCATCCTCCATAATCATGCAAGTGTGCTGACGGACAGCGAGATCGAGTAGCTTGGACCATTTCTCACCATCCCACTCTCCTGTGAGCTCATTGCTAGGGTGGGTGGTGCTGATCGCCAAATTGCGCAGTGTGCGCATCTGGTCCACTGAGATGTTCTTTTTGTAGTTCCAGCAACCTGCGTCGTAGAGGTAAATTTTTGCTGTGCAATAGACTCGTAGCCATTTGGCGTAGTCAGTTCTCAAGGTGCCACATACTTGCAGTAAGGCGTGAGATTTGAGCGAGAGAGGACAGTTTCTACAGGGCGAATTGCTGTAGTAGTGTCCTCTACACTTTTCGAAAGGCGGTGGATTGGTGATGCTGGAGATTCGTCCAGCTGGTATGCTTGGAGCTAGGTCCAGGAAGTGGTATATGCGGCTGAGAACCTCAGTTGGTAGGAGGAGCAAAGACTTTGATTTGGGTACGGTCTTCTCTGAGTTTAGTATCGAGATTTGCAATTTGAAGGGCTTGAACATAGAGCTTCGTGGGAATCTCGAGAGCTGTGAAGAGAGTGCATGACGGGCACTAGGTTCAATGCTGAATAGCGGGCCTGCACGGCTCAGTTGAATCTGTCCGGTCATGTTGTTCCTTTGCAAAGTTGTGTGTATGGATTAGGTCAGAAATTTGGAGTAAGATCTGGTTGTTCGGGAGAAAATGAGCTGCGAAAATCACGAAGAAATGGAAGAGCAAGAACTGAATTAAATAGAAAGCTAGATTTGCAAAGCTACTGAGAATACTTAAGCCGATGAGAGTGTTACCAAAATTCGGACGAGACATATTTTTCTGGGGGTGAGCACATTGTCTGAGCGAACCACAAAGACTGGGCGTGCTTGAAGAAGATGAACCAGACATTAACGTTAGTGAGCCTGAGAAGCTTTCTAAGCTGTTTCATGGTATTTATGAGATTCATCATGGATGAAAGATGTGGCGATGCGTTGATGAATTTGCAGTGGTGGGAGGCAGAAGAGAAGGACGGGAGTAATAAAATGGGAGTCCGTTATGCTCGTTTTACTAGCTCCACTAAAACAGACTCGACGCGAAGAGACACGGGTCAAATTTCTGAAGGTTGTTGGCCGCAGCTGGCCGCAAGGGGAAGATTCAACAAGATTGCGCCAATACCACCCCTTTGCCAATCTTTGCTCATTCAACCCATCTCTCGTATGATACTGCGGTAAAGACTAAATCTCGACATCATGGTCAACATCTTTCGGCTTACAGGTAAGAACCCTTCTCAATATTTGATAGCTTTAGATAGCTTTGCGCAAGCTCCGGTTTGTAAAAGACAGATAGCGAATGCTAATTACCTTTTGTCACTACAGCCGATTTCTCCCATGCTCTCTCCATTTTGATCCTTTTGCATAAGATGCGAAGCTCGAGTGTAAGTTTAATAACCCTTTTTGCAATTGAAATATCGAAAGATTCAACTGACCAAATTCAAAGAGCGCAGCAGGCATCTCGTTCAAATCCCAATTTCTCTACCTTCTAGTCTACGTCACAAGATATCTCGACTTACTCTGGACATTCTGGATACCAGCAAACCTCTACAACACCGTCTTCAAGATCATTTTCATATCAGCCACATCCTACGTCATTTACCTGATGCTAAACGACTACAAACCCACCCACGACCCCAACCAAGACACGTTCAAAGTACAGTACCTCCTTGCTGCAAGTGCTGTGCTAGCATTACTTTTTCCGTACAAGTACACCTTCCCTGAAATACTGTGGGCATTTTCGATTTGGTTGGAGAGTGTTGCCATTCTGCCGCAATTGTTTATGCTGCAGAGGACAGGAGAGGCGGAGACGATTACAACGCATTACCTTTTCGCATTGGGAGTCTACAGGGCACTTTATATTCCAAATTGGTTGTACAGGTACTTCATTGAGGTTCCTAGGTTCTTTGATCCAATTGCCGTCGTTGCAGGTATAATCCAGACGGTCTTATACTCGGATTTCTTCTACATTTACTACACAAAGTACGTTTGAGAGCCGTTCTTTCCACCGTCTTTATGAGACAATATACTAATCTATTTGTAGAGTCCTACAAGGCAAAAAGTTCAACCTCCCCGTCTAGACGTTCCACGCAAGCTGCTTGTTGTCCGTGTGTACGAGGACAATCATTCCTTGCTCCAGCTTACAGACAAGAAGAGCAATAGCGAGTGGAAAGGAAAGGAAAAGAGCAGAGGAAAGGCAGGCGAATCTGATTATCATTTTCTGTACCATAGAATTAGGGTTGGGGCGCAGGGAGTTTTATCACAGGCTACGAATCAGCTGAGTTATAATCTTTCATCGCGCAATTGGCTGTTGCGAATGCGTGTTCGAAATCGGACGGGAGGCGCAAATGCATTTTCACCTATCACCAAGAATTATTTCTTTCTTACTAATCCTATCAGTGCTCCCGTCCCTATATTCCATCTGAGAGACTTCAACAACGCCGTTGGCTCCTATTTAGGGATCAGCAGTAGCTTGTGCCTACTTTTTTCGGCAGCGAGCGACCAGTGTCAAAGCTATTTGGACTCGGCAGTCGGAAATATTAGGGACACTCAAACCTTAGTTGCCTTTCACTGCCGGTACTGCTCCAGGCCCAACTTTGAATGATCACGTCTAAAAAGAATGCTTGCATGTGTCTGAAAGCTTCGCAGCGCTTCAATATCAACACGCGGATGAAAAATGCAGCATATCTCAGATCCAATCTAAGAATGACGACCATGCCCTGAAAGACAAGCCCGGTGGTAAGAAGCTGTCAGAACCTCCTTCGAAGTCATGTAATCTTAAGGCATTTGTGGACCTCCGGAAGTTCCCTATTTTTTAAAAAGCGCCTCAAATTCTAGAGCCTCACAACATGGTCACTTTATTTCATATTCTCCAGGTTTTCAGATGTTAAGAGCTTACAATGTCGCCCGCGCAGCTTTTAGACTCTCGTGGTCTCAGCGTACCAATACGTTATTCCGCCGTTTGAGGAGCAAACCGAGTCGCTCTGACTTCCCAAAGCCACATATCGCTTTGACAACATGCAGCAATTTACCTATATAAGGGAGTTCTCCAGGTTCAGATTCTGTTCCCGACCACGAAAAGAATACAGCACGTTCACCACATATACGACGCACAATTTGATTCCCAAAAACCAACGTATCCCTTCCAACATTATCTTCGACCCATCAAGATTTCAACCTCGAACATGTCAAGCATGATATCTCAATCCGAGAGCAAGTCTGTTGATAGTATGCCAGCGGCTCACACCAATGACTCCGAAAGTGTCTTTGGGCCTAACGGCTTCTCAAATTTGGACTCAGTACCCTCAGATACTACTCCTCTCGATATTGCATCGCCGACTCAACCTACTCTACCATCCATAATGACAACAATAGCAAAAAGCCCAAACGCAATCGCTTTGGAAACCCCATCCAAAGCAGAATCCGACATTGAGGCCATGGTCAGCACATCCACAAGTCCCATTCACCTATCAGCCTGGCGACCATGGGCAAGGTCCAAACCTCGCCATAGGGGAGTTGGTTTTCTAGACCTCCCACGCGAATTGCGCGACAAGATATACACCGAGGGCCTGGTCATTCCAAACCACTTCGCTCGCAAGGTGTCCTGCCAAAGGGCAATGAATGGATTAAACCATACCCGGGCTACGAGAAGCAGCTTGGATGGAAGCAACCTGACTCAGCACTTGCACTTGGACTCCTTCGCTCATGCCGCCAGATCTACGAAGAAGCAGCTCCGCTCTTGTTCCATCAGAATGATTTCTATTTATCGGGGGATATAGTAACCAGGCTTTCGCCTCCTACTTGGTCGCCTCCTTTTTTGATTCCGATCAGTGGGCACGATATCCAGGGCTACTACTCAAAAGTACGAAAGCACCTTGAAGAACAGTTCCACGTGCACGCGCCGGCAGTGAAAAAGTTTACCATACATCTGCGAAGGCTGCAACTAATGGGATTGCTCTGGGAAGGCGAGCGACGCGTTCGCGACAGGCCCTTCCCCTCCTGAATATTACCTCGACGCCTCCATTTTAAGCAATATCATCAAAGAAATCTTCCCTAATCTCGTTACCTTCACCATCATGCTGAAATCGGATATGCTTCACCCACCCAGGAAGACGGAGAACACCAACTGGTACTCTATACCGGAATTCTTGCCGTGGCAAACAAAAGAACAGGTCGAGAGTAAAATCATCAGAGAAGAATGGTTTGATTTGTGCAAAGCGGACTGCCTGGCCGAGAACACTACACCCGGAGACTCGGTTTGTGCTTGATTTTTCCCTCAGGCCGTCTGGACAAGGTAATGGGGGGAGATGTTGGATTTGTGCACCGTGGTTTCTTAGAACCTTGGCCGATAGACCGTGTCAGAGTATGGAGCCTGAGATCCTGAACGAGTACCTTCAGAGGATGAGGATTGTCGTGGCAGAGCACAAAAGGAAACAAGCAGTAGAAGCTCAAACTGAAGGCAATAACAATGGCAATCCGTTTTAAGGGATATCCTAGGCCTGGAATCTACTGGATCGACAGAGGCGAGAGGAGGTTCATTTTGATTTGTTGTCTCAAACTAATAGGAGGATATTGGCGGGAACGAAGTATTCTGCTTTGACATCGTTTTAACTTGTTTTGTTAATATTTGTCGATGTTTGAGGGGGATACTGCCGAGAAGATTTGCGATTTGCTTTTGCATCGTTCTTTATAGTATTCTTTGAGTTTTTAAAACGCCGATAGCCCGTTACTAGAATCCTAACTTATCGTCTTTAAACCATACCTACAACTCCTATTACTATTAACGTTATTTATAATCAGGGTAGGTTAGTATAATTACCTGGCTTGCACGTAGTGGAATAGTTTAAACCTCCCTGGGATCCTAGATTTTATCCAGCTTCCAGAGATCCTGAGGGAGTGACTTGAGGAAATGGAATCGAGATAACGAAACCTCATTAGTGCACCCTGGGCGCGAAAAGTCTCTACTAGTCGATTCCCAGTTGCATTTCTTCAGCAAGATATGCTTTGCCAGCTAATACCGATCGCTCATTTCTACTTTTTTCGGATCTCGAAGGTATCTACGGTGATTAAAGCTTCCTTTGTGAAAGCAGAGTATCATCTAACCATATATACTTATACATCGTAACCAAGCCACCCCAAAACCGTCTAACTACAAACCCGCTCATCCAGCATCCAGCATCCAGAAACGCTCAAACCATCTCCCAATCATGAAATCTTAGGCACAACCCACCAATCATGATACCTCTTCCCCGGTTCCAAAACCTCCACCCCCATCACCTCCTCCTCACTCCTCTCCACCCTCCCCCTAACAGCACTAACAGCAATCCCCGCCGCAACACAACTAGCAAGAACACTATTAACATTCTTCATCCACCACCCCTCAACACCTTCGCACATAGCAGCCTTCACACCCATTTTCTTCACACTCGCAAACCCCGCTTTCGCTTCTTTGACCAGAGTATCGATATTGGACAAGTATTCGGGGGTTATGGAACGGATATTTACGGTGGGGCTGGAGTATGGGCCAAAGAGGGTAATGGACTCTGAGTACTCTGCAAAGGGGGGCACGGTGGCACCTGTAACGTCGAGGAAGGGTTTCATGCGGAGTTCGTAGCGTTGTTGCGCGTTGTAGAAGGGTGAATTAGAAGCTGGGTCTGGTATTTTGTTCAGGTAGCGCAGATATGTGTAAAGAGAAAAGAGAGCATCCGCAAGAGATTTCGTGGCATTCATTTCTGCTAGTCGCGATTCGAGGTACGATATCGTTGTGTGTACTTGTGTTGTCGAGCCTTGAGGGCGTATAACTCGTTGATGGAGGGTTGGTAGTATGAGTTTTAGGACGGAGGCTTGTGATTGTGCTAGGAGGGATAGGTACCAGTACATTCCTGCTAGTTCGTCTGGGAGGTAGATGTCCAGCTCGAAACCTAATTGCACTATCCATGTCATTGTTTGGAGTTTTGCGAGATAGGTCCATGTTGAGAGGGGGAAGGAGGGTGATGTATTGCTGAGGTGGTTGATGATCTCGTCGAGTGGTTCAGTCTGCAGAGTGAGTCGGTAATGTTTGGTCCAGTTGGGAAGGGGTAACTTACCTCACGAGTCTGGTGCTCCTCTAGTGCGAGGACGACATGGCATAGATTTCGCCGTAATCGACAGCGATTTGAGCAGAGTGATCGGTAGAGGTCGATATAGCCCTGTTTTACTGATCAGTACGCTGTTTTCGGTATGAAATTGAGTTCAAGCATACCCCAGCCATATGTATCGACGATTGCGTAAACCGATTCACCGCATTCGCCATCTCATACCGTGGCTCCGGATTCGCAACCTGACTTTGAGGTGCTTCAAAAGTCCAATTAACAGGATCAAGAATCGGATCATTCGGCAGTAAAACCTCCTCCAGATCCCTTCGCAGAAGCTGTTCAAAGCCAACATCATCGCAGCCAAATAGCGGCGCAGAAAGACAAGCCCTAGGATACGACAGCGGTTCCGGTTTCCTCGAGTTGAAAGACCACAAAAACGCTTTCAATCGCTGTACATGCTCCAAGCCAAAGTCGACGATTCGAACAGCTTCTCGGCAATCTAGACACATTTGCTGCAGTTTCTTGAAGGCATCTTCGTAGCTTAATTCTACCATTGGTTTTGGTGGTACTGTACTCGCTAGTCGGCGTTGGATTTTGGGACTGAAGGATTCGGGTACGGCTTTCCCAAGGTGATGTGTGTTGTATTGGTCGGGCAGATATGCCGAGACGTTCATCCAACTCTCGTCTAGTGGATAACTGTGCTGTTCGTCCGTGAACATGGCGAGCAGGAGCTCGATTCTGAACTCTATTCTGGTTTTGATGGCTGCGTATACTGGAGCAATGCCGTCGGGTGGTGGACTAATGATTTGAGTCAGCCTACCCTTAATTGTGATGGTTTCGTTCCTTTGTTATACTCTTTAGCAGCTTCATTCTCTATTACCTCCTCAGCCTCATACAACGCAGCAATGATAGAATCCTTTGAAATCCCAGTGAAAAGCTCCCTCCCATAGGTATGCCCCGAAAAATCTTCTTCCTCATAAAAGTTCACCCTCGTACCTCCACCTTCTAAACTCCTGTTTATTTCATCAAGAGCATAATCACAACATTTGATCAAACCTATGCAATAAGCTCTCAGAACAACATGAACTAAATCTCCGCCATGTTGTTCATGTCCCTGCTCGAATTGAATATCATCGATATTTTTAGATTCGGTAGACAAGAGTTTGTCGATGTAATGGGATGTGAATAATGTTTGGGCGAGTGGGTAACCTTCATGCCAGGACATCTCGCAGCAGAGTAGTTGATCCATGATTCCAATGATTTCTTCTGGGAGAAGGGGACGGGTGATGTCGTACTCGTCTTCTAGTGTTTCTCCGGGTGCGAGAAATCCACTATCCATTTTTGGGTCCATGATCTAGAGAATTTGAATTTGATAGTATTGGAATAGGAAATGAATAAAATACCTCCAAGGCGCCAACGGATTCGAAGAGTGTAAATTGCTCATCCTTGACAAGTGTTCCAATAGGCAGTTCTTGTGACATATCAGCACGATGATAAAAAGGAAAGAGCTCTGAACGAGCCGTGAGAAATTGAGACTGACAAAAAGAGAGAATGGAATATAGAGAAGAAGAGTATCGGAAATATCGAACACAAAGACAAGTTTGCTATAGAAAGAACCTCAAAATCTACACACCTGCAGCCAAAGCTCGAAACCTATCCGTAATATCCCAAAGTTTTTTATCACCCACAACCGTTGCAGTGGGCTCCGGAAATCCTTCCATGGTGGATCTCTCCTTCCTTGGCTCTGTTCCAATTAGTTCAGATCAATAATATAGATCTTTGGTGGAGTTTACCTTCATCACCGGAGACGCTGAGGCGGCCAACCGCTGCTTTCAGAATTAGTCACATATCAGGAAGGATGCGAGTGACCAGAATCTTACCCTTAGCTAAACTCTCCGTGACTTTCATCGTGGCAATGAACTATCCAGCCAACGCATTTCGGTGATATTAAAGAAAAGACTGGATATCGAGTCAAGGTTTAGGACTTGGGGTTTTGATGCCAAGAATAAAACATAGGTAGTTTGAATCCCGAATTTTCTAGTTCACCTCACTGTAGAGATATTCAGTTCAATGGATGAAAAAGAAAGTCTTGTGATTGGTGACGATGTAGTACCAGTGCTCAATGGAGATTTCTGCGAAGGATGTAGTACTATTTAGGTCACAGCACGGTGTCACTATTCAGCTCACATCTTTGCAGACCCAGATCAGGATGGTGCAAAACAGTTTTTGGATGACCGGCTTATACAGCCTTTCTCATAGTACAGGTTCTATACAGACAAATGCGTGTTCCCATGAGGGAGAACTCCAATTGCCAATTCCATCCTCCGTCGAACTCGTCCCCGAATCATGCTTCCCGTCCCATATGCGCACCTATGATGATTCCTTGCCAGCAGATTCAACAGCAGCTTGTTGATTCGCAGTCGCGAGACTCTTATTCTCGCCTTGTTTGCCGTTCTATAAATCTCTCGTCAGAATATATTCACAACGTTCTACTCCTTGCCGCATAGAATTGTCCAGCGACATTGGACATCCCAGCTCAGAGAATGTCCACTGAACAGCATGTTGAAGCATCATTTTTAAAGGGTGTACGTACATCCCACTTCGCGAACCTCAATTCCATCTCCCCCCTCCTCTCGGCAACGATTCTCTTGTCATCCTTGAGTGATCGACGAACAGTACGCGCAGCTATAGCGAGCATGCGGTTGTAACTATAGAACCCCAGAATTAGCTCGAATACGCCGAACCCTATCAACAATATTCCCAATGCTAACATCCATCTTTTCACCCCATCTCATCAATGACCCCCAATGCCGCAGCTCAAACATTGCAGTCGTGTTTTCTGGCAAGCCATTGTGCATCAATCTGATGGATTGGTGGTTCGAAATTAGGGGGAAAACATACGAGATGCCGGCGGCTTGCCATGCGAATGCCATTTTGGATGTGTATGAGGTGGTGTGGAGGAGCGTGTGGTGAAGTGCGTATTGTGTCTTGATGCTGCTTTGCTCTCCTCCGCAAAGCTGGGCTCTGCCGAGCTCGCCCGCTAGCGTGGGAGCCGTGTCGCCTGAGGCACGACGAGATATCATCTCCACCACACCATTTCCATCAGTCTTCGACATACAAGTCGGGATCTTGTGCGTTACAGGCTGATCAAATAGACGCTCTACAGATAGAAGTATAGATCTTGCTTCAAAGCCTGCATCTCATAGACGAATTCAGTCTGCCTTACATTAGGCTGAGAATTAAAACCCAAAGTAGTCGCAGGTACACCAGCATCTCACATGCTCTTATATTCCATCTCCTGACTGCGTGCTTGGTAGCAATTTTACTCTCCTCTTAATCATGTAGTCCTATCCCACATATAACGACCGCTCCTGTAGGAAATCATCATTTTCTTCGTGCAACATTCACGGGATGGCCAAACCAATTAGACTTGGATCTCCTTGACACAGACAGATCGGAAAGCCAGAATGACCATTTGCAGATACACAAAAAAGCACCATGGTTGGCATTTCGATCGAAGCATTTTCCAACAACACTAAGCTTGAATGAGGGGTGTTCTGTGTATACCAAAATGGATTCAGCATTCTATGCTAAAATAGAATATGTATAACTACTGAGCAATGAAGAACTCCACCATCAAAAGCAGAAGCATAAATACCTTACCAGGCTCGGTCAGAAGCCAAAGAAAAGTCCCAATACCAAACCCTCTTGTTAAATGCAAATGATGGCCATAATCAAGCCTTTCCCGTGCCCGAACGCCTGATCGCTATGCAAATACCGAATCCAGCTGCATCCGCAGCATATGAACTTTTGAAAACCCACCATCAACCACGCCACTCCACCATACCCCTCATATCCGAAGCATCAACGCAGCGCATTAACCTCCATAGCGCTATAATCCCTCAACACCCCAACAAGTTCATCCATCCTCACAACCTGCCTCAGCAAAATCTCCTCCACCTCCCCCCACCTAACCAACTTCGCCCTATCCCCCTCACTAACATGCTTGAGTATCTCATCCCCCTCCATATCAATCCTCTCAGTCTTCTCCATCAACACCCCAATCCGTTCCTTCTGCGTCTCAATCCGCAAAAACTGATTGAACATAGCTTTGTACGTATCATCAATAATTTGCTTCCTCGTCTTGAGTACATCATACTTATGCGTCCACACCATCCTGTTGACCGAGCGTGCATTATCGCGGGGGAGTTCTTGTAATTTTAGAAAACCCCCTTGGGTGAGTTGGGTTATTGCGGGGCGGATATCCTTGTCGTCGACCATATTTCGCTCGACTAGTTGTTTTTCTTCCAGGTTGCCTGTCTTTTTGAGGATGCGTAATACGCGGGCGGGGAGGGTCCCGTAGCGAGCGGTGACGTGGTCTTCTATGGTTACGTCGATGAGGGTCTGGGTTAGTTCGTCAAAAGGGACGCGCCAGTCGCGGCCGTCGGGGTTGACGAAACCGCGGCAGTCAACGGCGAGGAGTTGGAGGTGTCGTTCTATTTTGTGGATGTGGGCGGTGTGTTCGATGTGGTTGCGCTTGCGGTTGCGGGCGATGGGGGAGTTGGCGCCATCGGTGTCGCCGTTTTCGGTGGGAGGAGCGAGTTCCATCCCAGATAAGCCGATGTCGAGGTTGAGATCGGGATCGAGCATCTTGGCTACTTCGGATGTCTTGATGAGAGGGTATGCGGCTGCCATGTTCTCATCGTAGTCGGTGGTGTCTTGGTTTTTCACAGCGAGAGGGTCCCAGCAGCGGATGAGCTTGTCTTCGACAACGCGGAGGAGAGCTTCGTAGACTTTGGAAGTGGTTTCGCCAACGTACCGATGGGCTAGGCGGATGAGCTGGAGGTTCCGCAAACCGACGTTGCATTTCTCAAAGTTGACACGAAGGACTAGCTTGGGCTGAGAAGTTTAGCAAAGGTTCTGTCGGGCTTGACGGGTTTTGTAAGCAGGATCTCGAGAAGCACTGGAGAAGGTAAAGACTTGGGCATGATCACGAATGCCCCACCTCTAGAATTCCGAGCGATGAAAGAAGCTAGAGGTTGCAGGCGTGATGACACAAGCTTGAGTCTTCACTTTCGTCCGCGCAATACTCAACATCCTGTGCTACAAGTTGTCAGTCCACGACACTTACATCCAGAGTCCCGAGTTGACGTTGCTGCTGATCAGCAAACTCGGTGGCCGCGCCGCTCAGCGTCGCATTCGGTGTACAGTTCCCATTTGGTAGCATCTTCAGCCGCTTAGCCGGCTGAGCATCCAAGTCCTCCATCTCAACGCTGCGGTCCCGCTTCTTGGTCTTTGCAGTTTCGGTTCCATGAAAGTACCTGTGTGCTTCATCCCTCCAATCTCGCTCAAGTTGGTCGACTTTATTTGCAAACTCCTCTTTCGCCTTCTTACCAGCGACACCGGCAAGAAAGAAGCTGTTCTCGATTGTGGCAGTTACTTCTTTGCGAAGATCGTAGTGGGGTATGACTTGGTGCTCGCCAACCACTTCGAGTAAGCCTAGTTGAAGCAGGAGTTCCGTGCTAGCGTAGATATCCTTGATGCTAGTTTGGAGTGCTGTGACGAATTCAGGCTTCCACTGGGTAGGCACATCGTCTGCGCCGTTGACGCTCCTTTGTGAATGCGGGCTATCGTGCATGTCCAAATCGACTTTAGGTCTATCCTCAGCGTCCTTCGCGTCCTTCATGTTCGCATCGTGAAAGAGCTTCTTGACAGGGTCTATCAGGTCTTGTACTCGAGTGATGCCACCACGAAGTATCGAATCGAAAACTTCAGCAGCGTGCGCACCATGACGTTCCTCTACATGTTGAAGTATGGCGGGAGCGCGTATGGTGATGTTGTATGCGTTGTCCCAGTGAGGTTCAACGGAAGTTTCTCCAGTGTAAGTGTTTTCGTATGCTACAACCATTTGCAGCTTGATGAGGACGGCGATGGCAGTGGCACGGGAGCGATATTCGGATTGGTATGCAGATTGCTTGCCAGCTCGAATAGCGGCGGAGTCACCTTTCTCGAAGACGGGCTTCTCTGGTAGGAGAGCTCGAAGGGTGGTTCGACCATTATGAGCGAGTTCGGCAAAAATGGACTGCCAGAGCTGTATTAGCTTCTAGGTAATTGAAGCTGAAGAGATGGGAACAAAAGTTTTTTTACAACTCACTGAATAGAAGTCGCCGTACAAATTACTGACGGTATACGTCAAGAGATCTGTGAGGTGCTATATAATAATAAGTATTGGTGAGTTCACAACATCAGAAAGTACATAATTCTTGCATACTTGCTTCATGGTGAATATTCTAGAGAGGTCGTTGCCGTTGAAGTCTCTAGAATTTCAGTATTGCTACCGGAGAGTAGACATGAGTGTAGAAATAAAGTTAGAGAAGTGAAGTCGAGAGGGGTTTTATTGTAAGTCAAGTCATGGAGCAATTGGAGGGATACAAAGGTGGTGGACCGTTTTGACTCTTCACTTTCACTCAGCCCGCACCCAGCTTCTGAGAAGGTTTTAGCGCGGAAATCTGATGGGTTTCGGCCTTGGCGTCTGATGCACCAATGAACGGCAACCATTTCCAACGACTTTACCACCTCTGATCTCGACAGAGACATCATCACACAACTCCCACAACCTCCCACGCACTCAATTGGGGCCCACCGCCGAAACATGTACTCTCGCTCCTCCCTCCGCAGTGGCAACAAGGCATTGCGCTGTCTGCAATGCGGCCAGAAGCGTGGATTGGCAGGTAATGGAGCTTCCCTATGCAGCTATCTATAATTATGTTCCAATGCTAATGAATTGCTTTAGCTCCTGCCTCGGGGTCCTTTGCATATCAGACTGGTGATGCCGCCGGTACAAAATTTGCCAGTAGAGATCTTTCTGGACCTACGACGACGCTTGCACTCGTTGCGAAAGCTGGTACTCGCTTCCAGACTCTCCCGGGTCTGACCGAGGGTTTGCAGAATTTTGCTTTCCGGGTATGATATATCTTTTCATTGTACCTCGAGCAGCTATCAGTATATTGTAGAAGGCTGTATATGTTGGCAGAAATTCAATTGAGTTGTTTGGGAGCAGAATGGATGCACATGGGATTTAAATATGCGGCTTCACTAACGAGTATACTACTTTAGAACACCGAAAAACGATCCGCCCTTCGAGTCGTTCGAGAAACTGAACTGCTAGGCGGCGAACTTTCAGCTTACCATTCCCGAGAGAACCTTGTCATAGGTGCCAAATTCCTACGCGATGACCTCCCATACTTTGTCGAGCTTCTTTCCGAAGTGGCGTCGCAAACCAAGTATCAATGTACGCAACCTTTATAACCACGTTATCTGGATAGTCTAATTGTCAAATAGCACACGTATACACCGAGGATATCGTCCCCTTAATTAAGCTGTCACAAAAGAAATTCCTCGCCAGCACAAAAGCAATGGCCCTAAGCTCCGCCCACGCCCTCGCCTTCCACCGCGGCCTCGGAACACCTCTCTATCCATCCTCCTCCAACGCCGTCAGCAAGTACCTCAACGCCGAAACAATCGAAGAATACGCCCAAAATGCCTACTCCAAGTCAAACTTCGCTATCGTCGCCAACGGAGCCGAACACAGTGAAGTAACGAAATGGGTGGGTGAATTCTTCAAAGATTTCTCCACAAGCGGTAGTGGTCTCTCCGGCGAACAATCGAAATACTACGGCGGCGAGGAACGTATAGCCCATGCCTCAGGCAACACAATGGTCCTCGCCTTCTCCGGCTCAACTTCCCACACCGGCAGCTCCTACAAACCCGAAATCCAAGTCCTCGCCTCCCTCCTCGGAGGCCAATCCTCCATAAAATGGTCCCCAGGCTTCTCCCTCCTCTCCAAAGCAGGCGCATCTTTCCCAGGCGCCACCATCGACACGAAATCAGTCATCTACTCCGACGCTGGTCTCCTCTCCGTGACCATTGACGGTTCCGCTAAAGATGTCGCTAGTGCGGCTGCGGAAGCTGTCAAGACTATCAAGGCTATTGCTGGTGGGTCTATCGCGAAGGAGGATATCAAGAAGGCGATTGCGAATGCGAAGTTTGCTGAGTTGGAGAGTGGTCAGAATATTAATACTGGTATTGAGTTGACTGGGGCGGGCTTGGTGCATGGAGGGAAGGCGTATCAGCTTGATGAGACGGCGAAGGAGATTGATGGTGTTACGGAGGAGAAGGTTAAGCAGGTGAGTTTTATAATTCTCTCCATACGTCTGTGTTTGATGCTAACCAATTGAACAGGCCGCGAAAACACTACTCGAGCACAAAGCTTCCATCTCAGCGGTCGGTGATTTGTATATCCTGCCATATGCCACGGAACTGGGCTTGAATGTGTAAATACTGCTTTCAGATGAAAAAATTGGTTTGACCCCACCTGTTCTTTGTGTATCATTACGTAGCTATCACCCCCAATTTAGAGAAATACTTTTGTTCAACTGCCTCAGATTTCTTGAAAGCCCAACAACAGCTAGAATCTTGAAGAGATTGAATTATTTCACTACACTAAAATTAGGCAAATATCGTGAAGCCCTTCAAGTTAGGCTTCAGGACTGCGTTCCCGTCTTTCAAAGAAATACCAAACGAGTACCAATGCTGGCGAAGAAACCTAACTGCGGCGGAGCTCTAGGCAGCGCTCTTGCGTCTTGAAGCTAAGGTAGCTATGAGTGGTGGACCAGAGGCTGCAATGCAGCTCACACGTGATGCGAGCCCTCGAGAACATCTGCACCGTACCTTATCTCAAATGAGCTGACTTATAACACCATTTCTACCAGTCTCCCTTCAAGCCTTTCTCTTTATCCCATACCCCTTCAGCAGCAAAATGCCACCCTCCCTCCTCACCATCCCAACCGAAATCCGCTACCAAATCTACACATACCTCCTCCCCACCAATCTCGAAATCCATATCCGTCCATCAAACTCAACACACATCCACTTACATACTGGTCTCTCCATCCACTGGTGTGAAAGATGGAAGAATTACAACGACGAAAATGTAAAGAACAAGGGAAAATACAGTGTTGAACCATGTCTGAAAGGAGGTTTAGCTGTTGAAATGGCGCTATTTAGGATTTGTAAGGTTGTTACGCAGGAGGTGTATGATACTTTTTATGGTGGCAATATTTTTGTTTTTGAGATGGGTTGTTTAGAGAAAAGGAGGGCTGCGACTGCTGATGGTGAGGTTTTTGGTAGTGTTTTTGGTGATGTTTTCGGGGGGAGGGGGAGGGGGAGTGGGAGTGGGGTTGCTGGGAAGATGAAGAGGTGTTGTATTATTGTTCGGATGGTTCAGAGGGGTGCACTTATCAATAAGGATACGGTTCAAGCAGGTAAGGATGGCTCCGTAGCGTATGATCGCGATCACCACGACGGTAGTAGTGATGCGAACGTTGATCGGGCCATTGTGAAGCCCTCCTCAGTTGGGAGTTGGGACCCCCGTGAGAATAGACGCGAATACCTCAAATTGCACACCTGGATGGCACAGTTCTCTTCTGCAGTCCGCGGTGGACAACTCCAAGAACTGCGTATAAAATGCTTCAAGGGACGTTTTGCACCGAATATGAACACTTCCGTATATAGGACTACAGACTTCGTGCCCGCACCGCCCATGACTCCCGCGAAGAGGGGGATGCTCAATGGGGAGGAAGATGGTAGAGTGTGGAGGAGTTGTTTTTTGGAGCCTCTGTCCCAATTGAGGGGCTTGAGTTGTGTGGAATTTGAGGGGGTAGAGGAGGGATTTGGAGGGAAATTAGGGGCGGTTATGCAAGGGGGTGAGGAGATGGAGTTGGAGATGGTGCAGTATGGTGTAAGACGTATTGCTGTGAACGGGAAGAGGAAAAGGGGTGAGATGAAGGAGGCTACGAGGAGTGTGAAGAAATGGTATGATCCTGTTTATGATTGGGTTGGTATTGGTGAGAGACACTGTGCAGTCGAGCAGAGTTAGGAATGACGAAGTTCGGAAGTTTATAGGAAAATTAAGGGGTTAGAGAATTGCCTTTTTCTCTTGATTGTTATTTAGTACGTGAGCTGTACTTCCTTAGGTGTTTTGAAAGTCGAACAAGATCCAGGATCCTAGAGATGTCGAAACTGTTCTACTACGCCGAAACTACTTCATAATACTAATTTGATAGACAAGCTAAATACCTTATGCTAGAAGCCTTGAGTATACTTAACTATTTTCGATATATTTATGTTCAATCCTATAAGTTAGGATTCTGGCAACGGCTCCCTTTTCATAAACGGTCATCCCCCAATTATGCCATGAAGCTATTCCCCTCCATCTATAACGCCCGATTTATCTACAAAATGAACAAAGTTGCCCATGTCAACTTCCCGAAGAAAGCGCCCATTTTTCTCCAATTCGTATATCTTACAACGAGAAACCGGAAATCACGTAACCCACTTCCCCCCATCCTTATCCTTCCCTCCCTTCCTAAATACCCCCTTCAACTTCGACTCCGGAATACGCCATCTCACCCCCTCGGAACACTCCTCCTCCATATCATTTCTTAACTCTTCTATGCGATCTAGCATCCATCCTGATATGTACCCTTCTTTCTTATCTTCCTTCCCAAGCCGTATCGACCACTGGAGAACGCATTCCCCTTCTTTGAAACGGTATTGCATGCATTTTTGCTTTTCATAGCAGGCTTGCGCGCAGCCAGGTTGGGTAAGGTAAGTACTGTTTGAGATGTTGGCGGTGTCTTTGTTAAGGGTTTCGTCGTGGGAATCGTTGTCCCAATTTTGGAGGGTTTTGTTTATGTGGGTTGAGAAATGCTGGAATATGTCTTTGTAGGTTGGAGTCTAGGATAATTGCTATTAGTCTTCTTCAGTGCATAGCGGGCAAGTGGTAGTAGGAAAGTGAAGAAACGTACAATATTCATCGACATCATATCCCTCTCATACCACCACATCCTCTCAATATCCTCCACAGCCATATGATGCCACGTCAAACTCCCCCAACACCAAAGCTGCTTATCGAAATCCGCGGTCTGCACAGTTGCCCCATTGAAATTCGGCCATACCCTCGCGACTTGCACACCCACGTCATCAAGCGCATGTGCTATATTCCCATCACCACAGCAAATATCCTTAGCATCCCTATAATGCTTATCCGAATCTTCTTCCGACACCTCTACCAATCTCTTCGCCGCCCCGTTCGAAATGACATACCCACTTCCCCCATGCGCAAAAGGAAACTCTGCTATTATAGCTGTGGAACCGAAATACAGAGGCGTCTTGGGATTAAGATTGGAAAGATATTTCAACGTCGAGGAGAAAAGAATAGATGTATCCGCATCGATGAATATAAACCACTCCGCTTCGGGGTACATGGCATACGTCTTCTTCAGCATAGGAATATTCTTGTATCGATCCAAAGACCAAGCTTTTGACGTTTCAAATCCGGTGAGGTTTTTGCCTTCCCTTCCTCCAGCTTGGAGACTGTTATAGTATTTCAGATCGTCGTCGTCGTGGGGTAGGTGTAAATGCATTTCGTCCAGCGCGTCATGAATGGTATGGCCGTGGAAAGTTTGATTCATATCCGAAAAGATGAGGAAATTCGGTGTGCATTTGAATGTTGTTTGAAAATGGATGGGCAACCGCTTTTCCACTTCACTGGCGCCAGTCTTGAGCACGAGCACCGTTTTGTTTGCTCCTGGTAGGTTCGAGCACGAGGGATCATGTTGGAAGTACTTCGTAGGCGGTGGCCCCGAGTATAAAGGCGTCCATTCTTCGATCAAAATTTCAGTCTCCGTTCGAAACGTATCGCTCGTATGCCAAAATATAACCAAAAAAACGAGTACGACCAGTGGAACAAATAAAAGTCGTTGTCTGCGGGAGAAGCGTGATGCATTCAGGAATGGTTGATGTATTACCGTCATGATTTCATCGGACTTCATCTCAAAAAGAGAAGAAGTCTTTCAAACAATGATGACGAGGGGTGAATAACCATGAAGCGCACCAAAAAAAAAAATTGGAGATTCGTGACTGGTGATACGGCGAGATGTGAAGGGAACACTTGCAGGGGCGGATATGGGCATCGAAATTCAGGAATTGGAGGAGTGTGGGCGGGAGGATTGCGTTGCTGGTGTGCGATGCTACCCGATAAGGCAGGTACCATTCCCCGATTGCGCAAGAAGTGAGGAGAGTGAAGGGGGCGAAATTATGGGGAATAAGGTGACTCTAAAAATGGAAACATCGAAAATTTATCATTACGAGTATGCACGCCATCTGCAATGATGTAAAGAGCCACTCGGAAGGAAAACATGTGGAAGAGCATGAGCAAAACGGGCATACGAAATATACCCTTTCTCATACTTAGACTAGAGCTACTACCCTTCTACGCAGGCACCCGGCCAAAGCCAAGGTGAAACAAAGGAAGCCTACATGTATACCTTTGGAAGCTTGATGCGGGAAGATGCGGTGGTTCATGGTAACACAAACGACAATGGTGGTGAGATATTCAGGGCGGGTACGTGCTTGCGCGTCGGAGTACTGAGCCCACTGCATTTCAGCATGCTCATTCTCTTTGCGATCAAGAACTATTTGTAGGACTTTGACACTTGTGTATGCTTGTGTCACAGTGTCTCTCCTAGGTGTGATTCTCACTTGCACGAGCTATTGGGGAAGGGGTTAAAAAATGGGGTCTACAACCATATATGAGATGTGCAGGGGGAGCTAGTGGATACGAGTAGAGAAGACAGGCGTCATGTCCACAGATATTTCAGGACAAGTTCAATATAAGACGAAGATGTCCAGATGAAAGTCTGGACGAGAGTTTGGGGGCTTTCCATGGTGAGGTGAATTTCCTTGCCTCGGGTTTCGCAGGGCCGCGTACATTGTGTTCTCGAACCGCCTTGGATTACAGTACAGCACAGTACAATCTACTTCACTAACCCCATTTGTGGTACAAAGCTCTAATACTAGGCTCTAATATCATTTGAACAAGCCCTCAGGAGACAGCCTCAGTAGACAGACTTCCTAGTACTAGAAATGCAAACCAGTGTATTTCCACGACGAATTGGCCAATGACAACCCTGAACGAAGTGCAGGCATGCGAATAGGCGTGATTAGTATCACCTTGATTAATTCTATACGCAACGACCACTTCTAGCTAAAGAATGATGTTGAAGAGCTTGGGAGTAGGAGTACGGAGCAGTACCATTAATGGGACGTTACTGTTTGCCTCAAGGCCGAATTAGGCAATTGAACATGAACCACACTACCCCTCAAGTTTTTTGAAAGCCGGACAAGAGCTAGGATCTTAGAGACGTTAGAACCATTTCAGTACGCCGAATCTAGTTAACTCTATAGACTTTCCCAGATTATAAATAAGTTTATTAGTGCTAGAAGTCGTGGGTATATTGAAATAGTTTTATGATAGCTATTTCAAAGACTATAAGCTAGGATTCCGGTAACGGCCTGTCTGGCTTTCAAAAAACCGGAGGACACCTCTGGAAATTTTCGGTGTTTCTCGGCGTCAGGTCGAACGATTCATCCTCCATCGTCTCTCTTCCCCGCAATCTTGGGGGAACATTTCCGTCTGATAGTCCTCCTCACAGGGCTACCCCTCGGTTTCGTCCCATCGAATATAATCATGTAGAGCCACACATCTTCAGGTGTCTGAGCCATTGTACTGCTCCACCTCTAGCTAACCTCTCAAACACAACAAACCCATCATGGATTTCTCACTCCCCAAAGACCTAGTCCAATACCTCGCCGACCTCGACGCCTTCATAGAAAAGGAAATTCTCCCCCTCCAACACCAAGACGACAACAACCGCTTCTTCGACCACAGGAGGGAACACTCCCGCACCGACTGGGACAACGGCGGCCTCCCCCGCGAAGAATGGGAGTCCCTCATGAAAGAATGCGTACGTCGTGCCGACGCCGCAGGATTCTACCGTTTCCACCTCCCCGCCGAATACGGCGGCCAGCAAAGCGAAGGCTCCACAGGACGAGGAAGCAATCTCTGGATGGCGGTAATAAGGGAACACCTCGCTGCGAAGGGGTTAGGTCTGTTCAATGATTTACAATCGGAGCATTCTGTTGTAGGGAATTATCCGGATGTGGTTATGGTGAAGAATTTTGGGAATGAGGCTCAAAAAGAGGAGTTCATTCAGGGAAGGTTAAATGGGACGGTGAGGATTACGTTTGGGTTGACGGAGCCGGAGCATGGGAGTGATGCTACGCATATGGTTACGAGGGCGGTGCCGGAAACGAGAGATGGGGTGGAGGGGTGGAAGATTAATGGGGCGAAGAAGTGGCAGACGGGTATGCATAAGGCTACTCATTGTTTTATCTTTGCGAGGACCCAGGGGGAGGATGGGTCGCAGAAGGGGATTTCTTGTTTTGTGGTTCCGCCTACTACGCCTGGTTTTAAAATCGAGAGTTATGAATGGTAAGTCACACCATCACTATCTTCAAGAAAGACCTTCTTTGCTAATGTGGTACCTGCAGGACGCTCAACATGCCCACCGACCACGCCACCATCTCTCTCACAGACGTCTGGGTCCCTTCCACCGCCATAATCGGCCCCATCCACAACGGCCTCTCCATAGCCCAAGCTTTCGTCCACGAAAACCGCATCCGCCAAGCAGCCTCCTCCTTGGGCGCAGCAATCTACTGCATCAACCAATCCATCTCCTACGCCAACACACGCAAACCCTTCGGCCAACCCCTCTCCCACAACCAAGGCATACAATTCCCCCTCGTAGAACTCGCAACACAAGCCTCAATGCTCCGATTACTCATACGCAAAACAGCGGCTGAAATGGATAGTATGCCACATAGGGAGATTGAGTTTAAATTGGGCAAGGAGGTTAGTATGTGTAATTATTGGGCTAATCGTCTTTGTTGTCAAGCGGCCGATCGGGCGATACAGGTTCATGGTGGGAATGGGTATAGTAGGGAGTACCCCTTTGAGCACATTTGGAGACATCACCGTAGGTATAGGATTACGGAGGGGAGTGAGGAGATTCAGATGAGGAAGGTTGCGGCGTTTTTGTTTGGGTTTGGGGGAAGACAATCTAAGCTTTAAGTAATTTTCTCCTCCTGTTTTCTACTACGGGATATATGAAATTGTTGTGATGAAAAATCAGACTGGAGAAGCCGAATTTCAATTCACATCTTTTTCTTCTTGTCTCGTATGGTTTACTTTCTGGCGGAAGGCCTTTCCCAAATCGTCGCAGGAGCCCTATAATTTACGCTCAAGTGATCCCTAATCCCTTCATTACGCCTACCATTTATGGCTAGTGATCTGTCCATACTGCGTCAATAAGAGGTTGGGTCGAATAGGAGAGTTACCTTTGCTGAAATGGGATCGAGTACTTGAACAATTTTTATGATTCAATCCAACTCGCTCCTCGTAACCTTCAAGAGTTTAATTCCAAATTCCAGGCTCGTATCACGTTAGGGTCCAACGTAGAACTGTACTTCCTTCTATTATGTTATATTCAACATATATATATTGCAACCCCAAACCCCCCACTAAGACCGTCCCCACCTCCTCCAAAACCTCCACCACTTCCCCCCCTTCTCCCTACTCCCACTCCCACTCCCACTCCCCCCACCCCGTCTCACCCAAAGGAAATACACAGGCACCCCCGTAGCAATAAAGCCAACGACAACCAGCGTCTGCCCCGGACTAGCAAAAACGGCTCTACTCAACAAAAACAAACTAACGCAACAAAATATAATGGGCGTGGTAATCCATGTCTTATACGGCCTCTCCAATTCCGGTTCCTTCACCCTTAGGATAATAAGACCGAGTACTGTGGCGAAATAGAATGTGTAACCCGCTACGCCGTAGAAGGTGAGGAGGGTGGAGAATTCGCCTACGAGGATGTAGGCTGCTGTTAGGAAGGCGTTGAGGGCCATTGCGTAGATGGGTGTGAAGAATATGCCCGCGTCATCGGAGATGAATTTTGTTAACTTCGAAGCTTTCCTCGTACTGCCACTGCCACCAAGGCGTACAGCCCTCTGCGATCCCCCAACGCCGATTTTACCGAATATCTCGGGGAGGTATCCTTCTTTACCAGCGGCGTATATGAGTCTTCCACTAGTAAATGTAGACGCATTGAGTGCACCAAAACAGGATCCTGATACCGCGAGGGCGAGCACCAATGCGCCGGCGCGGCCGAAGACTTGCTGGCCGAATGCTACGGCTACGGTGTTGGAGGAGTTGATTACGGAGGTGGGGAGGACGAAGAAGTATGCTATGTTGCAGAGGACGTAGGATAGGATTACGGTGGGGAGGGATGTGTGGATTACGCGGGGGAGGTCGCGGGTTGGGTTTATGAATTCGCCGGTTACGTAGTTGACCTATTCTATCAGTGAGTATGCATATGGAAGGTTGAAGGAGGTGAAGAACGTACGTTATCCCATCCGTCAAAAGCCCACAGACCAGCGTATAATGCAACAGCCCAATTCGAGATATTATGATTCGTGCCCTCAAACCAACCATGAGTCTTCCAATCATCACTGGCTTTATTCTGCCACGAGAATCCAGTGACAGCAACGACAATCCCAATGATCGTAACACCAAGCAGCGCCAAAAACTTGAGAAACATAAAAACATCCGCAGCTCTTGTGCCCAACTTTGTAGAAACGCAATTAAGCAGCGTTACGAAGAACAACCCCGTCAAAGCAACACCTTTGTTGACCCACGTATTCGCATCCACGGCATCTGCTCCTATCACCGCACGAACCATGTATTCCCCAAAGATGATGGATATGATAGCTGAAGAACCTGGTTTCAGTACTATGACTGCACACCATGTAAACAGGAAGCCGGCCCATTCGCCGAAGATCTTTGATAGGTAGACTTGTGCGCCGCCGTTGAGGGGGATGGCACCTCCAAGCTCTGCGTAGCTTGCTGCACCCGTCCAGGCGAGTATACCGGCTACAACCCATACGATTAATGCCGCACCTGGTGATCCGGCGTTGCTATTCACTGACGCCGGACTGGAAAAGATACCCGAGCCAATTATCAAACCAATAACAAGACTTAGTCCATTCAAATAAGTCAGTGATTTGTGCTTCTCCAAACTCCCCCCATTTAGCGCACTCGTAGGATCGAGCGCCGCATTAGCAGGGGCTCCCAATGCTGTATAACCCCCTGCACTCGTGCTCAACGGGAAAAGATTGGACGCGAAATCAAAGGCGGAGGATACGGAGTAAGAGCGTTCATGGCGTCCTGGTCTTGCTCCTTCCCCGTTTAGGTGGGACTGGTTATTGGATAAAGGGTCGTCGTCTGAGAAGGAGAGTTTGCGGGAGGAAGGGGTACCCGATGCGGAGGAGGAGAGGGAGGTCCGTCGGGAGGGGGTTGTGGAGGAGGCAAGGGATGCGAGTTCTAGTGAGTCTCGGGGTGGTCGAGAGGACATTGGGATATGGGCGTAATGGAAGGTGAAGAGTGATTGAAGTGGTGGCTTTTTAGAGGATTACATCGTCATAAGTCGGGCTGGGAGGGAGGTTTGGACAGCAGGAGTTTGAGTTGTATGCGATTGTTTATGCGTATGCGCTCGAGGGGGAAAGTCCAGGAGGAATATCTACTTACTCAAAACGGATCTTCATTGATATGGTTGGTTAAGCTTGGACGTCAGAGGGCCTTGTGTGCCTCAGGCTGATATCTCCTTTTTCATGGACGCTTTCATCTCAACATCCGCTCAATAAGATTTCATTGTTCCAATAGACCAACAGGCGCGACGTCGACCGACTGGAATAGCTCATCGGTCGCGATCCGCGCCTTCATTTACGATCTCTTGATATTACCTCTATCCCTCTTGTCGACTGAGTACGATGCTACTCCTTACGTTTTTTGAAAGCCGGACGAGATCTAGGATTCTAGAAAGGTTAGAACTAGTTTGGTACACCGAATCTAGTTAATTATATAGATATACCTAAATTATCAATAAGGTTAATAGTGCTAGAAGCCGTGGAGATACTTAAGTAATTTTATTATAATCATCCAGAAGCCTATAAGTTAGGATTCAGGCAATGGCCTATCCGGCTTTCAAAAAATTTAAGGGAGTACTACACACTGTATTTTGCAACTCTGAGAGAGTAATTACGTATCATGCTTTAAATATCTGTCTTTTCTACTCGTATTCTACTTCTTCTCTTCTTCACACTCAAATGGGATGAAGACAGAATTCATGGAAAGGCCGGAATCATGCCATCTGGCTTCCACAATCAATACTTGCCCCTCTTTTTGCTCTCAAGGGAAATTCAGCAGATTTTCAAGCATTTTATTTACTTTATCATACTGTGGTAATTTCTTCCACCATACTCCAACCCTTATCACCGCCGCGTGGTGTACGTCGACATCACTGCTTGTTGACCGCGATTGAATTTTATATGCCTTATGCGGGCACAAAACACAGTCTCTTCCACTTCAGACATTGTGAACACTAGGTGATTCGAAAAACCGCTAATGAGAGAGCTAGAACTCGAGCTATCACATTATTCCCTTGTAACGGTCGTTTGTAATCTGCGCTACTGAAGTGCAGAGCAGGATTTATTTGATCCGGTTTTGTAGATACACCCAGAAGGCGTTGGCATATTGCTACTTGGCAACCGTGATCAGTATGTGCGTTCATTGGCTACATATGCTTGTACGGTTACAGTATGCCGCAGACGGCTTGTGGCGGGCTGATAGACTCTTATAAGCATATTCTATCAAGGAAAGACACGGCATTCGCGAATTACTCCACCCAAGAGGCTTATCATGAGATAGATTGACTGCATGTTAAGGTCACTACTATTGAAAACGGCGGATCTGTTCAGGCATCCGGCTCATTTCCTGCACGGATTCTTTATCAAGGGGTTTCTAATAACCACAAGCATCATCCAGAAATTCTCACTGCCAGCGCCGAATGATGCGGTTCTTCACTAATGGACAATAGTTACCATGCGAAGATTGTTCAAGACGAATTTTACAGCAGCGCCGCTCGAAGTATTGCAACTTGGTGCCAGAATCTACGAATGGAACCAGCAGTCAGATATGCAGGTACTGACATGCAGCGAAGACCACATGTGTCTGGAAATTAACACCTGGAAGCTGATACCTCAGAACCATTCCTCTGGGGGCTATTCTTATATAAAATTACAAGTGGTTTTCCTGCTAGCTTGGCTGAGCAGATGAGTACGTGTAACGCGAACTTTCTAAGATGACGTGATATCCCATGTCCACAGAATGGAAAGGTCTGCTCTCACTGGTTTTCTATAAATTTGGTTCTAAATGCAACTCATACAACAACAAAGGAAACCGGTTGGACCCCGATGTATGAAGGGGTATTGTGTAGAGCAGGTATACGATTTAGAGTCTTTGGGAAAAGCAACAAGTCTATGTTGATGGGCTAGGACTCTATCCTCTTTTCGAATCGCAAGCAACGTAATCAGAAGGGCGGAATACATCTCTCTATGATCTCGAGATGATGATATGCGTCAGCGGCAAGTATTGAAGCTCACTATCATGGTGGTAGTAAAGTGACAAAGATAATCTTCGGCCTCTGGGAACGGGTTATGGATATAGCATGTTGGGACTTCCGGTGTTCAAATTACGGCAGACATCCTATCCAATCTGACACCATGTAAGGTATTATAGTTTTGTGAGGGTAAGAACCTCTAACTAGCGTTCTCTTCGCCGTCTGTTGGTTTCTTGACTCTATCAGCACCTGCTCCACCATCTTCCTTTTGTAGAACAAATTCTAGTAAATGGCTCTTTCCTATAGGTCCAGCTTGAAGGACATACTTATTTCGCTTGCAGACGAAGTGCCAAGCGAGCATCACCGAGGAGGAGCTTCATTCTGGACTCAAACTTTCCGCGACAGGAAACCTTATAAACAATAACTGAGCTTGTCACTTGGCTGTTATCGGACAATCTATCTTACCTTCGAGAGTCATGGGTTGCGTGCAAGTCCAAGGACGACCTAAGATTGGAACGAGTGCGCATACAGGCACCGGTACGTGCTTCTGTTGGGTTTAGAGGAGGTTGGACGTAGACAGGCCAGGTCTTTTCTTTCTTTCTTCGCCATGGATTGTATCACCATCAGTAGTCAGTGATGGTAAACTTCATCTCATGCTGTTAAGATCCATCATTGACCATCGGCATCAATCAATCATGGCTGCGAAGAAATCTTCGTGGATTTGTTAGAAGAAAGTACAAAATCTAAGCGACTGTCTGGTAGCTGCTGTAAAGAAGAGAACTGCTTGTCTGTTCTATTTCACGAGAAGAGCTTCGCCATCCATGCGTAGTTCTTCCCATTAACTCTTCACACTCGATTCAAATTAGAATAGGCACGCCTTTTATGGTGGAAAATCAAGGAGAAGTTACTAAGAAAGGGGTCCAGAACTAATAGCGTCATACTTGCTTCAATGATGAAGGCACTGAGTGAGAAAGGAGAGGAAGCTGGACCGCGCCAAAGCGAGCCTTAGGAAAGACCGTGATTCTCTATAAATATGTGTGTTCGCCAGTTTATGTTGGACAGCAAATAACACTTGTTCCTCTGCAGAGATGCATGAGCTTGTCGTTGATGGCGTACTAAAGAGATTATGTGCTTTGAAATAGAGTCAACGGCTATGGTTTCTACATTTAAGCTGGTTTCATACTAGGTGGCTATTGTTGTTCATACTCTAAGATTTGAGAAGCAATGATGAAATATGTTATCTGCATAAAACATGATAAATGTTATCACCGTCCACAAGTGGAGATCTTCATCATATCAAACTCGTGATCACCCAGCTCGAATTCACCTGCATGTTCATGCCGTGTCGTAGGAACAGCTGACATGGCATCGAGATCTTACTCGACATCGCAATTATCATGAAAAGAACTCGGGAGCGGATTCGTCTGTTTCCATAACCATGGCTGATCAATGTGGCAGGACTAGGCGAATGTAACTCTTTATTTAAGCTGTCCCGTCACAGCTGGACTTGAAGTTGAGTCCACAGGATGCTCGATACCAATTGAAAGGAAGAAGGAAAAGCGGTCAACGTGAGGTTTTATTATGCAAAGTGGGACTTCTGTATGAATCTTTATTGAGGTGTCCGTGTTTACCTTTGCACTTATGAGATCTGAGATCTGAGAGAGAAGGAGAGAGAGAGAGAGAGAGAAAGAGAGAGAGCGAGAGAGAGAAAGAGAGAGAGCGAGAGTGCTGCTAATATCAGATTCAATCACCACACCAAAATAAGATAAGAACAAGTCATTCTCGCATTAAAATTGTTTAGGCAGAAGGCAACAAGCAGGGTCGAGTATAAAAAGGCAATGAAAGTGCGTCGCCAGAGACCTCTCGTGGTCCAGACTCACAAATATGAAGGCCTTGGACAGGAAGTCCTTATAAGAGTTTGTATAAGGTCGAGGCACAGTGACGTTCGACTGATTCAGGTGAATATATAGTGAAGTGGTAATTTTCAGTAAAGCGCTGACGAGTAATTGCCTGCTGTTGCGATACTCATGGCCTAGCGATGCTGTTAATCTCGATGCCATGTTGATGATGCCAATTGCCAGAACATAGGGGAAATATTGTCGACAAGCTATGATGTCGGGAGCCTACTGAATTGTTCTGTGTAGACGTCAATATGTTGTAATGTCCTTACTATGAAGTGTTAGTTCCGATGGTGTGGAGATTTGCCTTTTGGGATTCCTGCAGAGAAGCCAAGTGCATGACCGCTTTTCGTCCGCTTCTCTACCTACGGTTTTGTTGTCTTGATCGTCATTGGGCCATGAAAATAAGTGAGAGCAAACAGGATAACGTCATCGATGTCTGCCATGCAATACGAGAACAATTTCGGCTTCAAGTCTTGGAGGCACATATCTAGTGTCATTAGCACATCAAATCACTCTCAAGATACATTTACCTCCAGCATTCCATTGGCACAACACAACGCTACAGCAAATATCCGATGAATAGCTCAGAGATGTCAGACTATTCACAGTAAAGTTCTGCTCTAGGAATCAATGAGCTGTCACCTGTCAAGTGACGGGCATGGCAGCCTTGGGCACGAACGCCCGCACTCCCGCCGTCGTACCACCACCTCGGGAAAACCATGAAACACAAGTCCAACCGGTAAAGTTAGCCACAGTTGGACCGAATGTGAGTACCCGTCGGAGAACTATGCAACAAAGCGCTACTTGGAAGAACTTTTGGGCATGTTGAAGCTGATGGCGAAAGATAGTCCTTGGAACTGACAGCAG
Source organism: Tothia fuscella (assembly GCA_010583015.1). Classification (NCBI taxonomy): domain Eukaryota; kingdom Fungi; phylum Ascomycota; class Dothideomycetes; order Venturiales; family Cylindrosympodiaceae; genus Tothia; species Tothia fuscella. Next base: position 390,392 of record MU007027.1, on the reverse strand, counting down.
TGATGGATTCTGGGAGTGCAATGTTTTTCATTTTGTGATTTAGACGCGAAGGGAGAAAGACAAGACAGGGCCGAGGGTCATGCTGAATTGATACGATGGAGTCCGGTGAATGTATTTTGTATGACTGTGGCAGTGTATCATAGAACCGAAAACGTGGTCTGAAGGTTTCGCAAGACGGGAGACACCACTTTGAGGGCAATACCTGCGCCTCGTGGGACTGATCATCCTTTGTGCATAATGAGACACTGTGTCTAGACACGCCTGGATTACGGAGGCCGTTGGATGTCTCTCGGGTTTCGGATTGCAGAAAGAATAGACGACTTGAGGCTGACGATGATTGACGAATATTGGACGTTTCTTAATCCTCATATTTTTTGAAAGCCGGAGAAGATCTAGGATTCTAAGAAGGTCAAACCTAGTTCGGTACACCGAATTTAGTTGATTATAGGGACCTACCTAAATTATGAATAAGGTTAATAGTGCTACAAGTCGTGGATAGGATATACTTAAGAAATTTTATTACAACTATTCAGAAGCCTACAGCTTAGGATTCTGGCAACAGGCTATCCAGCTTTCAAAAAACCTCAGGGAGTAATAAAAACCAAGTCTTAGATCGAGAAGAAGCCTTGAACAAACCATGAAGTAAGGCAGCATCGTTGAAACGAACACTCTAGGCAGGTCCTTGCAGAGGTAGCTCAGTTGTGGTTGGTTTCTGAAAGCGAAGCGACGAAGTGCGCAGTACTTTGGACGACGTTTTGCATCAACGACACAAGTTATTGCTTCTTTGGCGCACTCCCACAGGCTAAGAATGTTGTGTCAAGCCAAGTCTGTATGCTTGTGCAATATTTCTTTTATGCATACGTGTTGGATATGCAACTATTGTTGGATGTATGCAAGAATGCGTCCTGCAGGAGGTGTTGGGTTTTTGTTGGAGACTCTGCAGGTAAGCGGTAAAGTGAATGCAGCAGCAGAGCTGGAAATTCCCAATAATGTCGTCACTACTATTGCTATGTACAGTACTCTGCCTTCGCTACGGCAGAAAGATACATCCGGAGCGATCCCAAAAATACCTTGTATCCGCGAATGCCTGACGTTGATTCAATCTGGTGACCAGGTGTTAGAGACTTCATGAGAGCATATTGAGACAGAACCGTAGAGTCGCCTCTCCTAGTTCAGCATTTCATCGCTGCAAGAGTGGTTAGTTGAATGCGCACTCCGATTAAAGGGCGACCGTCACGTTCTCTGTTGTCAAGTCATCTCGCAGAGCGACTGGTCGATGATCATTCACGTCAAATGAAGGCGCTTGGTGAATGATCGAGAACAGAGTGAATGACAATACCTTCAGCGAATGAGTGCAGCCCTGTCGATCAAGCAGTTGGTCCTTGTGCAGTCTCGTGGACGTACATGTTGCTCAGAACAGTCGTTGGTTGACGTGTTCACTCAATCGGTACTGTACTTGGTCGCGCGGCTAGAGACTGAATTCTAGAAACGACGATAGATGTAACAGAACGAACTGTCTTGGAGTAGAAATAGGCCGAGAACTTTCAGAATTGCAGAAGTTTCAAACAATGGACGGGCCGCGACTGCTTATGGCGTGTAAGAGAGTGAGATGGTTTTGAATCGGTGGATGCAGGCTCTGGAATTATTGTCGATTCGAAACGAAACAAGGCGTTTAGTTTAGTTTCCCAAGTCTTCCAAAATCTTTCGCCGAGCTCAACGATGATATTTCCAAGCCAAATTAGCTTCTTGGTGGTTGCACGGTGAAGAGTGAGACAGCCAGCGTCCACGACAGACGCAAAAGAAGAATCTTCCATGAACCGACATGGTGTTACAGAAATAGCAGAGTTGTACTAATTTCCAGGCTTTCGAGTTCTCCAGAGCAATTTCCACAGTGTCAAAGGGTAATACGGAGGCTGTTCCTACGAATGAGGCCCCCTAAACTACAGCGGGGGAAAGGCCATGATAAGGCTTACGTTTGCCCACCGCCCAAAAAAAAACTTCCCGATTGCTCGGCCAGAAAAGGAAATCCAGGAGATTGATGAGAGTGAGATTTCCCCCAGTCTGCCTCCCGGAGCCAACAGTGTTAGTAGCAGATCTTATTGGCCTGCCCCTGAAAAGATCCACTGATTACCCTCCAAGCATTACCGGGGTATGTGACGGGAGCCGGGTTTTGCCAATTGAGTTTTCTGAAACAAGCCAACGCACAGCAAGCGCGCTTGATGGGGAGCTCAGAATAATCGGTGCCTGCATATTGTGGCGTCTCGGCGGAGTTGGAATCGACTCGTACCCAGCAAGTGGTTGGTGATGGTGTACTAAAATCTGGCCTTCTAATGCTTTCAACATAGAACTGCACTGAATGAATTGAAAGGCCAGTTACAGTATGCGCTGCGAAAGCAGTGTTTGCAATGTGAATGTAAAATGTTATAACTACGATACGTGCCTGCCGTTGTTGGCCTGGCGATCTTCTCCAGCGTTTGTCAAAAGTTAAAATTGCACCTCATCGCAGCTTCCGTTTCATGCCCAGCGGGTCCGTGCTCCTGCCCGTTTGCTCGCTCATTTCCAGTCTCCTTTCTCCATCCTAGCCTTTAAAGCCAACCGCTCCGTCTTCTCGACCTCCGCTCCTTTTCATCCACCATCACCACATTCTCTCACTTTTTGCCTCGTGCATACCACTCTCTTTGTCTATTCAGACGTCCAGTCCTTTTACACACTCTTTCCAGTTCCACAGCCCTAGCGGCCGTGTCTTTTTCCAGCCAAATCAGTCCTCAGTGAGGTTCCAGGTACGTTTTTTGTCTTTGTGAGTGACTGCACTCATTCTCCCTTGCACAACAAGAAGAGCCAGACCACACTCACCCACCTTGCCCACTCACTTGCCTGACACATACCTTACCCTCCTCCTCTCACTTCATTGAGTCGCTGGCACCATAAAAGGTGTTGACATTCCTGCTCTTCTCCACCTTCACATTCACACCAAACAACAACAACAAACACTCCTTTCCTCACATCCAGATCTTCTGCGAAGACTTCACTCATTTCCCCTTTCACCTCACTCATCCTCACTCCACTTCGCGGGCTTTTCGCTCATTCTAACTCCCTCGGTCAGCATACATACGGTAGATCTGTGATCACCCAGCAACAGTCAACAAAACACCAGAAATCTTCATACCATCAGCAACATGCTTTCTTCAATTGTTGTCGTCGCCATCGCGGCTCTCGCCCACGCCGCCCCTCTCGAGGAGCGCGCCAAGACCGTCACCGAGGTCACCGATGTTTACCTCACAGTTTATGAGGATGCTCCAGCGGCCACCGCTGCCGCTGCCACTGCTGAAGAGAAGAAGTGGTGGTGGAAGGGCAACCGCGGCGGTCAGGCAACTGGCACCACCGTTGTTTACGTGACCCCAACTCCAGTCGCCGATACTCCTGTTGCTGACGCTCCAGCTCCTGTTGCTGAGAAGTCAACTCCTGTTGCAGAGAAATCAACTCCTGTTGCAGACAAGCCAGCTTCGTCCCCAACTGCTTCTTCAGGCAACTCCTACTCAGGCCCAGACTCCTACTCCAAGGCTATCGTCGCTCATCACAACGCTCATCGTGCCAACCACTCCGCCCCAGACCTCGCTTGGGATGACGCTCTTGCTGCGACTGCCTTGAAGACCGCCAAATCTTGCAACTATGCTCATGACACGTAAGTTTTCATAGGATCCCCTCTTGATGACGCACACTAATTCACCCGCAGCGCTACTGATGGTGGTGGCTACGGTCAGAACATCGCTGCCGGTTGCCCAGCCGACAACGTTACCTCCATCATCACCGAGTTGTTCTACAACGCCGAGGTTACCAAATTCTCCGAGTACGGCCAGAAGACTCCAGCATCCATCAACGACGAGAAGTCTTTCGACGGCTGGGGACACTTCACCCAGATTGTCTGGAAGTCTACCTCCAAGGTTGGCTGTGCTACTTATGACTGCTCCAAATCAGGTGGTCTCAAGGGCACTGGTTCCAGTGTCGCTGCCATCTTCACTGTGTGCAACTACAAGTCCCCAGGTTTGTATCTCCCCTCCCCCGACTGACTCCAAGCTCTTGCCTCCCCCTCAGTCGTGCTTTTGAATCCATTCTCATCTTCCCCTCAGGAAATTTCATGGGAGAGTTTAACTCCAATGTCGGTTCGCCGCTTGGTCATCCTACAGTTAACTGGAACAGCCTCTAGACGTCGCGTCTTTTGGTCACCAATCACTGCCCAACCCTGTGTGTTTTGGTTCATTTCTTTTGTTCACCCCAATTCTCACCGATATCATTGCTGACATGAATACCAGGCAACATGCTCGATTGGTTTGACAAGGAGGTCGGCCGACCACTTGGACATCCTTCCATGCATTGGAACACCCCACCAACCAACTATTAGCAGGTGTAGGTAGTCTGATTGTTCGCGCCATTTGGCATCATTCAATCTTCTGTTTTCTTTGCGATATTCATAAATGGTGGTCTCATTGGGATCCATGTTCTCGGCATCTGCATGTAGCGAATTCCTGGTGAACTCGCTGCCGTGAATTCGATCTTCGAAGAAGCTGTTGCGAGTTAACCTTGAAGGTTCATGTACATATTCAATGGCGTGGGGTGCCCTTTCGGGACGGCTTGGAGAATTCTCTTTGCCAGTTAAAAATCAAATCAAACCCCAACGATATCAATGACATGATTACTGGTTTTCAATCAAATTCCTCGAAATGGTGTGGTTGTGAGGTGTGCACTTGTTGTTGGAATAAGGTGTTGAGCTCAGAGAACGTCCTGACGCGCAAAACGTTCGAGCGTTTAATATGTAAACGGCCCATGGGAGGAAACTTCTCTTATTGATCTACGGGCACTCTAAATCGAGCTACTACGGCATGTGGAAATGGGCGAGGTTGGTCATTGCATTCTTTGCGTCGATTTCTCTGATGGGTATCCATAATGACCCGACTTGAGACATCGTGATGGTGGGGTCGAGAGCGGGGGATCGCGGGATTCTTGGTGTTTTGGGAGGGACGGCGACCGATTTGTTTAGCTATCGCACGCCATTTCTTGCTTCAATCAATTGGAACCTCTTCCGACAAAGTAAACATTTCCCTTCTTTGCCATATTCTGGTGGTAATTTTCTTTTTCTCCCTTGTTCATGCGCCGGTTGACCTTATCGCGGTTACATATTCATACACCAAATACCCAGCACTACTTTCCCGCCAGCAGGTCTATCTCAGCTCGAGGGGATACACAGAGGTTCACTGACAGCCTGGCATTGAAGACGATTTATCAACCTTTTTATTTTGAGATTCGGAGAGCTGTGAGGAGGATGGCGACAAGTGCGACAACACAATCAAAAGATGCATTTGCGGAGGGAGAATCGGAGTTGAAGCTCGTTAACAGGTTGAATGAGAGTAGAAGTCCGTATGTGAGTGCTTTCTCAAATCTTTGGATAACTTTTTCTGAGGATATCTACTGATCAAACTACTTGAATAGGTGCGGGCGCATGCAGATAATCCAGTAGCATGGCAGATGTGGACACCAGAAGCTCTAGAGCTCGCGAAGAAACATGATCGCCTTCTTTTTGTTAGTATTGGATATGCTGCTTGCCATTGTAATTACATTCTTTGTGGGTGTCATACGATTCCATAGCTAACAACAATATCAAAGGGTGTCACGTAATGGAGCGGGAATCCTTCGAAAATCAAGAGATAGCAACAGTCCTAAATGACAACTTCATACCCATAAAGATCGACCGAGAAGAACGACCAGATATCGATAGGATATATATGAACTACGTACAAGCCACGACCGGTGGTGGTGGCTGGCCTCTTAACGTCTTCCTCACTCCTGATTTACAACCACTATTTGGAGGCACGTATTGGCCTGGTCCTACATCTGCTTCTCTTGGAGCAGGAAGAGGAGGCTTTCTAGATATTCTAAACAAGCTGGAGGAGATCTGGCGGACGGACAGGGAGAGGTGCGTTGATGAGGCTAAGAATATAACAAGCCAACTGCAGGAATTTGCGGAAGAGGGACTGATAAGTCGAAATGGTAAAGCGGAGGGCGACGAAGATGCTGGTGACGATTTGGATTTGGAATTACTTGAGGAATGTGTGGAGCATTTTCGAGCCAAGTATGATCCTGCGTATGGTGGATTTGGTGGAGCCCCCAAGTTTCCTACACCGGCAAATTTGAGATTTCTGCTTAGGTTGCGTAGGCAGAGTGAGGTTGTGCAGGATGTTGTGGGGAAGGACGAGTGTGTTGAGGCGGAGAATATGGTGCTCGATACATTAAAGGCGATGGCGAAAGGAGGGATTCACGATCAGATTGGGAATGGATTTGCTAGGTATTCTGTTACGAGGGATTGGAGTCTACCTCATTTTGAGAAGATGTAAGTGAAGCCGGGTTTGTTCTCATAGAATTCAGCTCACGATTTTGCAGGTTATATGATCAAGTCCAACTTCTGCAGGTGTACTTGGATGCTTACCTCATAACGAAAGACACGAACCAAGACGACAAGTACTTGGAAATAGTCCACGACATAGCCACATACCTCACCTCTCCACCAATGCACTCACCAAATGGCGGCTTCTTCTCCGCCGAAGACGCAGATTCACTCTACAGACCTGCCGACGCGGAAAAGCGAGAAGGCGCCTTTTACGTCTGGACGATGAAGGAATTTCAAATCGTCCTCGGAGATCGCGATGCAGAAATCCTAGCCAAATACTACAACGTCCAAGAGAATGGGAATGTGGAACCGGAGCATGATGCACATGATGAATTGATCAATCAAAATGTTCTTACCATATCGAGTACGATACCACCGCTGGCGAAACAATTTGGTATTGCTAGCGATGAGATCGAAAAAGTTCTACAGGACGGGAGGAAGAAATTGCTGGATCATCGGAATAAAGAGCGGCCTCGACCAGCGCTGGATGATAAAATCGTTGTGTCGTGGAATGGTCTTGCTATTGGTGCATTGGCGCGGACGGCTGCTGTCATCGAGGTCAATGATCCTGAGAGGGCGAGGGTGTATAGAGATGCTGCTATTAAGGCTGCGGAGTTTGTGAAGAAGGAATTGTATGATGAGGAGAAGGGAATGTTGAAGAGAGTACATAGGGAGGGTGCTGGAGAAGTGGACGGTTTTGCTGATGATTACGCTTTTTTCATTTCGGGTTTGATTGGTCTGTATGAGGGGACGTTTGATGATGCGTACTTGGAGTGGGCGGATAAGCTGATGAGTGAGTTCATTTCCTTGCGTCTCATATTTCCTTATCCTCGTGTTATCATGAAGATCTAAGACCAACACAGAAACCCAAATATCCCTCTTCTGGGACACCACAGGCGGCGGATTCTTCTCCACCTCCGCCAACGCACCCGATCTAATCCTGCGCCTAAAAGACGGAATGGACAACGCCGAACCATCCACAAACGGCCTATCCGCCTCAAACCTAAACCGCCTATCCTCCATGCTGGACGACTCCGAATACGCAAAATTTGCCAAACAAACTACCTTGGCTTTTGAAGCTGAAATTGCGCAACATCCTTTCCTTTTTGTTAGTTTGATGGATGCGGTTGTGGTGGGCAAGTTGGGTATGCAGGGGATTACTGTTACGGGGGATGAGGGGTTTGTGGGGAGGGTGCTGGGAAGGCTGAGGGGGGAGGTTGTGCCTAGTAGGACGGTGGTTTGTGTGGGTAGTGGGGGTGGGGTGAAGAGTGAGTGGTTGAGGAGGAGGAATGGATTGTTGAAGGATGTGGATGGGGGGAGGAATTGGGCGGAGATTTGTGAGGGTGGGGTGTGTCGGGAGTTTAGGGTTGATGAGCTGGCGGAGGACACTAAGTAGTAGTGGTTTTCGGGTTTGGCAGCGCTGATGTGAGTAATTCTTCTTTCTATCGGCTACGGGTGTTACGTGTTCGATATCGGGAATGATGGAGCGGGTCATAACGAACATGGATGATACCTACCTTTTTTGACAGCTGGATAGTCTGCTTCAGGAATCTTAATTATGATAAACATATAGGTGTCTCCAAACTGTGTTAGCATACTCGTGGCGTCTAGTTGTAAATGACATTGTCGATCTCGGGGCCAATACGTATACTTGGTCATTTCAGGGCCATTCGATACAGGTTCAAACTCTAATTCCCAGGCGTTATTCGAAACTCAACAAATCGCGAGACAGCATGTTTGGAGATCGACGATGGTGATACGGCTTTGCACGGGCATTAATGGTATGTTCACGAAATCGACGATGGTTCCATGGCCTTTCTCGGGTCTGAATGGCACATGTTCATCTCTTGCTGGAAATGAATGCCAGCGGATCAATGTGTTGGCCCTGGTACCATACGGTTGGGCATGAATGACGTGTACTAAGCTCTATTTCGATGCGAATTTTGCGTTGACAGGAAGGTATCTTGTGGTATATAGAGAGATGCTCCTCTCGTTCTCTTTCGAATCTTCATCCATCAATTCCTTTCTTCTTTTCCTTCTTCATGGGAAAAGCTGTGAGTTCTCTCAATGTTTCATGAGTACCGAGTTTCGGCAGTTCAAGCTTCTGTTCAGCTCTCAGATGGTGTCTGAAGACATCCAGTATAGCCATCATTTTTTCGATGGGTTGTGTTGGGATTTCTCACCCCAAGGCTCTGCCTCTGTCTCTTCTGCACCTGCGAATAGCCTGCATCTAGCCAGCCATCACCACCGCTCACCTGCCAGTCAGGTAAACCGTCAGCATATGTTGTGTTGATATTTACTATGCTCGGACAAGCACTCAGCGACACGTGAAAGGGACTTTGATCGATGTTCCATTCAGACGGTTGAAGCTTTCGACATGGCTATGGGGTTTTCGAATGCCCAGCTTCGACTTCCAGGTAAGCACTCTTTCCCGTCTTTCAAATCTTGTAACTTTTGGCTAATGGTGCTCAGAGACGAATTTCGTTCTCTTTCCTAACATGGTTGCAGTCTCGTTGCTTTGTCTCCCTACGACTGTCGCCGGCGGTTTGGGCCATCTTCAATTCTCCTGTGGGGCAGTTCCTGGGACCATTGCTTTTACCTCGTGCCATAAGCATTGCTCTCGCTATGCTGCATCCCAGTAGTGGACCGCCTCCTATATGGTTGCCCAGGTTTCAAACCTTGGGGCTACCACCTTGACGTGAGTTTTCTGTTCTTAAGTGCGAAAAGATTTGACGCTGACTTGACTAGTACATATCGCTAGGGAGTCACTCTGGTCGATCAGATTGGCGTCAGTCTCAACTTGCAGGCTTTTTCCCTTGGAATTTTTGGGGTTGGCAACGGTGACTAGAGTAGATGTAGACGCTTTTTTCTTCTTCCATCCAGATGACCTGTGATCCGCACGCTGTTGTAGTTGTTCTCATGGCGCGGGAGAGGCAAGCCGAATGGCATTGGGCTGGACCCCTTTCATGTACGAGCTGAGGGTTTGTCCGCAATCGAACAATGCTCCTGCCAACGCATGACTGTGGAGAGGTTCTGTATCTCTTGTCGAAAGGTGAGACAGAGCAATGAGCTATCCTAGTTGCGCTTCGAGATTCTTGCGACTTGATTTGAGAGCGAAAAGCGGGGATGCTTTTTGACCATTTTGCTTGTGATAATTCATGATGGCATGTTGAAGTGGAGGCCTGTGAATTTTACTCGGCTTCATGAGTTTTGGGACCTGACTCACTCTGCTGTGGGGGTGATACACTGAGCGGAGTTACTGGTTTGGTGGGCAGGACGGGAGTGTTATGGCAGGATGACATGTGGCAAAAGTGGCGATGTCCTTCGGGTTGATACTGGGTGAGGCTGATACAAGCATTTTGGCGAGGTCTTTTTGGTTTGAAGAATGAATGATGCCTTAAGCTGGTCGACTTCGAATACCGTGCACTCGAGCTTTTCATGATTGAGACACTTTGTATTTGAGTATGCGATCCTTCTATTGTAATCGAAAGGCATCAGGAATAATCAGGGGGTCCGGGATTCTAACATGGCTGAAATGGTCTTTCATTGTTAAAATCTATCAGGTATCTCCCCGATTCTAGTATCTTACTAAATCAGTACTAGAAGCAGTGAGTATGCGTATTCGGTCAAACAAAAGCATTGGGATCTCTCAGTCAAGAACTTAGGCGCCGACTTAAGAACCCGTCTGCCTACTGTATTAAGCATCTTCGATTAAACTCCTTGGCGATCCCCGATATATTTCAACATAAAGTTTTCCCCAGCATTACTCCTCTTTCTCTGCCGCCACATCAGCCTCCTTCAAGAGCTCCACTAGCTTGCCTTTGGTTGCTCCGGAGCGTATCGGAATGCTTCGTTCATCACAGATTCTCTGCAAGGAGAAAGTGTACATGTCCTCATAGTCAACACTGCCGGTGTCTAGAAACTTCAGCATTGCAGCTTTGGGACCAACACCTGGCATCCCTCGATTTTGAGAGATCTGTCGTAGCTCTCTCTCGCTCCTGTCTTTCCAGTGAGAGTTTGTCCAATCGTAAGCGCAGATGGGTCCCTTGGATGTGAAATCGCTTTGGTCTTGATTATCGAGGCGATTTTGAGCCCTCTCAAAGTCGAGGACGGCTACCGCATTGACCGGTTGCCCGGCACGTATCTCCAACTCTTTTCGGTCAAGCTCATGTTCTCTCCGCACGGTTTCAATGGCATGTAAGATTTTTCCAAGGTCATGGCACTGTAATCGAGTGATCTTTTCGTTTCACTCCTCCAGAAATGGCAAGCCCGCATTTCTGGAGCAGATTGGAAAGGCGGCTGGATGCGTAGGATGAGTATTTGCAAGTCGTCTGTGTCTGAAGTTGGTCCCTATCCTTCTCTAACATCTCAAGGATATGATGCTGTGCTGAGACAATTCCGTAAAGTGCTCCATCCTCAGAATTACCAGAGTCTCGGAACACTTTATCGTTGAGTCTGAGCCTTTTGATTTTGTGGGCTTTGGAACCCTGGCCGCACGAAAGATGCCTGTCTCTCAACATCTCTGATATCTGACTGGACAGGAGGCTGTCGTAGTCGATTGACGAGTTCTCAAGTCTTGAAATCAGCTCTTCTCGAGAATCTGCACTTGACAATCCCCGTTCTGTGAGAAAGCGGCGGAGTTTGCTATTGTCTTTATTGCCATATTCGATGTTTTCCTTCTTTTCGGACATCTCAACCGAGCTTGACTTCTGCGGTGAAGGCAAGACTGTCGATTTGCCTTTCTTATCGATCAATGGTGACAGACTCTTTTTGGTCGTCGATGTTTCCTTTTCTGTGCGCGACGCATTGTTTTTCTTGTGATGTTTCGCGTTTATGCGTGGTTCTGGTCGAGCATTACCATCCACTTCCGCAAGTGCTCGTTTGGATCTGGTTTGCATGCCGATCAGATTAGGAGCAAGTCTTGTTAAGTGTTCGTTACTGGGAGGGATGTTGAGATACTTCCTGAGTGCGTTTTGATGTGACGTCAATTTCAAAACAAATGGTTTGAACATAAATAGAAGAGAGAGAACACGCTCTGACCACGACTCCACGTGAGTGGCGTTCTGAGATGTGGTTGTATCTTGTTCGCTAGATTCCATAGGTCTGTTAGACGTGGTGCAAGAATGAGCATATCACGCATTTTGCACTTCCCTGAGAATAGAACTACTCCCTCAGGTTCTCGGAAGACGGGTAGGCCATGACCGAAGTCTTGTCCTGCAGGCATTGAAGTAGCTATATGGGTACTAGGTAAGTGTACTCACGACTTCTACCACTATCAAAATTGTGTCCATCAGAGTAGGCCGATATGCTTGACTACATTCAACGTAGTAAAGCATTTTCCACATATCTAGGAGGTAGATTTTGCTCGATTTTCCAAGAACCTAGGGAGTTACCCCTTCGAACAAATGAAAACTAGGATAAGATAGTTTTGTGGTTATCTTGACTGATTCGCAGTTACATTCGACCGACCTCCAGAGGTTGAGGACAATAATTGCTCGAGCTTTGGGAGAAAAAAAAGAGTATACATCGACAAACCCGCTTCAGAAACTGGCCTTTCCGGTCTGTTTATTTTCACACTCTTGACTAGAAGGAGCAGAGATTACAACTTGCGCACTAAGCCTTTAGGGAGTACACCTGCTGTGTCTCTACAGCTGTGCTTCCCAAGGACGCTTTTACAACTCTGCGGCTGCTCTAGATGAAAGCAGGCTCATCTTCCGTAGTGAGAGCCTTGTCTTTTCAGACTCTAGACACCTCCACATTCCGGTAATTCTGTCGACAACAATGACAAAGCACTACGACGGCGCCGGAGTTCCTACCTGCCTGCAAGTCCGGTAGTGGTAGTTGTACTCGAAGGCTGACACAATGCCAATTAGTTGAACGCTGGTGGCCAGAACCACGAGAAGATGAATTTTCTGATGAGAACATCCAATTATGTCGAATTTTCCAGGCTTTAGAGACTCGGGATTCGCATCTACATGCACATTAACACATTTCCCAACTTTGCACCCACACTTCGAAGGCTCAAACTGACCGTATAAAATATAGCCCCCAAAACTGGTAGAAGCCCTTCGCCAATGCAATATGGCATCCCAGATTGCTTCAACATTTGCGAAAAGCCAAACTTTTTGATACCATGCGCGAGCGGTGCGAGGCCTGAGGGACCTGTACCCACGAAAGTGCAAACGCGAAAGGTACGCCATCGACGGCCTTGAAACTTGGGTTTCAGTAGTATGATTATCGTCCCGATACCAAGTGTAAGTATCTACAAATTCATGGAGTTAGTCTCGCAGTCCGTTCCTAGTACAGGTGGAGGCAGTCTACCATTGTCCAACACACTCGTTGTAAGATTGGTGCACAGTAAAAAACCATGTAGATGCCTGAGACAAAATCTCCAAGTGTCAGAAAAAAAATGCCCACGGAATCAAGGCGGAGCCAGAGATTTGACACATGCATGGAGTGGTTCATCAAAGTATGATAGCTTGCGGACATACCCAGGCATAGCGCTGCTGTTAAAAGGAAGAAGACGAAGATGATGTGACGCCAATTGTAGCGTTTGGCGAGTGGGCCCCAAAGTATGGATAGATTAGGCCTTCAGCTGCGAGGAAGAAAAGTCCAGGCAGCAAGTGTGAAAAGATGTTGACCGTCTCGTTATGAAGAAAACCCCAGCTTATGATGCAAGCACGAGCGGAGTTGGACACTGGCCGATAGCCATGAAGAACACAATCGTTGTCCTGGTACCATTCTGGTATTTCGTGGTAGGCAAGAAGAGACATACGGCTTGTTTTGGGGTCTTGCATTGTACTGTCTGACGGCTTTTCCAGATCCGTCATCGAGAGGCCTGTCGAAGGTTTACGCTGTTCTGATATAGCTGACTTCAAAGCATCTTAAGAATGAGCACACTTGCGATAACCTGACTAAGATGGTGCTCCGACGCATGATTCACAGCTCTTCTTTGAGATGATCTTTAGTACCGTGACTGATGTTGCGGGCGTCTTAAACCTCCATTTGAATTCGAGGGACTGGTGAGAGAGTAGCCATGCCTTATTAGGTCAATTCACTCGGCAGCATAACTTACATTCCGCATTTCACCTTTTATTCACGCCTTGCAGTCCCCTATTCTAGCTGGAAAAGCAGGTGTGAGACTGCCTTAGGGCTTCTCCATAGCATCTCACAAGGGGCACAAGCATGCAGTCCTGTTCATACGATTTTGCTTACTTTGGTATAGTGATCCAGAAAACCATGTCTGGTCCTCGGAATACGATTGAAGACGGACCGACGGTGCTCTCGATATGTCAATGCTTTTTGATCGCAATTTTGGTCCTATCGTTCGACAAAAGTTGCAGTACTGGTTTTTAGAATTAGAGATTGGAAGAGGACGCAGAACCCCCATATCGTAGGCTAGGGTGCTCCTGACCATCACTCTGGAACACTTTCGAACGTACCAACTCTCGTCATCAAAAGCCCATACGATTGTGTTTGAGCACCATCGTCAAGAGATCCATTATTGCCTAGTGGCAAAAGGTAAAGCGTGCTTTGAAAGACTTCCTTGAGTTCTCTGAAAGCCGGATGAGCCATAGTCGGTATACTGATGTATAACTAGTATACCAGTGTACTGAAACCGAATAAGTATACTTACGACTTCTATTACGCAGCTATAGAATTGGTGTTGGAAGCTATGTGTACGCTCACTTAGTCCTAGTATTTTAAAAGAGTATCCTGCATATGAAATGCCTGGCTCTCTCCGGATTTCCGACAACGTGAGAGTACACACCGAGGTCTTTCCCCTCTCGCCATGGCACATAGACTTGTATACAAAACGACATTGCGTTCCCCTTTTAGGATTCCCCATAAGTTTTCTCGAGATGAGGGATATCTATATTGCTTTAATCTATTGATCTAGCTCCAAAGCTAGGCAACAGGGCTTTAATATTCCAGCGGATCTATCAATCTAACCGTATATCATACAACGTGTTACTATATTCCATTCAACGCACTCTTTCCTCAACACAAACAGCTGTTATTCAGCCATGGGTAAAGCAATGGAGACTTTCAAACAGAATTTCAAAGCTGCGTCTAGCACTAAAGGACCGGATGGCATAGCAGCTGGCACTGCAATTGCCATCAGTGGAGATGGTCGCGTACTACATTCATATTCGACTGGGACATACCACGTAAATCCAAAGGCTCCTTCAGCGACTTCGGAAAATGACCAGAAACCCTTCGATGGCGATGTGATCTGCTGGATAGCTTCCTGCACAAAGCTAATGGCTACAGTTGCGACTATGCAATGTGTTGAACGTGGTCTGCTAGATCTAGATGCGGATGTGGGAGAGAAAATTCTGCCAGAATTCAAGGATATTCAGGTGCTTGAAAAGATGGAAGATGACGGCAAAGGCGGCAAGAAGCCCGTCCTAAGGGCGGCGAAGGGAAAGGTTACTTTAAGGTGTGTTGATGTGTTGTTTGAACTTCGAAGGACTTCAGTTTGAGGTCTCAGGAAAAGGGACCAGATTGCTGACAAGTCGAATGTCCAGAAATCTCTTGACTCATACGTCGGGGGTCTCCTACGAATTCACCAATCCAACACTCGCCGCTTGGCGTCAATGGGCTGTTGCTAATACTCCTGATGGAGCTGCGAACCACAGGTCTTCAGACATTGGGACCGCGTTTCGCGTACCCCTTCTATTTGATCCCGACCAAGGTTGGGCGTATGGGTATGGTATAGATTGGGCTGGTGAGGCAGTCATGCGAGTGACAAAGCAGACATTGGAGGCATACATGGCTAAGAACATATGGGGTCCCCTAGGTATGAACAGCACCACCTTTGATCCTTGGGTAGAGCGTAAAGATCTGGCGCCAAGAGTCGCTGGCATGATGGAGAGGGACGCGGAGAAAAATCTTGCGGCAGGGGACAAGGCCGCCTATGTGCAGGGCATTGGCGCTCAAAAGTACTCTGGAGGTGGAGGAGCCTATTCTACTGCCAATGATTATGCCAAACTCGTTGCTTCACTACTCGGCACCATCAACGGCTTCCCTCAGAAGCCTGGTCGCAATCTACTTCAGGCTCAAACCCTAAATGATATGATCGCTCAAACAAACTCTACACCCGCTGCTACTATCCTTAACGCTATTGTCTCCTCTCCAATGGCCGCTGGCCTTGCAGGCAACATTCCCGGAGATCAGAAAGTAGAATTTGGTCTGGGTGGACTCGTCAACCGCGTTCCCATTTCGAAGCCAACCCGCCGAGCCACTGATGCAACAATCTCCGCCGAAGGAACAGGTCGAGCCGCTAATAGCATTCAGTGGTGCGGGCTCCCCAACTGCCACTGGTGGATAAGTCCTGGTGATGGTGTATGTGGTGTTTTCTTCACACAGGTCCTACCACCTGGAGATAATGCGACATTGCGACTCTATGAAGAATTTGAAGGAGCGGTATTGCGAGATCTTAAGGAGAACCAAAAGAGTGCAGTCGTGGCTCCATCTCGCACTGTGTTGCCGTACTTGTTGGCACCTGCACTTGGCGCAGCTTACCTCGCCTACACGCGCTATTATCGCACTAGATAAGCAAGATCCAGCTGCTTTACGAGTATGTAGACATAAATACTCTTTAGGTTTTTTTAGAGCCAATTAGGGTTCGGGCTGGAGCGA
The DNA here is from genome assembly GCA_010583015.1 of Tothia fuscella. NCBI lineage: Eukaryota > Fungi > Ascomycota > Dothideomycetes > Venturiales > Cylindrosympodiaceae > Tothia > Tothia fuscella. The sequence goes on along the minus strand of MU007027.1, from coordinate 374,308 downwards.
ATCAAATCGCTTCACTATATCGAAATTGACCAAATATTCCTACTTACTCTGGTTATAGATCCGCTAGGTCGTACTCGAGCTTATGGATATATTTATTTAGTTTTGACATAATGAGAATAGTAAATGTAAGTCAGGATCCCGGCGTTGGCCTACCCCGGTTCTTAAAACCTTGAGGGAGTAATGAGTGGTTTTCATTCTTGGTTCAGCTTGGTGGAAGGGAAACGTAATTTACTCAAATATCATATCGTCGCTATGAGAGCCAAAATACTAAAGGCAGCGCGCTGACCTGGCCCTAGCATACGTATAAAAAGGTCTACCACCAGATGAGCACCTACCTCTGCGTTTTCCATTCCATGAACAACCCATTTCTAGCAAGCGCTTTCATAGTCACCACAACAACACGAACTCATTCCCATCCTCCACCATGTCGAATTATCTAGCCAGGCTTATGACTCGCCTTGGGTCCGGTATTCAAGAAACTCCCTCGATGTAACAGCTAGACGACTACGAACCAGCACCCATCGAGGATATCGGCCATCAAATCCCGCGGTCACTGGTCTCGAAAAACGACATGTGCCTCTGCTGTTTCAACTATTTCAGTATTGAGGATCCTCCTTGGCAATTCGAGTGCGGGCACATCATTGGAGCTCAGTGTTTGATGCAACATTTGAATCATACGATTGCGAATAATCTTCAAAAGTCTTACAAATGTATTTTATGTAAAGCCCGGTGTGCCAAGCCTACCTTTGAGACTCGTGGATCACTGTACGATACAAATAGCGAGGAAAAGCTCAGTAAGAATGCTGAATCTGAACCAGGATCGTTCTTGGAGTCACGTTCAACGCAATCCGTCGAGCTTTAAACCAGTACCGATAGTCGTACGGTGCACGTAGGTCCTGGGAATCGACCCTCATTCTTGACTCAATAACCCGCAAAAGACTGGAGATGAAAACTATGCTTTACAGTATCACCCATCCAGACACGTCCACGCTGGATCCAGAATGGCGTCTACCGACCAACGAAGTACAATTATCCAGGCCGCCCCTTTATTTCGGTGCTCCATCACCGCTACTAGCAAGTGTTTTGGTCTCCGAGGAGGAAGAGGACGATTTGTCGCCAATCCAGCGTCAAGCCCTTTTCGGATATGCCACTAATCGAGCAATCTGGAGCGCTATTGAGGCGTTACCTGAGCAAGAGTTTCGCTTGCTGGGTTTGAAATCAGAACTCGTTCGAATTGCTAAAGATCAGCTTGTGAAATATAAGCTGAATCTAGTGAAAGAGCAAACGAGCGAGCAAGAGACCCTTGAGGTCCTGGATGGCATGTTGGAGATTCCACAGAGCTCATATATTCTTACTGTTGAGGAATGTGAGAGGGTAGAAAAGATCGTGCACTTCATAACAGATTCATTACGGTATGAGTCCGATAATTAAATGATAGCTATCGGAACTCATTACTCTCAGTCGCTGCAGAATCTCAGAGATCGTGAGGAGTTTGTATCGTAGCCGAACAAATATAGAGCTGGGCATACTGCTGAATGAAACTTAGTACATTAGTGCCAGAAGCAACTTCCATCATCCACTCCTGAACACTACCCTATGTCTGGGAAACTTGTATCAGACCCAGAAGGTTTCAACATACGAATGAAAATGAAGACGCCGAGCTTAATTGCGCATACTCACGAGCTCTTGTGGTGAGTGGGTACGGTAGCTTTGGGAGTCGAGAATCCAATCTTTTCTCTCAAACGTTCTGAATCGTTGCGGACAACTAAATTTTTGGTCTTCTCCTGTTCGAACTCATGAAAAGAGGCCCTCAGGTAGGTGAAATCCCATGGTCATCCCAACACGATCCACTTGGAAGCTTCCTTGAATTTCTTCCACGCAGGTTCAACGATGTTCCCGACTGCAATTCTCTCCGCAATATTACCAACCCACCTGACCAGCATGATATTCGCCACCGGGTATGCAGACCGAAGTTGATTCACCATTTTTGGGCCAGTATAGTTATCAGACACTTTTTTTTGTGGTATGTACTCGCTGCTAATTATCGGTCCATTGTATCCTTTACTCCAGCATACGACCACAAAACTTAGATATGTTTTGCCAAGGGTGTGGCGAAGTGCAGCGGACATTTCGATATCCCCGATGATGTGAGATTTGTGGTCCTCTAATTGATATTGGCAGGAGGTCATTTCTTCTGATGGATCATGGTCTCGGCTTCTGTTTATTGGTCGCAAGAGCGATCCTAGCCGGATGCCTTTGACCAATTGGGTCTGGAAGTATAGGGCACATCCAATCTTGTATATGAGACGTCTATCCGAATTGGTGAGAGCAGGAGTGGGGACGATAGCATTTCTAGGCATGGAGGTAATATATTTCTTCTTTGAGGCGAACAGCCGTTCTGGCTGTGGACCAATTGCTGGTGCTTGCAACTCAACCTGATGTACAGCCAAGGGAAACTTTTCTCGAGGGTCTGGTGATATGAGAAAAACAACGTGGGCAAGGTAAGTATCTCTCAAATGACTTGTGGTCCAAGTGCAACCCTCAGACAATTGCCACCGTGCCCAACTCCAGGAAGGAAATGGCGCAATGTTTTGATCGATACGAGCGGCGATGCTTCCAAGTCTGGGTTGCCACAGCAGTGCTGGCCCAAAGTATGTTTGTGGGAGGCCACACTCAAAGGACCCCATTGCAGACTGCAGAGTTCCCAGAACGCCTTCGATAGCATCAACGCCATCTTTGCGGTCACCCAAGGTTCGAGGTGTGAACTGCTCAATGACTGACACATAGTTGTCCAGGTCGACGTCAATGACATCTCTCTCATTTTCGCCTATATGTCTGTCTCCAGCCCAGCGGAGAGGTCTCCATTTCTTCTTTGTGCTGCCGGAACAGCGATCCGTCTCAAGGGCGATATCTTCACACCATACCATATTTGAGCACTGGAAGTAGACTTGATAATCCGTGAACAGAAGCAGACGTTTTGACAGCACTTTTTCTTGGAAGGTCCAACCTCTTGAATTCCAGATTAGGGAAGGATCCGATTCGAGGGACATGTAGTCTGGTAGTGGAAGTGCAAAGCGTTTCCCGTTGACCAGCTCTGATTTTTGAGCTATCCTTCTAGGTGTGCTAATCCCTGCAAGACCAACATTGGCATGATTACCTGACGCGGCAGCGATAGTCAATGTCGCGGAACTGTAAATGCCATCCATTCGCAATACCTGGGCGTGTTTGTCTTGCTCGCTATCTTGAATGATACACAGAGCGTCAACCCAGAGGTATCTCATCCCAATTTTCTTCGTAACGAACATAGCATCTTCGATAGTCTGCGGCAGCTTGGAGGGAAGCTTGACATATTCACGACCTTCCCTATCACGACGAACATCGGTCTTCCTCGTTTTGACGTGCTTGCAGTCAGTGTCCTTACCCCAAACGTAAGATAGTGCTACATAGACACAATCCGGAGGAGGTGACACCACTAATCGCTCTAAAACATCGACAACCCTGATGTTTGGTAGTCGTTTGGCTGCTTCGCCGGATTCCTCGCATGACCTACCATGGACTGATTTGCATCTTGGCAGCCAGCTCCGCACTAGTTCAAGGTCGATGTAGTTTTGGTCGACTCGGCGGCCAAAAAATCTCTGCTCACGTAGTGGATCGTTGTCCGCGAGATACTGAATATCACCCAGAGGCTCATCTTTGCGTACATACACGACAAAACTGTATGCTGATTTACCGCCCGTTCTTTTGGCCGTTGCTCTTACGTCTCTATACGTGGAGTATCCCTCTAGCATTTTCCCGTCGTATAAGGCGTACACGACTGACAACTTCCAATTCAACTCGTTGCACAGCATCAATTGATTTCCTTTCGCGACTCGAACTCCGCTTTGATGAACGCAGGCAATTACAAGACGACAAAATGGACAATCTTGGTCTAGATTACCTAGACGGCCAAATTTAATGGGCCATTTCACCTTTTTCTCGAGGTAGCTCTCGAAATCGATTTTCTTGCATGACGAGCATAATCTTGAGCGTCTGTCGCGCTCTTCTTGGGGAGTGTTCCACAGCGACAGTCTTCGCGGTTGTCGTGGGCGATACAGATACTCATCCTCGTCTGCGGACGATGTCGAGGCATACGAACATGGTCGGGGGCTGTGCTGACTTGGACTGGCCCTCCTAGCTGGGCTAGGAGGGAAGCCGGGCCTCAATTTTTTGTCATAGACAAAGCTTCTAGATGGGTGGGGAAGGAAGTCTGGTCGCAACCTCTCCTCATAGACAAAGCCCCTAGGTCTGGTTGAACGGGCATGAGCGACCAATTGCTTTCGTGAATCGTGGGTATCAGGCTGGAGGAGATCGTTTATTGTTGAGGAGCTTCGCGATCGCACTATAGGCTCTCTTCTTGTCCGATCATAAGACATGGAGTATCGTGAAGCTTTTGCGATCTGACGCTATACAAGTGAGGGGTCGGAGACGAAGATTTCTGAGATGGAAAGTGGGCAGCAAGGCTGAGTTTTTATTATGCACGTCGTTCAATCTAGCCAAGACTCGAGGGTGGAAACACACGGCATGCTGACCATCTATTGGTCAGAATTTCTTGTATGCAGGATGTGGAATGGGGTGTATGCACGATTCCATCATAATTTGACCGGAAAGTGAGGCGCAGTATCCCCTTCAAAATACGCCTATCACCGGTCAGAAGCAGAGATAGCTGAACAATCGAGCTATCAAACTTACTCAATCCTTTTGACAGCCTAATGTGAGTTCGTTTAAGTATGGTAAAAGTAGACGGGTGTAGTTTCCCACTCTGACAACAAATATACTGGCCGATTCTCGAAGTCGTGAGTATGCTTAATGACTTTCCCATATCTAGTACGATTTTGGTATATCAGGAGCCCGCCAATGGTTTAACCGGCTTTCAGAAGACTTGAGAGATAGTCCATGTGGTCTTGGGGGAGTGTTCAGGCGTGCAAAATCGTGGCTAACTTTCCTCTCTTTCAGATAATTCCTGTGTCTGCGAAGGTCTTAAGGATGTTCTTACCAAACTTCACACACGTGAGCGGATCTAGAAGTCGCGGGATTCTTACACCACTTCGTCTCCCTCCCCACCAGGCCCACGCATCCCCTCCTTCCCAATATCAACCGCAGCACTAACCTCAATAAAATCCTCCAACTCTTCACTAACCGTCCTCAATTTTTCCTTCACACTAGCCACGCCCTCAAACCCAACAATAAATCTCGCAGGAGGATTCTCATGGCCTCCAATAGCCGCAAGCGCAAAAACAGTCTCTTTAACGAGTGAATCCCGAAGGCTTGCATGCAAATTGGGATACAACAACGAGATGGTTGCTGCGTGAAGGAGATCCCCTGAGCTAGTTATATCGGCGTTGTTGGTTAAGGATGGTTGAGGTGATTCGCCTGTGGAAAGAGGGGATGTGAATGATGTTGTTGTTGTTGTGGGTGTTGTTATGGGTTCTTGTGTGACGCCGTCGATCTTGTCGAGGAGACCACTTAGGATTTCGCGTGAGAGGGGTGCGGGGTTTACGTCTGTTGCGTAAGGGGGTAGTTGGGGCACTGATGTTATTTTGTTGGTCAAGACTGTGATTTCGAGATTTGGCTGGACGATAGTCATTTTTATGTTGAAGGGTGCGACTTCGTATGCGAGACTCTGATACCTGCATTAGTAATAGTAGTTTTGAACTAGGATGATAGTCGCATACATCGCAATACCCTTCCAAAGCCCATTGGGATGAACAGTATATTCCCAATCCTGGCGTACCTAAATGTCCAGCTAGCAGCAAGATCAGCCAAATTCTCAACCCATCCAGTACAACCCATGCAATACATACTTATTCCTGTCAACGTGACAATATGCCCATTCCTCTTCGCCCTCATAGAAGGCAACATCGACTTAATGAGATTCACGGGCGCAAAGAAATTCGTCTCGAATTGATCCCGTACAAGTGACTGAGCTCTATCAGATTGAGATAATTCCTCAATAGATCCTACGAGTGCTTCACTCTGACATATAACTAGCACGTCTATTTTGTCAAATGCTTCTAGTGCCTCCGCTACAGCGGATTGGCATTGTCCTATAACTCTTGGGATTATATTAGAGATTGACGATATAAGGAGTGTATAGTGGGGCAGCAAAACGTTGCCTCGCACCTTACCTCCCATCCAACGCAACAACCTTGAACCTTTCCCTCCACCTTTTCCTCCTTCTTACTTTCTCCTCCGATGGCTTTTCTTCGTGAATGCCATCCTCCCCACTCTCTCCGTCACTTTCCGCACCTTCCATATCCTCATCACCATCCGCATCAAGCTCTCCACTTTCACCTTCACTCTCACGCGCAACCTCCTCCATGAGATCTTTCAACCCATCGCCCCTAGAAGTCTTGAATTCCGACGGTAATATCCCAGATATTATATAATCACCATGATGGAGTAGTTGTCTGCTTAGAGCTATAGCTATCGGTGATAATCCGTCTGTGAGAAACCATACGCGGGGGTCTTTATCAGGTGGAAATTGAGGTGTCTTTGGCATGGAGTTTTTGGATGATTTCGTAGGGGAGCTTTCGGCGGAGGGCGAGGGCGCCATTGAAGTTATGGAATGTGTTTATAGCATTTAGTAGATAGGAAGTTGAGCTGGGACGGGTGGAGGTGGGTGCCCGTGTGGGGATCGAGAGTGCTGCAGGGTGCGGATCGGGCCGTTTGACGATCTGTTTTTCTCAGCTCAAACTAGCGGGTTTGACATTGTTTTCCTTGACAAGAAGACTTAATGAGTGTCCGAGATGAGTTCCGTCGGGCAAGAGTTCTTATTTATCATTGATTGTGCTCAAAAATAAGCAAAATGTTCTTGCCAATTGCGCGTTCATTCATGGTTGATGCTTAAGTGGACTCGTCGGACTAAGCACCGGCGTCCCCACCTTACTCTTCTTTTTTTTCTTGACTCCATCTCCCGTCGGACTAAGAGGACTACCCTTCCCAGCAGCCTTCTTCGGGATGTCGATACTCTTATTCACAGGCACTGGAGTCAATATCGGGACCACACTCGGCGCCCTCGTACTTGTCTCTCGCGTTGCCTTCAGTGTGGCAGCAGCGGCGGCAGCGGCAGCTTCCTTCTCCTGTTGCTCCTTCAATCCACGTCCCGTCTGCCTTAATATAAACGAGCCAGGCTCTCCAGTGATGGGATTGTCATCCATGAATTCGGCTCCCCAAAGTAGGTTTGCTTGGAATGATTCATGTATAGCGCGGTCGTCGTTTGCCTGCGCAAAGTCTTTGATTCCTGATTGTGATAGTCCCGATTGGGACGCTATGTCTGCTATTGGTGTGTTGGCCCTACTTGTTCTTACTGATTCTAGTCCAGCTTTCAAACTTGGTTTCGCGACAGGTGGGAAGTAAGAGTGACCTCGAGTGGGGGTGTAGTATTGCATCGATGAGGCTGTGTCGTAGATTCTGGAGAGGAGGTGTGTCACTGTCATCTAGCACTCATTAGTTCCCTACACTTCACATACAGCATAACTTAACCCACCAATCGACATTGTATGATATCCTGCAGCGAAGTAGCCTGATATATCTTATCAACAACACAAAAGTACGTCCCCAACACGATAAGTTGATCTGGCGCGTCCGGCTGTCCTGCAATCTTCTTCCCCTTCTGCCTGTCTTGCTTCCGAATAACCCATACCGGATTCATGTCTTGTGTTGTAGTGGAAGGACCCTCTACTATTACGTATTCCACGCCGGTCATCTTGGAAAGTCTGTCCTCGAAAAGTGATCGATTCGATAAGAATCGGAACATGGATGGGTTCATGCCGAGTTGTGTTTGTAGTATGCGGTTGTTGGAAGTGGGTTCGCAGAAGGGGGAGATATTGAAGTAGAGGTGTACTGCGTAATATATCAACCCACTGCCTATAAGAGTAGTTATATAGTGAGGTTTCCATACCATTATCCGCTCTAATGCCTCCATAGAAAGCAATTGCGCCTGGATCGCTCCATTGAAGGTAGTCCAGTGATGGTGCGGCTTCTTCTTGCCCTTGGCCGAGTTCTGTCATGTTTTGTTTAGTAGATGAAACTGACAGGAAATTATGACGAGCGTGTTTTATAGCTGCAAGATCAAAGTGGAATGTTTGGTAGTGTTGATTGAAGCTCTAGCTTTCGAACCTTGCTACCCCCGCTATTTCCGAGTGGGAGGCCGCCAAGAATAGCGGCTTAATCTTCTTGTGCACCTTTTAGATTCCTACGACAAGAAGCAATATCACCAAATTCTGCAAGTTGCAATCATGGATCTCCTTTCCACAGTTCGCAAAGAAGGCAGCCGGTAAGTAACATCTTCCTTCACCTTACACAATCAAACTTAGCTAATACGTTAACTTAGCGGCGGCCGCTCAGAATTCAAATGGGAAGACGTGAAAAATGATTCCCAACGCGAAAACTACCTAGGCCACTCCCTCATGGCCCCAGTAGGCCGCTGGCAAAAAGGCAGAGACTTAGGTTGGTACGCCAAGGGTGATCAATCCGCCGATGCCATGACCGAAGCTGAAAAGCGCAAGGAGGAGATTCGGAAGATTAAAGAGGCGGAGGAGGATGCTAGATTGGTTGCGCTGGGACTGCCGCCGAAGGATAGGAATGCCAATCTCATGCCTTTGGGAGAGGGGAATAGGATGGGGGAGGTGGAGGAGAAGGTGGAACTGGAAGTGGAAGAGAAGGATGGGTTGGGGAAGGATAGCGATAGGAAGAAGAGGAGGCATAGGAGTAGGGATAGGGAGGATAGGAAACACAGGCATAGGCGACACAGGTCGGAATCAAGGAATGGAGACCGGCATAGGCGGCATCGATCTCAATCACGAGACGGTGATAGACATAGGAAACGGCGGTCTCGCTCAAGGTCTCGGAATCATGACGCGCGACGTCGAGATCATTTTTTCAGTCCTGTCAGACGGAGGGAGGATGATGACCGACGGAAGACTTACGGAGGACGGGATCGAGCTCGTTCGCCAAAGACGGAAGAGAAGTCGAGAAAGGGATATAGCGATAAAGCTCCTCGATCGCCTGGAGGAAGACGGCGTGACAGAAGTAGAAGCAGGTCTCCGTACTATGATAGACGACGAGATTAAGCATCGCAGATAGGGTGAGCTTGAGTGGTCGTTACTCGAACGAATCTTTGAAAGTATGATCAAACATTGAATTCGCCCTAGCTTGACATATTACTTTGCTTTAACGTATTGAAGTCTACCAAACCCAAATCAATCTTCTCTTTTCAACTCTGGTGACCATGCTACGAGCGCCTACCTGGGATTAAATAAGCTGTACTGACATTGACGTACGTGAATAAGGCTGAAAACTTAAGTGTTCCTTTCTTGGACTAGCGCGGCGCGTCGTCGGCGACCTCAAAACCACACTCCACGAGCACTTCATGATTGCGACACCAAACATGCATAATACTACAACGGTGTCGCTTCAAGTCGATGATAGTGTCCTAGAGGGTGAAATCTAGAGCGACTGCACTACCGTTGGCAAATACTGACACGTCTTTAGACATTCAAATATGCTCCAGCTCCTCAAATGGACACAAGCTAGATTTCGGATCGGAGCTTCAATTTTTGAGCCTTGTTGAAGTGGCTCAAATACCGCTTTGGCTTGCTGCCGGTCCAGCATGCAATATTTTCACAGCATCAGAGCAAAGTGCGGAATGGTTTTCCGAACAACTTTTATTTCCCCAGCATGCCGATAGGGATACGCAATCAACGCATGCCGAATGGTGGCAAATGAATTCCCAGCAGTCGCACCTGGGAATACTTGCGAAAGCCTCGAGTACGGAGCCTACTTCTGTGATTACGGAAGTACTTTTCTATGGAATCGTCGACAATATATCCTCTGGACGGGACCCACTGACGCCACCACCATCCTCGCCGAATGGTCAAGATGCCACTTCCACTATGCAAGTACCTAGTATCCGTGTTCAGGCTCTGCCACTATCATCTCATTTCCTAAATCACTTGCCTTCCCCACCAGCTTCACCACCACGAGCTGCGTCCGGCAAATCAGATGCACGCTTTTTGCCGTCTGTGGAAGAACTGCGAGCGACTGCAGAGGAAGTAGAAAAGAAACGCAAGCGTGTTTCTGACGTATTTGATGAAGCAGACGAGACGCGGAGGAAAGCCAGAAGGAAAGGTGGATCTGGAGTGGCTGCAGCAGCCTCCAAGGTTGAGGGTATTACCACTCTCTTCGGCCAGAAGAAACCAAAAGCAATCACAGAATTACAAAGTTCAACCACCTTCAAGAGTACAGAATCACAAAATCCGAGAATAAAGCACGTCAAACATCCATCCATATCTGGCATTGAAAGTCCTCTCGATATAGGTCAAAAACGACCTTTATCAAGATCTCCAAGCATCTCGTCCGACACACGTCCCGGAAGCCGTAGAGGCTTACTAGACAGTCAATCCAAACGGTCATCTCTATCTCGCATCACGAGTTTGTCCGAAGCAGCGACGATTGAAGACCGCAACAAAGAAGTCATATCACGTGTTGTTATGGCTGGCATGCGACTATACGGCTTGCAACAACGCAAGAAACCTACCCACGCCAGGCGCGATTCCGAGGTAGCAGCCGCGAGTGCCGCTTCTGCTGTCAGCGACGAGGTAGCGAAGGACGATGAGTACAAATTGATCTACTATCAAACGTACAAAGGCACTGTTTTTGCATTCAGGAAGCATATTACGACTGAAACTCTGTACCTGACGCCAGAGCCGCTCCGAGAGACCGTGGACAGACTGCTAGCCATCTTCTGTTCGGATCCCATCGTCCCTTCTTGATTTGACCAGGGGGTGGAGTACTGTCGGACCTGCATTTGTGCAGGATACTGCATCACAAACCAAATTCCCCATGTAGATAAATTGTACTTGTTTGTAAGTGGTCATGCGTTTGCTATTTTTGCATTGCAATGCTAATTGAAGAAGATATACGCAAAACGCGATACCATGAATATAGTGTTTGTGGGTCGTGCACTCGGCTAAACAGGCTGAATTACCAGATGCAGTTGTTGGATACGCGAGTCAGCCTCGCGATATTTGAGAGCCACCCACAAGTCCCACAAGGCCTCGAAGAAGCAAAAGAGAAATCAGCTATTCAGATTGAATCATACAATTCGTCTTGAATTTCAATCTAACAACTGCTCCTTTTACTTTCCAGGAAGTATCTTCACCCTCTCGCAGCAGGTCTTCGCGGATGCAGGATCCAATCCTTGCTCCTCACGAAGGGTAGCATGAAACAGGCACGAACTATAGTATATTGTTTGTCGCAGAAACAACACTCGACGGAAGCATGTCGAATTGCGCTTTATCATCTCATTCCCTCGAACTGAGCCAAGATGAAAGTTTCCCAGCTTTCGATCGATCCTAGACCCCTCCACCTTTGCAGTTATGTCTGCCTCATCTGACGCTGATGATAGGGACAAACAGGATGCGCGACTTGTGCTCCCTTCTCCAGCAACGTCTCGTCGATCTTACATCCATAAAGCTCTCTTTCTCTTCATTTTACTATTGTTAATTCCTGTTGTTGTCGTTCCAGCGGTCATATTAACCAGGGGGAATGAAGCACGAAATCATACTCGAAGCTCATCTACAAACGGTGCCTCGACTTTTGCGGCCTCCTCACAGCTAAAGTCGAATGATCAGCGGGCGGGTGCAGTGAGAGATGCATTCAACTCTGCTTGGGGCGCATATATGCAGAATGCCTTCCCGCATGATCAGCTGTCACCGTTGAACAACTCCTGGAGTGATCCAAGAAATGGATGGGGAGCGACAGCTGTTGACAGTCTGAGTACGGCTATTGTCATGGGCCTACCAGGACCGGTTGCTAGCATGCTTAAGCATATCTCGACCATCGATTACACCAAGTCAGCAACTGATGTTTCCGTCTTCGAGACTAACATTAGGTACCTTGGTGGTATGCTTTCTGCGTATGACCTTCTCAAGGGCCCATTCGCATCGCTTCCACACGATGCAGGTCAGAGAGAAAACTTACTTGCCCAGGCGAAGAAGCTTGCGGACACACTTTCTGCGGCGTTCAATACACCGAGTGGTATTCCAGACAACATAATCCGGTTTACAGGCTCAGGACGAGCAGTACTTAATGGATCAACAGTAGCAAACCTCGCTGAAATGGGCTCCCTAATCCTGGAATGGACACGTCTTTCTGCTCTCACCAACGACCCCAAATATGCACAACTTGCAGCACGCGCTCAATCATACCTACTCAAACCCTCTCCACCGCAATCAGAGGTCTTTCCTGGTTTGATAGGTTCTTACTTGAACATCAAAGATGGAACCTCAGCTGACCAAACTGGCGGATGGGGAGCTGGTTCCGATAGCTTCTACGAATACCTGATTAAGGCGTTCGTTTATGATCCGAAAGCGTATTCGACGTATAAGGATCGATGGGTACTTGCTGCGGACTCTAGTATGATGTACTTGACTAGTCATCCAACTACGAGAACTGATTTGACGTTTCTGGCTGGGTTTTCGGGAACACAGGGGATTCCTCAGTCCGGGCACTGTAAGTACAATCGTCTCACGTCATACATGCTTGTTGACATTATGCAGTAAATTGTTTTGCTGGTGGCAACTTCCTATTGGGTGGCTCGGTGCTCAAGCAACAAAAATATATCGATTTTGGTCTTGAGCTCACAGCTTCGTGCCACAATACTTATCTCTCCACGCAAACAGGTATTGGACCAGAGTTTTTTGGATGGGTACCACAGGAGTGTAACTCGAAAGGAAGAGGCCTCATCACTCCAGGTAAAAACGCAGCCAAATTCTTCTCAAAAGAAGATAAATCACTCCAAGCCAGAGCGACCAAAAAGTAAGTATAACACAGACCCATCTCCTATCCAATACACTCACCACCCCCCACCATCCAGCACCTCCGCCCCCCTCCCCTCCGTAATCCACGCCCAATTCGACTGCGCAAACCCAGCCCTCTCCCACCAAACCGACACATTCTACAAAGGTTCCGGCTTCTGGATCACGAACCCAACTTACAACCTCCGTCCCGAAGTCCTAGAATCGTACTACTACGCCTACCGTATAACGGGGAATACCATGTACCAAGATTGGGCGTGGGATGCATTTCAAGCTATTGTTGCTCATGCGAAGGTTAATGGTGGTGGGTTTAACGAGTTGGGAGATGTTAATGTGATGGGGGGGATGAGTGGGGTGGGAAATGGGATGGAGAGTTATTTTTTTGCTGAAACGCTTATGGTATGTTGTTCTCTTCTTTTTCTCGAAGGGGGGGGTGGTGTTTGAGGGAGTGATGGGACGGGCTTTTTGCTAATGCTGGTATTAGTATGCTTATGCTATTTTTGCGGGGGATGCGGAGTGGCATGTTAATTATCAGGGTGGGAATAAGTTTGTGTTTAATACGGAGGGTCATCCGCTGAGGGTTGCGTGAGATGGTTTGGTATGGCGTGCAAAGGAAATGGACATTACTCCTCAAGTTTTTAGAACGCCGCACAAGGTTCAGGATTAAGGAGTATTCAAATTTGCCTAAATATAATTAATCCGACTTAGTACGCTTACCTACTCTTCTAACCTGTATTTTATATAAAGCCGGGAGTCGTTAGTATACTAATCAGGTTCTAATATAGCTAGGAAGATTCTTATATTTTAGGTTCCTAACAATAGCCTATCCGGCTTTCAAAAAACTTTCCGGAGTATAGCTAGTTAATGTAATGGAGTCTACCGCGTATTGATAACATAGCACAGTTTTAGAAGTCATTACATCCTCTATGACTTGAAAGTGAGACTGGACAGTGTCTGGAGACCATACTGGCACAAGAAATGCAACACAACGAGGTCACTCATTCTTCAATACAACCTAGGTTTATGCTCAACGCTTTCCCCCATCGGTCATCATCAACCATACATCATAGAGCACCTCTTGCGGCAACGAAAGCCACTCGATGCTAACAATCTTATCACCCTCAACCTCAAACCTACTATATCCACGCTCATGCCCATTCGCAATCACAAAAGCAATGTCACCATGTTCAAGTACCTATCCCACGAGTCAGTTTTATGAAGCTTAACTTAACCAAGCTGAAAAGAGCTCACGCCTTGTTCCTCATACTGCTTGAAGTACATGTCTCCCTTGTGTCTCATATTGACGATGAAGGGTGTATTGCTCGCCTCTCCTCCTGTGGGGTAATCGGGGAAGTGGTATCCTTGCGCGAAGTAGGTTTTGATTTTCTGGACGTCCAAGTATTTTCTTGTGTCGCCGGGGCGGGGAGTGCGCCAAATTTCTTTTTTGCAACCTTGTTTCCTGGCTGCGGTGGTCGTATCTGATGGGGCCTGAACACCTGGCTCTTTTTTGATTTCAATGTTGATGGAATCTGGGTTTCCTGTCGTATTTGCAATTGATCGTTCTGGGGTTTGAGAATCTGGCTCCCTCTTGATTTGGACGTCCGGTTCTTTTTTCACTTTTCTGTCTGACATGGTTGGGATCAGCTGGAGAGACTGATCAGTGGATTGATCTAACAGTGGGAATTGAGAAAAACAAGTAAAAGGTAAGAAGACACACTGTTATAGCCGCCATGTTTGACACGGAACAACAACATCTTACAATGTGATATGGTCATCATACTTATCGATCCGAGCACTAATGATTGCGCAGCGTTGAGAGAGATAAACAGGTGGACCGCCTGCTTACGACCAACTGGACTTTGCCAGGCCCAATTACTGATGAGTCTGTCACGCATTCGAACTTTGTACAATATACAGTCATGGGAGTCACAGCACTTTCAAAGTCTACCTCGAACAAAACAAAGTGCCTACACCACTTCACCTAGTAGCCTATTCAAGACTCGAGACTAAGGGTAAGGCTCTTGACAATTGCTATCACAAAAGCATGTAGCAACCTATCTGGCATCTGCTCCCAGTGAATGGTAACCACTTCACCATCTGCCACTTCGTAAAAAGTCTATATCGTTAACATGAAGCGTGTACAGTACACGCCCTCGGATTCATCATTTCTACTCACATGTCCATCCTCACAAGTACCACTAAGAAATGCAGTGACGTCTCCCTGGTCCAAAACCTAATCCATTATTAGACCTGCTTCTTCGATATTCAGTTTTCCTAATCAACGATACCTTAGCTTCACATAACGCACGGAAGATGATGTCGGCACGGCGTTTGGAGTATGGAGTTATGGCCGGGAACATCTCTGGTAGTGCCTCTGGATTCTGGAATAGGATGAAAGCGTGTGTACCTGCCTCTTTGACTTTCTGAGGATCAAAGTAAGACCTGTTAGGGTTTTCGTGTGGTAGCGGATCACGTTTCAATGCCATGGCGGTACGCTCGCGTTGCCATTGACTTGTGGCTAATCTGTAAAGCATGATTAGGAGAGCTACAACAGTGTAACAATGGAATTAGCTTCTTACAGGGAGCCATTGCTGATTTTGTATGCGATGTGTTTGGTATGCTCAAATAACAAGTCTACTGGAAACCAGAACATGTCCAATTGCCATTAATTGTTACATCGAGTTTCATGGGTTTGTACAGCTTTTGACATTCAAGAGACATGGATAGTATACAGCAGGCGTTATATTCGTAGCACGAACCAACCATATATAGGTTCTCGTAGCATCTAGCACATGTCAGGACCTCCGATCTCGATTCGGATTATTAAAGCATTAAAATTTGAGGGTGGCATCTATGCATACACAAACTTTAGTTGTAAGCTGAACTAAGAAAAGAGCAAAGAACGAGCCAAATCCGGGTATGTATTGTGTCTTTGCTTGTGGGCCCAAACGCCATTTTCGCCAGATGTAAAAAAATGGGCTCAAAAACAGGGATACGAGGATCAAGACACCGTGATTGGGCTCGCGATTTCATGGGCTGTGCTCGCAAGATGTTGAAGTAATTTGGCGTCAAGAAACGTGGAAGGCCGCCTTGAATCTCTTTGTGGGAAGGGGAACGACGAGAGATCTTTTGGGTCTTTTTCGAAAAAGGAAGGAGATAGAGTTGGTGGTGCTTCGGGACATTCGATTGAAGCAGTGTTTGGGCGGCGACGAATGCGGAGCGTTGACCAAATGGGAGGGCCCACGGTGTTGTTGATCCACGGGTTTTGTGGTCGTTCTGGGATGGATTCGATGTCATAGTTGAGGACTATCTGCGATAATAACAGCTTGAGCTGATTTGCCGCAAACCATCGACCAGGACATGCATGACGTCCATGGGAAAAGGCCATCCAGTTGTCAGTCGTGGTGACGAGATTGAATGGCTTGTTAGCCGACTTCTCGCCATCGGGGCGCTTTTCCGACGGGGCTGCAAATCGGAAGGGATCGTAGTGCAGAGCGTTTGGATAAGCAGATTCGTCGTGATGGATTCCGTAAGAAGTGACCCCAACTTTTGATCCATAAGGTAGATGATCGCCAGACGGAATGTCAACGCCACCTGGAGCTACGACTTTCTTCATGACGCCGCGGCTGATAAAACCCCAGAGTCTCATACTCTCTCGCAGCGCACTATCCACTCGATTCATCGCATTCAAGCTTGCTCTTCTCCACTCCTGGCCCGGCTTCTCAGCGATTACGGAATTGATTTCTTCCCGAAGTGAATCCTGGATCTGTTCGCAGCGTGAAGACGCAGCAATATCAAACAAAACATTGGTGATCGTTATCACAGAGGACTGAATCGCTGCAAAACTGAGCACAGTCAAACGCTTTGTAATCATTTCTGGAGTTCGTTCCGCTGGATCATTGTGACTGAATGCATCGTGGAGAGCCCACTGGATGTAGTCGTTGTGTTTTGAGTAGTCGGGATTTCTATAGTCCAAACCTGGCTTGAAATTGGCCATCCGTTCCCCTACGATCGGGAATATGTGCTTGGCAATGTTCCGGTAGTGAGACTTGTCGTAAGCCGTAATCAACGGTCCGAGAATAGGTCGGAGCATTGGTGGCAGAAGATTAATCATACCGGCGGTGATGACAACACTTCTCGCGAACGTTGTCGTGCTCCGAAGGTAGTCCTTATCTCGGCAAAGGGGCAATCCGACGAGCACGCGATTGGAGATTCGGCCGATGACTTCAAGCAGAGTGTCATATAGAGGAACATCCTTCCAGTCTTGAGTATTGCTTCCCCAGACATTGTTTAACGCGTGCTGGATCTCTTCAACAGCTGCTTCCGCATAGTTGTCGAGGTCTTTCGTCAATTCTCGTCGGATTATATGACCATGCACAGTATCGCGTATGACGTGAGGATGAAGCATTGTTCGTTCGGCGTGAAGAAACTCACTGTTGACCTCGTTCTGGTTGAGCACGTGATCGGGTTGCTCCAGCAGCCATTTCATCTGGGACATCGGCAGAATAACCTCTGGACCGGTGGCGAGGTTTGGCAGCACGAAAACCTGCTCATTCTTGGAGTACTAACATAAGGTTAAGCTTTGAGTTCATCTGCGAGTCCGAATCAGAAAGTACTCACTTTATAGTAACCATCTTGAATGATTTCCCGTAGTCCGAAAAGGCTCTTTCTGATGATCCTAGCGCGTGATAGAGGACTGTTTCCAGCACCAGCCCATGGTAGGTTTGCCGGCAATCCATGAAGAGAGAAGAATCGACACCATATGTAATACATAAAATAGATGATTAGGATAACAGCGAGGCACCAAGACATATTTATAGTGGAGAGCAGCATGTTTGATGTGTGGTAAGGAGAAGCGAGAGATCGGCACCAATGAATTTGAGGTTGAAGATCTGGACTTGAAGCACGGGCATCGAAAATTATACAAACAATTAAAGAGTCATTTGGCCATTCATCTCAACTATGCCATGTCAATTCTGATCCCACCGAGGATAGCGAAGCACGTTATAGGTGGATCTTACCCGAAGAATACGTTGGTAAAGACCGCTTCCCGAATCGGCATGTTGCAGGCACGAAGCGACGGCTTCCGAGAGGGATAATGAAAGTTATAAACGAATTGTTCAACACAAAAGGCCTAGACTTTGTGACCTGTAGAAGAGAAATCCAGATCGTTGGGAATCCTGTTGTTGCAATTGAATTTGGTACGGAACAAGAAATACGCGGGAGCAACAATGACGCATTAGCAAAGAATGCCGGCCAAGCAGTAGTGCAAGGGTCGGTCCTCTTTGGCCCTTTGTTGGACCTATTTCTGAAAGAATCGACGCCATATTATTGGTGTGTTGACTCGGCAATGAAGCTTCCCACGCCGTAAACTAAAAGCATACAAGATTGTACATGCACGTTACCGAAGCCTATGGCTGGCTGCAAGTATTCGTTCTAACGGCTAACCCACATGGCCGAAAAGGGGGCTGTAGCTCCTGATGAGGCAATACCGGCAAGCCTTTCATAAATATCCGGATCAGAACTCAGCACAGTCTATGTTGTTGTGATATCTTGAGCGCTCTTGTCACAAAGCACAAAGACTTAAGAACGAAAGATCATCTTCCACATGGCAAACGAGGAGGCTACCATCTGTCATGCCGCTCCTGGGCAATTTTAGGGGATGTGGCGTCGCTAACAGCGGAGATCGAAAACTAGCTCCACCAAGTCAACGTCTAGTCCGATGCGGCAAGATAATTGGTCAGAAGCTTGCTACTGATGCTTTGCGAATATTTGAGATTTGAAACACCTCGAAAGTCTTTTGGTGAACAGATGTTGGAGTAGATATCGACAGCTTATCCTACAGCGGAGACGAGATGAGGTTGAAAAGAAGTTCGTGACACTTGAGGATCCTGATTGGTCAAGTGTACAGCTGAGATATCCTTGTCCACGCACGCGAACGACCACGAACTCTTTCATGTTGTACAGTAATCCGGAATTTAGCGAACCAGAGTATGTATGGCCTACCTGAAGATGCACCTTTGTCCTAGATCAGACGTCTTTGATGAGGTTGTTGATTGTTAGACTTTCTGGAAGGTTTAGTGGCACAACCCCCTTTCTGGTCCGTTCTTGGAAATAAACGCCACCCGTTTTCTGTCCAACTCCAGCTTCTCTTCGGCTCGTAGGGATTCTCCAGCAGGCTATGCTTTTTCTTCACGTTCAACGTCCTCACCAGCCATACAAAATCATAATATGAGTATCACGAGATCGTGAGACACCACACCAGAAAGAACAGGACATCTCATTTTTCTTTAAGTGCTTGCGGTTCCTGCTAAAAGCATTTCTAGTGTTAAGCACTGTTCATTGTTCACTCTTCTACCATCTGCACTTCAGTGTCTCCTTCTCCGCATATCATTAACTACAACCGCAAACTGCACTTAAAATGATGCTTCAAGTTACCATTTCTGTCTTCTGTCTGCTTGGCCTGGCAATGGCCGCTCCGTCTGCTCTATTGGACTTAGAGAACAGATCGTTGTCTGAAAGAGCTGTGATTGATTGTAGTGTTAATGGAGGTACCCCGGTCTGCTGTAAGTTATATTCAACGAAGCGCCCTCCCCTCTCACAATCTAAATACTTCGTTTCCCAGGCCAAGGCACCTTTGCGGGTGATCTCCCCATCATCAAGACTCTTGCTCTCATGACCAGATTCCCACTCAATCCAAACGATATCAATTGCATCGGTGCTGTAGGACCAGCAAGTGCTACTTGCTCAGGTGTAAATACCTGCTGCCAGCAACTGTCCCAAGTAGTAAGTATTGGTATCACTCATATATCTCGACTTTTCTGACCACTTTAGCCAATATCTCTGACTCAGCCGGGAACGTCCTTGTTAGGTCTCTTCTGCCAAAAGCCGGCTAGCTGTTGAGCTTTTTACTAGATTTAATTTGTACTTTTTGTGCTTTCATTAGGTTTTGTAATATCTTCATCGAGAGCGCATGGAAATTCTGGTGCTGTGCTCAATACTAGAGCCTATGACATTGAATAATAGTGGTAATGAAAATTATCTTCACAATTTCGTATTGCCACAGAGCCTGATCTGTGTCAATTACAACCTATTTCTCAAGATCGCGGATCGGTGAATATGACAGCCCACATTCTAACGACCAGGACACTGAACGGTCGGCTGTTTCGGCAGAGAATAGAAGAGCAGACATGACATGCGAACGACTCTCACAGAGCAGCCAAATTCTAGAGCCGTAACACCTCCTGTCCCACAACATATCTGCACTGTTCCAACGAGTCTGCGGCTCTATTCCCGAATACATCAGTAAGTTGTGGAGGCCGTCTAGACCCACGGACTGTGGTACAGCTCTACGCCCAATTATTTCGCACCTGATGGAAGAATGCGAATATGCGTGTAAGTGGAATGCAGAATTGGGAGCGAAATTACTCGCTAACACTGGATTGTCCAGGCAAGCGATCTGAGACATCTGACTTTTGCCGTCGCATGGAGGCTATCATAACTTGAAAGCACAGCCACAAAATTGCTATGCAAAGGTGAACGAAGAGTGAGGATCATGATCATGGCTACCAAAATTGGAAGTTAAATAACTGTGACCACGGAGGATATTCCGTAATCTCCAGGTTATGACCAATTCGGGCAAAGTTTGGACCTGGTTGGAATCTTAGAAATACCCAGTGGCATCGTGGGCACATACCGACAGTGTGGTAAGCAAATCCTGCGAATAAACGAACGGATATGTACGAGATGAAGTTGGTGGCAAGAATGGACACAATACAATAATAATGTTGTCCACACGCGATGTGGGACATACCGATGATAGCTATAAAAGAGTCTATGGTCACCTAAGACAAAGAGCAATGTCTCCATCCGGCAATCCCTACATGCAGAAAGAACGAAAATTCCACCCAAGGACTAGACCATTTCACTCTTCGCCACCACGTACAACTCCAACCGCCCATCGTAGCACAAACCCATCTAAGAAAAGATGATCACCGTCTAAAACGTGGTTCCCACGAACGCCTTGACGTTGCCTAAATATTTCCCGTGCCTGATCGACGCGAGTGCATTACACTTGCATTTGCATGTACATGCATATATGCATGCACGAGGCTGATCGCGATCGTTGACGTACCTGCAGGCTTAAGCGAGTAGACATGTCAAATACGAGCCCTACCGATGAGGCTTTCCAGTGCGCGTAAGCAGATTTTGGCATGAGCGGCAGGTAGCCAGCAAAAAATCCTTTCAGTACATCATCTTGTAGCAGGAGGTGTACTTTCGGGTCCGGCAAGAGGGGTTCGAGTGTGTATGAGATGAATACCTCCCTAGGTAGTTCAGTCTTTAGTATCTTGCGTATCCGTTTTTCACTGCTCAGATAATATGCAGGTGGATATACGGGGGTATAGATCTATTATGAATATTCTGATTGGTACGATAGGTGTCACTAATCTATGAATTAATACTCTATTCCTCATCGGAGATGTACTGTTGCCCTTTCTACGCTGCGTCTTGTGACGACACAAAAAGTCAGAAGGCTTCACGGGCTTCTGCCACCATTGAGTACCGCCGGCTCGCCACAAGAAGAGGCAAAAGCTTTACTGTTCTTCAATAACGGTATCGACCGCCCGGCCCGCATCAACGGCCTGACCGACATCGATACCATTGACTTGACTCGGATCTACCACCGGCGGACCACCAGCATTCCTTCCACGCCGACGTCCACGACCACGACCGGGACCTCGACGCGCAGGTACAAACGACACATCCACTTCCCTAGGCGGCAACTCATTCCCATCCAACAAATGATCCTCCCCACCACCCTCCACCTGCTCATCAGGCTCTACACGATTTTCCTCCTCCGTATCCGTACCAACATCCTCATACCTAAACGCATCAACATCGTCCCTTCTCACTTGACCCCCGCCACCACCATGAAACCGCCTCTGCGCGCCTAAGCCGTATGGTTCGGGGCGGAAGTTCGCAGGTCCACCCTCAAGAGCAGGAAGACGGTTTCTGTTACGTGGTTGGCCTGCGGGTCTAGGTTGGAATGCTGGATTGGCTCCTCCGCGGCCGAGATTGCGTTCGAATTCAAGCCATAATACGTCGGCGGCAGCTTCTTCATCCTGGATTTCAAGAGCGGCTAAAAGGTTGATGTCGATGACTGGAGCCGGGGCAGCATCTGGAGCTGCCACGGCATCGGCATCAGGGACAGGCTCTGGATTATTGGGAACCGCAGCGCCCATAATCGCAACTTGAGGTAGTGGTATGAGATCATCAACATGTGGTTGTGCTAGATGCGCTGGGTTGATCAAAGCATCCCGATCCGGCTCTGCTTCATCACGGGTTGGTTCTTCTGGGTGTAAGTCAGCATTTTCTGCTTCCGTCTCCGGGACTGGGTCGTCTGCTTGCCCTCCAGCTGCCTCCAATGCGTCTTGTTCCCGTGCTAATCTCGCAGCCTCAATAGCAGCATTCTCAGCACCTCTCACACCCACAAACTGTACATTGCCTTGACCATTATCACCTTCTTCCAGTTCCCACAACCGCTGAAAGCAGTCTCGACCTTCCTCGTTGAAGTGTTGATAAGGGTTTTGAGGGTCTAGCCAAGAACTGCAAAGGTAGCAGAAATGGGTATTGCATTGATAGCAGTTCATGTGGTTGCAACCTTGAGTCTTTTGGCAGGGAACTGTGCAAGACGGGCATGGTGAAGTGTGCATGCGTATGTAGTCGTAGGAAGCTTGCTCTTCTTCTGTGCGTTCGGCGTTGGAGCGAGGCCAGCAGCGAATGAATTCGCCGTGCCAGCCTAAGTGACAGACACGACAGAAGGCGTAGTTGCAATCTTCGCAGATGCGCACGCGATCCTGAGAAATGTCTATTGTGTCCTGCTTTGTTGATAAGTCTGTAGGGACTTTTGGTGCGGGGGCCTCCTCCTCTGCCTCAGATTCCGATGCTTCTTCCTCTTCCCTTAGATCTGTGAGAGTGCGTTTGGGGTATTTCTTTGTCTTAGCGGGGCCTTGACACCACTTCCTAGGGCAATAAATAGTGTTTGGGTCGGATTCTAAACGCTTCTTGCGCTTGAGATCCACATAACGTTGGACCATATTTCGCTCCAGAGGTATTTGAAGGAGTTCTTGTGGTGTAAGCGTCCTAGCTGGCTTCTTTGCGCGTTGTTCGCCTGGTGCTTTCTCCTGTCCACACCCAAACTCCAAGCAAATCATCTGTGCAATATTACCCTCTTGGATGGCGTTATTGTAGACGCCCTTGAGGCAATCTACACAGAAGACGTGTCCACATTTCCGAAGCCTATAGCACACAGATCCTTTCTTTGGCTCCAAGCAGACTCCGCATTCAAAAGTCTCGTTGTCGAAGATCTTCTTCTTGGTCTTGATATCAAGATCTAGCATTGATATCTTCATATCCTGTTCCAAAGCCAATACACCGCCGTTCTGTGTGGCTATGTCAAATCCACGCTCTGCTGCTTGTTGAAGGTAGTCTATGTAGGAGAAGACTACCTGCAAATGTCCATATTCTTCCCACATCATTGCCGCATACTGCTCTAGCTCTTGGACACTTTTGGGTGGGAGCCATGCTGGCGACGTGCTGATTTGAACGAACGGTGGTGCATTCTCTGGATATCCTTCTGGCAGAGTGATTTGCAGGAGCAGTGGCGGAAGATGAGATAGGGCGTGTTTATCTTCATTGACTGACGATCCAGGGCTATCAGGTCGATTGTCGGAGTCATCGGTGGGTAGTGTGGTAGAGACGCCATCTATGGTGGCGGGGAATCGGACAGTGAGGCCATTTGTGGGAGATACAGGAAGCTCTAGAGAAGCGCAGAAGGTGTTGTTTGGATCTCTTGAAAGCTCAGGAAAGATAGCCTCAATAGTGGAAAGCTCTTCTAAGCGTTCATCGTCCATCAATAGACCCAAGAGTGCTAGAGTAAGTGGATAGTGTAAAGATGTATCTCAAGGTAAGTCGACTGAGCCGGTCGATTACCTTTATTTGCGAGCTGAGCTTAGCTTGAAGAGCGGTGTGAAGATGCTCGTTAGATTCTTAGTCAAAAGATCCAGAGAGTCTTTTTAATCCAAAATAGAATTAGGAAGTAACACTTCAAGGAGAATGTGGCGGCAAAGCAGTATCAACCCGTGAACTAGAAATATTTGGTTTGACGTGTACCTGCCCGCAGACCGAGAACTTCAAAGATCAAGAGTCTTATAGATGTTTCGGTTGATTGCGGTGTCTTATTATTAATGGCAACAAAAGATTTAGGTATTACTCATTCACAACCTGACGGGAGGCGTTGTCCCAAAAAAGAGAAATGTCTTGGCGTTGGTGACGATGCTCCAATCCGATCTCAAACCTCCGCTCCTGCTCCGCAACCACCACCAATATGGACGACGCACCCCTCGCTTCGTTGTCTTTGACTCATGTGAACTATGTATGCCATTTACTCAGCCCCAATTATTGATTTTAAGACTTATTTTCGTCAAATGTAGGATGCTTCCGACCCGTATGCTTACTTTTGTGCTTGGTTGGCGCTAGTACCGCAGGCGTTGTGTGTGGTTTATGTTACGCTGGCATGGAGTTCGAGGGAAGCTGAGATTGTACTTATGTTTGCTGGGCAGATGAGTTGCGAGGCTTTCAATTGGGGGTTGAAGAGGTGGATTAAAGAGGAGAGACCGCGTCGTATGTCTTATCTTCTCTCTTTTCTTTCTGTCTCCCTTCTCTTCAAGCTTGAATTAACGACCTTTACCTGGCCGTGAGCGTGTCTGAAATGTTCATATCATATATCAATATCTATATTGAAGTGGTCGTATTCAAAACGTCCAGCAAAAGTCTTATAAGAGCTCCAAGTGAGACAATGTAACATCAAGCTCTGATATGGGTACTAGAGAGCTTTGGACTATAGCATTGATTTCCAAGACGCAGTGGAGGCGTGTTTACATAATTCAAATCTAACAGTACTCCCACCACAGAAATGAACGGCAGAGGCTACGGCATGCCCTCCTCCCACGCCCAATTCGTATCCTTCTTCAGCATCTACCTAACCCTCTTCCTCCTCCTGCGCCACAAACCACACCCAACAGAAACCCATACCCCCATATCCTTCTCTCACCGCTTCCTCCTCTCCTGTGCGGCACTAGTATCAGCGGCAACCGTCGCATGGAGTCGCATATATCTTAACTATCATACGCCGAAACAAGTGCTTGTGGGCTGTGGAGCTGGATTTTCGTGTGCTGTTGTCTGGTTTGGAGTTACGGAGTTCATGAGGCGGTCTGGGTGGTTGGCTTGGGGATTGGATTTGGTGGTGGTGAGGTGGTTTAGGATGAGGGATTTGGTTGTTAGTGAGGATTTGGTTGATGCGGGGTGGGCTAGGTGGGAGGGGAGGAGAAAGAAAAGGAATATTAGGGGAAGTAAGAAGAGTAGTTGATATATGATACATAATGTGGGCTAGCGTAGGTTCGATGTCCTTGTTCATAAGCGGCCTTTTCCATTTCGAGGTGGGAAGTGTTAAACTCGGATTCAGTTACTCTTGTTTTTCCTTTCCGTTTCATCTTCGTCTCCACCCGAAGCTCTCCACCTTTCATTTACACCACAAGTCTTTCGCAGCCTGGGTGCCTGATAGCCTAGGGCTTTAACATCTAACGTGATTTAGAGGTCGTTATAAGTGCCTCTTCGTGATGTACCCAGTCCTTTTTCCTCATCCACACCTCCAACATGGGAACATCACCAAACATGGAATCAACAAAAATCATGGGCACCGCCAGTAACACTGGCGAATATGCTGCATGCAATTTCCTTTCAATATTGGGTTTAGGAACTAATTGAATTAGGATAATCAAATCCAGCAAGACGTTCTGCTATCCACACAGGCCAGCATCCAACCAACAAACATCATCGAAAAGGCACATTTATAGCGGCGATATTCACATGCGCTAAGATGCGTACATAGATTCCCATTCACTGGCAGCCCTCCCAAAATGCAAACTCCACTCTTGGCTTTCTCGATCTCGCTCTTGAGATCAGGGAAATGGTCTACGAGAATTGCTCCAACTTCACTGAACGTCTTTCTACCAAGGCCGTTCCTAGACTTCCTGACCACAAGCGACTATGGAGGATCATGGCTACATGCCGTCAGCTCTATTCTGAAGCCGCGAAATTCAATTTCGAAGGTTTGATTATTTCAGACAATTACCGCGGTTTCGACAAGGACGACTTCTACAGTCTAAGCCTCTCTCACACAAGAGTACTTCCTGCGCTACAAAAGTTTGGGGCATTGATCAAACACATGGAGGTACATGTTAAACCTTATTACTCGCCAAAGGGGCAGAGTGCCAGAAGGGATCCTCAAGGCTTTTGGGTGATGTCATTCCCGTCAATCTTCTCAGAGGTCGTCAAACTCTGCGCATATTGCCCCAATCTTGTCACTTTGAG
The DNA here is from genome assembly GCA_010583015.1 of Tothia fuscella. Classification (NCBI taxonomy): domain Eukaryota; kingdom Fungi; phylum Ascomycota; class Dothideomycetes; order Venturiales; family Cylindrosympodiaceae; genus Tothia; species Tothia fuscella. The sequence goes on along the minus strand of MU007027.1, from coordinate 348,020 downwards.
ATTTGCTGCTCTTGCCCGCGGACATGGTCCAGCTATCAATCTCGTGCAGGAAGCCATGTATGAGCAAAAAACTCTGACCTGGTGGCAAAAGCAGAACGAAGTTGGCGATCCAAATGATCCGAACTGGAATTCTTGGATGGCAGGCCAGCTGTGGAACTATCATGGGCTAGTGGTGGAAGAGCTTAAGAGATTTGATAGTGAAAAGGTTATGAGAGATTTATTTGGGTATGAAAAAGGTCAGAAGGTACCTCGATGCTTGAGCATTGATCTGGTCGGGGATGATGACGAGGATGGGGAATGGAGGGCCTCTTATGCGAAGGCTAATACCTTCATTGCTGAGAAACTCGAAAAGCTCAAGGTAGAAGGATGAGTTGCTTGTGGGTGTTGGTTGGATTGGGCTTCCCATTCTCCAAGGGCTGAAATTTAGTGATATATGCTTTCAGTCAAAGAGTGGGGCTTGTTCAAGGTTATGAGGACAGATAGTGCATTCGTCGAATTTAGGCCCAAGTGCAGGTTTCGGAACGCGTCTAACTAGATGACCTTGATGAGGAACGGAACGGGATAACGTGTTCCCTTTGGAAGTTAACTAAACCTTTCCTATTTTCTATCTCTCACTTTGATGACTGTCAAGAGTTTCGAATGAAGGTGTCGTACCAGGTCCAATGCCTTATCAACAACTTCACTCAGCCTCCGCAACCCCTTCTTTTTTTTTTGGTAAGAAAGATTCCGATGTTAATGCTCAACTATTTTATCATAATCTCGTAGCATTTGTACCTTACCTGTGCAGTTCAAACAACAACATCAACAAAGACATTGTCAGGTTGATGAGAGGCTTTCGAGATGGAGAGTCAGCAGAAAGTAAGTACTACACCTGTCTAACATGTGTTGTGCTAACAGATGGCAGAGCATTGCGCGCGAGCAACAAGATCCGCGTCTTCAAACCATGAGAAGAGTGGAAGTCCAGATATTATTCAGCAGTATGATGTCAACGGAATTCGACCTCTCATAGTAAGCCAAGCTATGGGATACTCCATTGGTGAAACTGACAGTCACGTTCTTCCGTCGTTATCCCTCGACGGAGGCGCGCACTGGCTTGAATAGCTTCGCGGTCGAGCTAATACCTCATTATCACTAAATACTGTCTCTGTTTTCAGTGTTAGTTCAAGTGTTCAAGTCGATGCAACTCCCAATTCACCTGTTTTACAGATATGCCCCTAGGTCGCATGTTTTGTCCTAGAAAAGCAAGTTCCCCTTGTTCAACACAACACTACCAGTAATGCTAACAAAACCCGCTTCGTCCTTTTAGTTCCAGCACCTAGTAACTTAACAACTACAAACAACATCGAACGTTACACATCACAAAAACGCAACAACCACCCACAATGACGAAGACATCTCGGTATCTGAGATCCTCCTCTACCATTCCAGCTCCTGCACCAGCGGTTTCTCTCATCCCTTGGCAAAAATCAACTAATGCTCATTCTGGCATCAGCTTCCTCGATCTTGCATTGGATTACGCGAACTCGTCTATGGATATCTTCCTAACACAAGTGGCGAATCCAACAACGCCAACAAAGAAAATATTCAGATCCTCACTGCACTCATGGGTACATGCCACCAGTTGTACTCGGAAGCTGCGCCTCTACGTTACAAAAACACTTCAATCACTCATTTCGATGGCTACCGCGATATCTCTATACCAGAAGTCTCACCCTTCTTCCCTATCATTGGCAGTCTCATCAAAAATCTCGAAATCCGCGTGCATTCTGAACCTCGCGAGTTAGGCTACTCTCCATCTATCGGGCATCACTCCGCAAACATTCTTCGACACTCAAATGCGCTCAGCACGTACTGCCCTCAGCTCCTCAACTTGACTTATTTGGTCTGTATTTCGCAGAAGAGCAAATCGGGAACCGCTTGTAAATGGGCAGAGATCTCGCTCTCAGCAGAACAAAAGCAGGATGAAAGGCAAGTTTGGGAATTGTACGAGGCTCTTTCGCGAGCCGGTCTCCTTTCCGCCGAACTTGTTGAGGCAGCTGAGGAAGTTCGTAGAGCCAAAGCTTTCCACCAAGAGGGTGGTATTCTCACGCTAAACATGACCTTTGGAGACGGGACGGAATCGATACCTAATGCATTACCACCATTTTTTAGTATCAAGCTAGTTGGGCAGGATAGGGAGAAAGATGGGTTTGAGCGGGAGAATATGTTCATTGCTAGTCTACTTAAGCAGCTGAGGGAATCTACTGGTTTGTGATCGGTTTAAAGTATCAGTGGCTGATTTTGATGGGATTGGAGTTGAGGTATTGGGGAAACATGGTTATTTCATAGATAAGACTCGACAGAGCGAAGACAATTTGAATAAACGACATTGGTAAATAGGTCTAGACTCAACAGATATGAATTGAATGGTTACCAATTCGAGGAGGCCATCACGAGGTCACATGTAAGCAGCACCACTTCCTTCCTCATTGGGATCATTCAGGGTGCAGGGAAATTTGCGTCTAAAAGTTGGTAATGTGTAACACTTCGTTTGCTCTCAGTCCAAATAATCCAAAAGACGCAACTCGACACCAAGAATTTCACTCCACGCCATCACTATGGCGGGCTCTTCAGCTCGCTTCCTCAGATCTTCGAAGCGAGCTCAAAATTCCTCCTCAAAATCATTTCTTCAATGGCAACCATCACAAAAATCTCATTCCGGCTTGAGCTTTCTTGGTCTCGCTACTGAGCTCCGCCAAATGATCCTAGAAAACCTCCCAATCGTCAGGACTATCTTCACGACCAGCGACGCCTCCAATGACGCTGCTTCTTATCCCGAGACTGATAATTCAGCAGATGACAGTGCCAGCTCTACAGCCAGTAATGCCCGCATCGTCATGTTCAAAGATATTGATTCCAACCGCGACAATCTTCAAACGCTTGGAAACCTGATGAGGACCTGTCACCAACTCTACTCAGAAGTCGCCACGATCAAGTACGAGACTGTGTGCGCCACTCACAGCAGGGGCTATCCAGAGGTATCGCCATTCCTAATCAACCTTGGTTCCGTCGTGAAGCACATCGAATTTTGCGTATATGCCGCGAGCATGGAAACAGCCAGAAGAGATTCGACTGGGTAGATGGCCTAATGTATTTCAGCACTCGGCCATGATTAGTGCAGCATGTCCGGCCTTGAACAGCTTGAGATATTTCCTTATGGTAGGAGATGGACCTGAATTCATTTCCTGCATGCTACGCCAATTGGTGGTCTTAGAGGCACAAAAGAAAACAGTAGAGGAGATATTAAGCACTTTTCCCTTCGGCTCAGTTGATTCTGACGCCGCCGAGCAGTGTCTTGTGGGCATACAGAAGGCGAAAGCGTCTGGACTAGCGACTTTATGCAAGTACTTTGGAAAGGCTCCGATTTCATTGTTCAGGGGTCTGAGCATCGTTTTGATTAAGAGCTGCAAAGAGGATCTGCTTGCAGAGGAGAATCAGTATCTTGCTAGGTACATTGACGGCAAAAAAGATATGGAGAGTTGAACGGGCTTTATTACATGTGTCACTTCAGCATTAAATCTCGGCGAATATCAACAACACCAGGAAGTATAATTTGTTATCTTCATATACTCATCTTGAGCAGTGACCGTGAGACCTGGCAATTTGTTTCGAAGTAGTCCCAGTGAAGCAATTTGCGTTCACTTATATCGCATAGGCCACTAATCCGTGTTATGAGCTGTGTTCAACACCAACAAGTTATATGTTCAACACCAACCAAATTTTCTGGACACTACCGCAACATCCACTTCCATAAAGCAAGCCAATTCTTCACTGCTTCCCACAAACAAAAACAAGAACTCTTCCATACCAACAACAACATACATCATACAACCACATCTACAAAACACTACCATGGTAGCACAAACTGTAAGTAACTCACTTCTGCCGCCCTTACCTACAAGATCACTAACCAGGAATCACCAGTCTCTCTCCGACTGGCGAAAATCACAACCGTCAAGGCCGCAAACCGGCTTTCTTAACTTTCCCATTGAGCTCAGAGACATGGTGTACAACAATTTCACTCCAAGCTCCACGTCAATTCAAGCATCAAAATATTCCAAAACTGTCCTAACCACCACCATCACGAACCTGATGGCGACATGCCGTCAAGTCTTCGCCGAAGGCATAAAGTTCAAGTACGAAACCCTCTTCGTATCCTACTCTGAGGGACTGATCGTGGACTATATGCTCCCCCGAGGCGCTTTCAACCATCTACGTAAATATGGCGAGCATGTCAAACACGTAACAGTCGCTGTATCTCCCAAAGGATCTGGCGCTTTGTGCACAGCTTCGGCGAGAGTATCGTGGCCAGGTATCCTCTCACATTTTGTCCGCCTCGCTCAATCCTGTCCTCACTTGGTTACTTTGGAGTACCTCCTGAAAGCTGCACCACATCGACTAGACCAGTTCTCAAGAGATCTCGCAGCATTGATCAAGTACAACGCACGCGACCACGAAAACGAGCCAAATTATGACCAGGATCAGGCGCTCTACAGGAAGTCCATGGGCGCCTGGAGCAAAGAGTTTAATGAATTCTTCTTTGATGGTCGGTTCCTGAAGACACATCTGGGAAGTGGTGTATCGACGCCAAAGACTGTACCTGACTCATTGCAGATTAAGTTAGTGGGGTATGGCTGGACCGAACATTATTATGCAAAGGAAAATGCATACATCGCGAAGGCTTTGGAAGACTATAGGAAGAATGAGTTAAAGTGGGAAAAGGGATTGCAGAACAATCATAAGCGATTGAGGCTTAATTAGGGGGGGTATCCGGTGAGTTCAAGGAGGACATAGCAAGGAGGATTGGTAGCAATTAGAGGCCTGATCGACGGCAGTGACGGTAAACCAAACTGTATCTTTCTTGTTGTTATCGGACCATGAGAAGTAGAACGACAACCTAAAAGCCGTGTAGCAGAACAGAAGCGGTGCCAGGGATCCAAAAAAAATCCGCAGAATTGCAGCGAATCGAATTGAAATTGCTCCTGTGATGAGCTATAATCTGTCAGACCGCAATTTTCGTGAATGTTTTGATGGTGTTGAAGAATGAGCTGTGCCAAAACCTCAAATAGCCTGCTCGATTGGGCTAGTGTTTTTAAAAAAGGGTTGAAGTGACGTGGTTCCCCACTTTGGGGTTTGAACTTCACGGCCATAAGCAGCATCACCTTATTCTGTTACATCAACACCTCAACTCTATAACTTTCATTTCCCTGTCTGTTGCCTCTTGCCTGGTAACGTGGAACCTTTGATGTGGTTGCTGACTTAACAGACAGCTTTTGATAGATCGAGCCCTTACTCACGCTGTTGGAACAGAGATACTACTACCACCAACCACTCGTACAGTTCGACATCGAACGTACTGGTTCGGATCGAAACAGCCGCAGGCATATCTTCAGGACTGAGGATAACATTTTAGTGAATGGACTTGCATTAGCAAAAGAAACAAGCAAGATGCAAAAAACCAAAACCGGGACGATAGGGCATTCAAGCAGCCTTCTCTTCCCTAGTACAACTTATATATCCAAGTGCTCCTTGAACAGATCTCCCAATCCCCAGGACCGCTGAGATGATTTAAGCACGAGGAAAATTGGAAGAGCCAACGAAATACCTAATCTAAACAGTGCTGCACCTCATCGGAGCAATGAAGGAGATTTTACCAGGTGGTATCGTTTCCGCCAGGTTCTCTTCTTGCTGTAGCGTCCTTGGGCTCTGAGACCCGTTTGAGAGAGCGTTTGCTTTTCACTCATCGAATTGTATCTAATTTTGTTGAAAACTCAGAACGGTGATACGTCGCTCAGTCTCTCAATCTCTCAAGTTTTAATGTAATCGATTGCAATTTGCCGTTTAATGACCTATCGGCATGCCTACCTTCTTTCTTCTATACAAGGTGGTCACCGCCCTTCTGTACTTCTCGGTCGCGCCTGCATTCATGTGCATCTTGTCCCTCACTTCTACCTAGAAGGCTTTTCTATCTCGCTAGCACTCAATCACATCTTCATACACCAACATCGACACCACACATTACTTGACAACTCCAAAAAGAATCAAAACCACGGGATTCGCACTCAATCTTATTATTCTTTCAGTGTGCATTCTTACGTCTCACTCTACACCAAGTCTTCACTGCACCTGGTCAAAGATGTTGAGATCTCTGATTTTCTTAATTGCTGTTGCATCACTCTTTGCCCTCATCATAATCTATTGGAGTGGTCCATGGGTGTACAGACGAATACACAAGCTTTACGAAATACACATCCTCAGAGGTCGCCCCGGACTGTCGAGGAACATCGGCGCCTGATTTGACGCGGTCAGATCATTCTCCTTTGGCTAAAGAACTCGCGACGGCATGTTATATGAGCTTGTGATGGTGAGAACCTTCTACCTTGCTTCGCACAATCCATAATTTGAACAAACACTGACACGTCAAGTCTTGCTTTCGATGAAAACAACTCAACGAAATCCCTTCTCTCAGAGAGAGCCATTGAAAGCCGACCGCTTGTTATGCTACAATTCCGACCGCGAGTGATATGTCATTGAAGAGACAGAGGCCAAAGTCTTGAAGAAAACGAGGTGGTAGCAAGCAACGTCGCAGAGACAGTAGTCTAGCCATGCGGCTGGATGAACGTTGAGTGGCATGGTACGAGCATTATTTTGGGGGTAATTCTGGGAATGCTATTGCTAAGGCGGTGTAGCGCGCGGCCCTCCCCCTGCAGATTTGTTAATGGAAGGTAAGTTTGGTTTTCCGACCGCATTTGGCCTTCATGCTACTTTCAGAGCCCACACTGTTCGTCTGATCAGACTTGCCCCCTGTTTTATCAATTCAGTCAAATACGCTGTTTCTTGAGACACCTTTGTACCTCAATTGCAGCTCAACAGCATCGGCCGACTTTCCATTTTGGCGATGCGATGCTACCCTTCTTTCCTATTTGAGCCACGACGAAATTGCGTTTTTTGCCTTCGATTCCCGCCTGCTTCCAATTCCAGTGCTAGCCCTTCTTCTCTCCAATCACGCGCTGCCATCAGTATCGTATTTTTTCGCGTTATCATAGAATGATTTCATTCGCTGGCTCGTCTTCGGCTGGAGTCGGCCCACCGTCCGTTCTCATGCTATAAAATCAACACAGCTCTACGCGTTTTGCTTGCCACCAACACCGCTTTGCTCACCACCGAAGCTGCTCATCGAGATCATACTACTGACCTCCTTGCAATGACTAATATGGCGTCAGATATCCAGACACTTCATGTGGTGACAGGACTCTCTTCGACAAACCCTCCCAGTGTATGTTTTCCATGTTCTTGTTTTGTGGTGAAATACTGACGAAGGCAGTGCGATGCCAATACAGTTCCAGGCCATCTGGTGGAATACAACACTACTGTATCTGCGACGGGAGTCGAAGTCACTTCTACTATTGATTCCAGCTCCCAGCCTCTCGTGGATATTGGGTTTTTCACGAGCTTTGAGGTCCCCACCGCTCTGTACGAAACTTTGGAGTCGCGACTAGCACGTCACTGGCTTGGATTGGACAACAACAGTGACAAGTATTTGATCAGCAAGGCGAGTAACTGATCCCACAATCAAGCGATAATTACTGATAGTTTTTAGCACCGTGTGGAATGGGTTCAGTCTCAGAAACTTCGAAAAGGCTTCAGCATCCTTGAACTCTTATCAGAGATGCGCGCTGCAATCCTTCTTCAGCTCTTAGGAACCTTCAACATCGTAAATCCATACCACAGCTCACCAGGTCTCGCCACAGAAATTCTCCGTTCGTGCCGTCAGCTATATTTCGAAGGACTCCAAATTCTGTACGGAAACAGGTTCAAAGCCTACGGTCCACGGAGCACAACCATTTCCCAGTACTCTCCTAGTGCCCTGTTCGAACCCCTCCGCATTCACCATGGCTTAATTAAGCGCCTAGATGTGGAATACCGGCTCAATAGCACTCCAGGTGAATGGAGACGAGTCACCGGACACGTTCAATTCATCCTAGATCATTTCGAGAATCTAGCCATTCTGACAATTACCCTTGTCCAAGACCGAAGGCCGCATAGAAGCGATTTGGTTGCTCTGCTCGGCAAGACCACATCGCCTGATACTATCAAAGCCTTTATGAAGGCTAACTACGCCGCGGAATTTCAGGTATCACAATGCGTGGAATTGAATTTGGCTGGGAGGTGGGCTTCGACGAGGAGGAACGAGCTGCTCCAAGATGCTGTTCGTTTGTTGAAGAAGAGTGCTGCATAAGCTATTCTGGGTAGCGTTGATATCATTTTGCGTTCTCCTGTATTACTACTGTCGGAGGAGACAAACCTTGTACATTAACTGGTAGAGCTAGAGTTGGACGCACGTATACACGCCACCATTCACCTATGATTTTACTCCCTCTTGCCAACTGAAATTTCGATGTACCTGGAATCCTTGTGGTCTATAAACTAATTTAAGGGTCTAAGAAAAGCTTTATTATTCTATTAAACTCTAGATATCACTCAAAAGCTTAGTGCCGGAATCCTTGAGGTCTATAACCTATTTTAAGAACCTTAGAAGAGCTTAATCGTCTTAGACTACCTTACTCGGAAGATCATCTTTTAACTTCTGCCGGTACCCATTGCCATCCCACTATCTTTGTCGCTTAGAAAGCCTACAGTGATAGAGTCCCCGACACTCAAGATACGTAAGTCGATACCAGACGCGATACTCTGCCCTCCAGGGGTTCCTTTAAGCTGCCAGAGTTCAGACTGTTCACCATCGTCATCTGATGAGTCATCAATGTAGGCTGCAAGCTCTTCGGCAAATAATGCATTGAGATTAGCGGTTCGTATATCTGTGTTATTGCCGAGATCAACATGCAATGAAATGGGCGTTCCCGCAATACCAAGCAGCTTCTTGGGTGCCGAAGGGAAATAGCCTGTAAGAGCCCACCAGTAGTTCGCATTCGCAAGCATTGCGTAACTATCGGCATTGGTCGTTGATCGCCTTGCGCCGCCAGCATCACGGATGGGCCAGCTGGCTAACTTGTGTACTAGCTTCAGGCCATATGCGCGTACCGTTCTCCCTTCGATCGGATTCACATTTTCGTCTATAATCTCCGGTTCAGTGTCGTAGACAAGGCGAGTGTGCGTCATCTCGTGAAGGAAGAATTGGCCGGCAGTGGAAAGATATCGCATGTCCGTCGCTTGCAAAGTGTCTCCTTTGGCCAGATCCCGCTCAACCTCTGCTATTTTCTCATATAGCGTGTCTTGAGCGTAGAAAACCTCACACATTGTGATATAGTGATAGTAGGCCCACCAACCGCTGGTGGTCCAAGCATAGCCGCCGACGGCTTTGCCTTCAAGTCTCTTCTTGCAGTAGTTCTTAGAGTCTACACAACTGACCGTGATATATGTTGATTTCGAGGTTTTGTCCGTCTTGAACTCATGCAAGCGCTTCAAGTTGCCTGCGATCCGGGATTGGAATTCGGACCAGTTCGGCCCCATGTAATAGCCAGCAGCAGCGCCTGAGCTGGTTCGGAAAATCCTTCGAGTATGAAGCTAAGTCATGTGCTTCCCAGACGGCTTCCTCCACATAGTCTTTTTGTTTTTGGCTGCAACCTGAGTTCTTAGCGATCCATAGGTAGCCTCCAACGTTCATAGCTTTCAAGCAATCTCCCGATGGTGCTAGCTCATCGCATATATCAGGCTGAGTGGCCATTGGAGGCGGTCGAGGCACCCTTTTAGGAGTCGTTAAAGACTTGGGCGGCGATGTAGGATCCGCCGCAGATGGATTGTTAGGGTCGATGCTAACTGGAGAGGGGGCATTGTGCGGCTTAGCCGATGTCCAGCCGCTTAACGACAGCAGACAGATCAAGAGAGGGAAGAGCTACATGGTGTAGCTGATGTAGGAGAACGACTCTAAGAACGAATGACAATAAACAGCAACGAGGCTAACGACGAGAGGAACTTAGAAGCATACGGAGAGAAGCAAATGCCGGAATAATACTTATGAACCAGTTAAAAACACAAACAAAAGTTGCGAACAGGCCTCCTAAGCAAACACGGCCAGGGCATCGAAGGAATTAGTTTAGACTGCGTACTATGTGAGTACGACTATCGCTTGTAGGGGCTGGAATCACGATAGTATGCCCACACGAGTATCTCATACGGTGAATGGGTACGAGGAGTCAGCTCAAAGCTATATATAAATCGCTAGCTATTTGGAGAATCCTTCAGAAGAGTTGAATAAGTTCAAGTTTGGGGCGGAATTTGCGGCGTGAAAGAACCTATTAGCCCCCGTTCATGCGTCGACCCAATCCATGAGTAGAGCACGATAGTGGAAGTATGTGAATGTGCAAGTTTCGGGGAGGCCATGCACTAGCCATGCACATCCAGTTATTTTCCCTATTGCCGGGGGGTTAACTTCATCTACTTATGAAAGTGGCCCCCTCTCATGAGTGGGGGCGTTTTCGCCTGTATCTGCGTAGGCATAGAGGAAAACAGCCCTGCACTCATAAGTTGGGCAAATTTACGAACGGGGCATGTGGTACGTACCTAAACATTCTGCATTCCTTGGCGCCACGACAACATCACGAGTTCGTCGTTAATGTATGTAAACATAACACTGCAGACCACTTTTCGATCTCGAGATTTTACCACTCAACTACGTGTGTGCGAGTATTTCTCAAGATGCTTCGCTACTGTCGAAGCGCTTGCTTAGTCATTGCTCTTCTCTTGTGCCATTTCGTCGCTGGAATCCATGATTTCGGAGTGGGCTTTCATTTGTCGCTTGAATATGGGTAAGGCCGAGCAACACCTACCCGTCGTACCTTTGTCAACAAAAGTACTAATACGTCCTACTTAGCGTTGCAAGCGTTCAATTCGCTAACGGCTCGGTCATCGATGTTGCAAAACTCGAAGGAGGTCCCAGTTATCGGTTGAAGATGCGCAACTCCTACGTGCCAAAGATATTGGTGAGATCGCGGCGCATCGCTCCACGGAGCCTTATCCAGCGTGCTCTCTGGGGACGTCAAATACCACAGGCTCTGCTCACAGCCCAAGACCTTCGCGATCACCTGCCGCCTTGGCTTGGTGGAAGGCGTCCCCCTTCTCAACCGCTCGTGCCTATGCTGAGGGCGTTGAAGGCCGCAGTCGAAGCCCGCCTCGAAACGAGCATTTCGAATGCGCAGGTTGTTGGCCCATACCGTGTTTCTGAAGATCTTCGCGAAGAGCTTCGCTCCGCCTTCTCGTCCATCTCCCTGAGCATGCCGGCATCTTTGCACTCACCTGCTGGCATATTTGCTGCGGGCGCCTATGGCCTTGGCAAGGATTATGGAGACGACTGCATGGAGCAGCTTATTCTGAGTGTTGAATATTCGAAAGCTGCTTTGACTGCTGTCGTTGCCGAGGAGGAGTGCGGTCTCTTTGAAACTCGCAGGGTATTGCACGACACGACCCTTGGCTCTGAAGTACCAACGCTGAACCGAGAGAAATTGGAGGAGGCGCTCAGAGGGGTTGTCCACCTGCCGCTGGATGATGGAGGCAACTGTGATGATCTGACATATATCAACAACTTGGTTTTGCTAGGCGAGTCAGCTGACGATTTGCAATTGCACGAGACCCTCAGAAAGGTCTTACAAGGCCAGTATGAGCGACTAGAGGCCGGTGCCGAGCAAAGGAACTCTGGTGTCATAAATCCTTTGTATGCTGGTTCAAGGGGGGTGGCTGAGAATTGTTTGCTTTGGCTCAACCCGGAGAGTCCGGACTCTGACTAGCTATGTGCGGTCGTAACAGTTCTTTAATATATATATCCACTATACATTGTTCTTGTTAGTGTAGCACAGCATCAACGACGCCAACCTAATGAGAATTGAAAGCTTGACACTAAACGAGCCTGTTCCTGCACTAGGAACGAGCTCACCTTGGTGCGGGAACGAAGACCCAATTGGAAATGTTCGTGCTGGCACCGACGACAACATCCAGCTACAACTCGGACGCCAGCGTCATGGTGGATTTTTCCTACTGAAGCTCAACGAATACCATCAATGCCCTGGAAGAACTATGCATAGTGTGATTAGCTGAATTTGTATGTCTCCGATGCTCCACATAATCGATGCTGTGCTCAGAACGATTTTGGATTAACTTCTTGTACTGACTTTTTGTATTGACTTTTTGTCTTGGTACTGTCAAAAAAGATAAACTTGTATGATAACTTGGTAGATATAGAGATCGACGCATGTATAAAGTGTTGAAAAGAAATTGGTGGTGGGAATAGAAAAATGATGGAAGGGATCGACCTAAAAGCGATTTCGAAAGTATTTAGAACTGAAATAACATTCTTGCATGGAGAGCAATTGATTAGTGGGCTACATCATTGAGAAATTGGTGCGGATAGTTTTCATGATGCCTTCCTGTGAACAGTAAAGTAATGATGTTCTAGCTCAAAAGCTCCGGAGTAGGCCAGAATTCTGACGCAGGAGAAGCCCAAATGACCTAATTTTGCATTCTCATCACATTTCTAGCTCTTCATGGAGTATTTATCTCATGCCACTATCTCAGCAGATGGCAGTTGTTGTCGTTATTGTTGTTGGTGTTGTTGCTGTTTAGCCGTGAAGCTGCTGAGGTGAGGAAACTGAAGGTTCCTGAGAAATTCTCCACATGGAAACCCGTTGGACAACAACAATTAAAATGCATGATTCTTCAGAGCACAAGCAAGAACGTGGAGAAGCTTATGAGGAAGAACATGTTCACACCGTCTATGAAGAGATAGCCTCGCATTTCTCCTCGACAAGATACAAGGTGTGCGTCTATCAAAAATCGTGCCCCCCTTCCTGTTTACTCACGCTAATAACCTCTCCAGCCATGGCCAATAGTAGAACGCTTCCTTAAAGATCGCCCCAATGGATCTATAGGATTAGACATCGGATGTGGGAATGGCAAATACCTAACCGTAAACCCCAATGTCTACATAATCGCCTCAGACCGCTCCACAAATCTCGTACAGATCGCCGCGAAACATAGACCGCATTCGGCAGTGGTGGCAGATATACTAGATTTACCTCATGGGAATCATAAATTTGACTTTGCAATATCCATTGCTGTGATACACCATCTCTCCACATCGGAACGCCGCATTCAAGCCATATCAGTAATATTAGACACATTACGGCGACCGACATCTGCGGGAGCACAAGGTAGCAAGGCTCTCATCTATGTGTGGGCACTGGAACAGAAGGGTAGTAGACGAGGATGGGACGAAGGTGACGAGCAGGATGTAATGGTGCCATGGGTGTTGAAAGGCGCGAAGGGGAGTGGAGATGCGGATAAGACATTTCAGCGGTACTACCACCTGTATAAGAAGGGAGAGCTGGAGGAGGATATACAGAAGGCGGGTGGTATCGTTCTAGAATCCGGATATGAGAAGGATAATTGGTGGGCGATAGCCGGGCCACGGAGAATTGAAGCTAGATAGGGTAGGTCTGCTTGTTATTCAATCTTAGGTCGTGCCACCCACCACGTAATTTTGCTATGCTTCACGTTTCATACTCCTCAGGTTCTTTGAAAGCCGGATCAGCCATTGCCGGAGTTCTAGTAAATGGACAATATAACGGCTATGTCCAGAGTAAAATAAACTACTTGCAGCCCCTAGAACCTACTACTAGGTCTGATATTAGAATGTGTAAGTATGCCTAATTATTTCTAGTGTTGTTAAATCCAGGATCCTAGACGGCATCCGGCTTTCCAAATATCTCAGGAGTAAAAGTAAGACTACTCTATTTGTTCAATATGACTGCCTCTGGTACACCGGATATGTGGTAACATCTCAATATTTCACACTCCTCTTACCGCTTGTGGCTGGGCGCTTCTGTTTCTCCATCTAGAATTTTGATCTCTATTCAGCTGAATCAGAAAGAATGAATGGATATGCTTAATTCCGGAATACCGACATCAAACGCTCTCGGCTCCTTTCAGCAGCCTAGAGTCGCACAAACGTAGTTTTCAGTAGTCTCAGGCAGAATATCTTCTTCAATCTCTTATCTCCTGTCTCAAACATGCGTATCTTCATGAAGCTGGAAATGGCATTTGTTATATAAGCCTGCGAGACTCCAGGACTTTTCCTTCACATCGTCCAGAACGATCACTCTCACAATTCCAATATGCACTCCATCAAATCCCTCATAACAGTTTCCCTCCTCATTTGCGCCGCAATGGCAGCTCCATTCCAACGTAAGCACTCACAAATCTGTAAATCCAAATCTATAGCTAACCGCAGCGATCTAGGACGCGCTCCTGTCGGTGAGGAACACCCTCGTAAAAGTAAATTCGCCCCGGATACTAATCGCACATAGACATTGGTGGCGTTGTGGAATCAACTGTACCTGTTATCGGTACAGTTTCAGCGGGAGCTAACTCTCTACTCGGTAACGGTAAAGGTCTCGTGCAGGGCGAGACTGATACGGTTGTCGATGGGGCGCTTAAGCTGACGGGGCACTGATGGGCGGAGCAAGCTCTGAGTCTTTTCGCTGCAGTTTTGCGATATCGAAATGGCTTTTGACTGGCAAGGAGCAGCAAAATGAGACATGCGAAGCTGTTAAGATACGTTGAAATTTAGGTGAAAACTCCTTGCACAGACGAACTTCCTGATCTACATTGAATCGCTGGGATTGTGGCAGTTAGAATTTGAATTTTTGGAAGTACTCTCTCTAACTGCAATCAAGAAAATCTCTCCCTTGTCCTGGTGCTCCTCTCGCCTGTGAAATGCGGTTTCGCGGCATTGCAACGCTTTCACACCTTTGCTTATGACACTAAGTGGTATCGTTCAAGTCGTCCCTCAAGTCGTCGTGGAACTCGTACATTCAAACACTATGATGAAACCAAGCCGATATTAAAAATATAGACGCCAGCCAGATGACAGCTGTTAATGACAGCTTGCCCACACTGGGTGTCTCACCTGCTCACCTCCCGTCTTCTCCTAACCTCACCGTGACGCAGCAGATATTCTCAGCACCACACATAATTTTCATCCTCAACAGGCACCACTCAGAAATTCAGCAGCAATTCAACACCGAGAAGCGACTGAATTGATTCAAAGCAATAGCTATAGTTGTTTCCTTCTTCGATGTTGTCCTCAGACAGCCATCAATGAAAAAAAAGTGAGTTCCACAAAGGTGGAGGACCATCAAAAATTCCGCCGCTGAAGGATCCGAAGACCATTCATGTAAAACCTTCGCCGCGCTGTGCAATGCAGGAGGACTCTACAGGTTCCCGAATTCATGAGCTCAGGAAACCGCAACAAGGTAAGTATGAAGAAAGAAAAAGAAAAGGAAATCAGAAATGGGCGGCGAGGAAGAGCTCCTTAAATAATGGTGTGGATGCCTGAGGTAAGTTTATGCCTCAGGGTCTACACTAGGCAGCAGCTGGCAGGTGCTCAAGAATTGTGGGGCATATACTCAAAACAGCAAGAGCTAAGAGCTCGAGGCTGAAAGGGTAGGAACGATACATTATTCCTCCTCTCCCTCGCCGCCCACTTCTGATTTCCTTTTCTTTTTCTTTCTTCATACTTACCTTGTTGCGGTTTCCTGAGCTCATGAATTCGGGAACCTGTAGACCCTCTATCGATCCAATTTCTTGGTCTCGGCGGAATATTTGATCCGCTGGACCCTGTGAGCACGGATTCAATTATCTTCAAGGAAGAACGAGCGGTCAGAGGAGGCAGGAGTGGCCTTCACAAGGCTGGGGATTAAGGCAAGAGCCCCACTTATCTCGGGAGTGTTGAGGGTCTGTGCCTGCCGTACCTGCCGTACCTGCTGTGAATTGTGAATTGTTGTTGCTCATCAACGCAGGTGGGAAAGAACCTGGAGCATGACGACATCTCATACCTCCGTATAACTTTCCCTCACTTCAATGGGCCAGATACAAGGCGTTGAGACCAACCCTCGGGACTTGGAATGAAAGACAACTCTTCCTCCGGCTACAGACTTCTGATTCTGTTCTCCTCCTTTGGTATACTAGAGATTCTTCTCCTTTGCCGCGCCGTAAACTGACCTTATTAACCCGGTTTCGTATGGGTTCGGCTCTACTCCTCACGTTTTTTTTGAAAGCCGGACAGGATCTAGGAATCTAGAAAGGTCAAAACTAGTTCGGTACACCGAATCTAGTTAAATACTTATAAGGTTAATAGTGCAAGAAGTCGTGGACATACTTGAGTAATTTTATTATAGCTACTTGTAAGCCTGCAGGTTAGGATTCCGGCAATGGCCTATCCGGCTTTCAAAAAACCCCAGGGAGTGTCAGCCTTGTACCCATTCGAGCCTTGTTGATAGAGTTCTAAATCTTGTCGACGAAGCTTGAATCTGTCTTGATTAAGCTTATGAACACTTTCTGTCACATACTTCTCCCGTCAGAACATCGCTTTCCCCCAGTATAATAAGGTACGGAGGAATATAAAGAGCTATGAGTCAAGAGTTTACTTACCCGATCTGGACGGTGGCGCAAACGCGGGTGGTCTGTGCTCTCATTTTGTACATCATCAAGCTGCACTCCAATCCGCGAGCAACCAAGTCCATTTTATGCACTGCTCATTGAGCTTCCCTAAGAAGTGATCGTAGACTTTTCTTTACGTTTCTCCACTTGCCGAAAGCCTCCATATGCAAACATGGTGTTGCTGAAATAGCAGAGCCGACGAGTCACGTGTCACAGGATATTCTACTCCTCAGTTTTGGGAAAGCCGGATAAAGTTCAGGGATTCTTAAGTATCTGAATCGTATAGTTATAATAATGTTGATCTAGTATACGCACTTACTTTAATAGTTGATACAATAATTAAAGCCGGGGAGTCGTTAGTACACTGATTTAGTTTCGTAATAGCTAGAAAAAACATCGTACCTTGTTGTCCCGGCGATAGCCTGTCCGGCCTTCAAAACCCCGAGGAGTATCGAGAGTAAAGGTTTAGATGGAGCAAGAGTCAAGCAGGAAGAAATAGGACGCCTTGAATCCAACAGTCAAGTCGAGACCAGAACTAGATTTTGCTCATCGTAAAGGTCAGAATCTGCTTTCGATTACTATATTAGCGGCTCGCTTGCGTGTTTCCGGACCACACAAAAGACGTACAAAGAAATTGATACATGCATTACTCGACTCGGGTTTTTCTGGAGCAGTCAGAACCGTCTTTGTTATCGATCCGCGTGGACCGTTTCCTATGTACAGCGTACATGTCTGAACAAAGGAGCTTGGTAGTCGACTATCATTGATTTGGGCTCTGTTTTGACTTATTTCTACTTTTGCATGATGAGCATGCTTTCAAAAACCCGGTATCATCAATGAACATGTCGAAAGATCCAAGTGATATCATATCGGTTACTATTGCCTCGAATTTAGACTGGTCAATAAAGGAGAATCTCGAGATTCCAACTGAGTGCTCCCCAAACCCCACCGCTCAAAATTCACAACGTTCTCGCCTCGACAATTTCGCCGAATTAAGGCTTGGGATCTGTCAGGCATACCAAATTCCACTGAGAATCTTTGTCCTTGACCAGATAAACGATGGCATCTATCGCTCACATGAGCTCTGTTACACTAGTGAATGGGCCCAAGTTAGGGACGGCATGGTCTTGGTAGTGTCTACGAGCGAGGATTGCAACCTTCAACAGCCGACTCCTCCAACTTTACTCCCCACTATACCACTCAAATATCCCGAGCAACTCGTTGGGGAAGGCTTCACATTACCTTGGCCAAGCTGGACAATTGGGAAGAGGTCTACAGGATTTTACAATCCAGGTATTTACTGCTATCGACGAGTCGCGCTACAAGCCTTAGTTCACATGCCATTATTTCTCCGCTTCATCGAGAAACACAACCGTTCGGACGCTGGTGATCGGTCTGATACATCGAATTGTTCCAAGAGCAGCTGTCTTACTTGCGCTCTGAAAGAGATTGCCATCTGCTACTGGACAGCCGCCCCTTCGAGGGGAAGCAATTTGATTCCTGCCTTTGATGAACTCGTCAACAAGTTGTCTACAAAGAGGTTCGCCATCAACGCACAGCAAGACGCAGAAGAATTCCTGACCTGGATTTTGCACAAACTACATGAAGACATGATATCTCGGTAAGCATTTATCACCTTCACCTGATAGAATTGGCTAACCAGGCATCGTAGTAACTCCGGAGCCGATATGCAGCAACTGTTCGGCACACACACGCAGGCCTGGTGGACATGCGAATCCTGTAAGCTGATAAACACCTTTCATAATCGAGACGAAATTCTCGGCGTGCTCCACGTGCCTATCGTGGGCGACCACAAGGGTGTAGAAATGCTTGGTCACGGTCTGGAGCAATATTTCCAGGAATATCTGCGCGCTCACCACGAGGTACTATGTCCTAACGTGAGCTGTGTCACTCATAAAGATCCCAATATCAAACGTATGGTTCAAGAAGCGATTGTGAAGGCACCTGAAATCCTCATAATACATCTCAAAAGTGTTGGATTTGACGACAAGAAGATTTGGTCTGCTGTCGATTACGACCAAATACTAGATCTCACCATGTTTCAGCCTTCGAATATGTGGGCCAACCACAGGTTAATTTACCAGCTTGCAGCAGTGATTCGGCATCATGGCACTGATAAACACTCTGGACATTATACTGGGATCTTCAACTCACCCGAGGGCGTCGAATACATCAGTGACGATATTGTCGAACCGGCAAGGATCGAATCGTTCTTTGCACTGGACTCACGACACAATGCCATTCGTGATGCTACTCCGTATCTTCTGACTTACGTCAAGTGTTCACCAGAAGCTATTTCTGCACTACAGAGAGACCGTGAAATCGACGCCTAACGAGCTCTTATGTCGACCTTGAATCTTTGTTAAGATGGACGTCTCAAGGTAAAGCGAACATTATTTTAATAAGATTACGCTCTTCTCCCAAGCTCAAATTCACTATCTCATTCTTTTCTTGGACGTAGAGCTTCCCTTGTCCTACTCCATTGTCTCATGCCATTATTCCATTGTCATCTCGAACAAGGCTCTGACTTCTCCGCTTTGTTCCGATCACTGCCTATATACGGAACAAGTCCCTTGTGCTAGGATCTTCATATCGTAAAAATGAACATTATAATATACATCGCTATTAGAGTGATGAAAATCATCCTACGGATTACACGCAAAATTTCGTCCTACTTTAAGATGATGAAAGATAATAGAGTCCGCAAACCCTCCACCCCAGATCTTCGCAGGCGAAAATCAAGCGGCACAGTAGCAAAGATACACCAAGAACGAGCCCAAGCGATCAAAAGGCTGCCAAAGCAGTGGGGTGCTGGATTAGAGGCCGAACCCCGGGGTCTTCATAATGTTGGTAATTATTGTTACCGGAATGCAGCTATTCAAACACTGGTCAATTTACCTTCACTCTATTACTGGCTGGAAAAGAACAAGGAGAGAGAGACAGAGGATGGCCTACGACGCCGCATGAGAATCTTCTTTGATCAATACTGGAACTACGATACCGAGTCAGCAATCTTACGAGAGTGTCTGGCGAAGTTCAATGAGACAGTGAACAGGCTTGGGTGGCGCGAGCCCGCACCAATGGTACAAGATGACAGCTCAGACTTTTTAGCCTGGATGCTGGAGCAAGTCAGAAACCAGGGAAGTCCGGCCACATTCGGCCACGAAGTCTCGAAAGAACTCCTTGAGTTCGATGGCCTATTCGTCGCTCAGACGGTCGAGGAGTGGGTCTGCACCGGCTGCGGGAAAACTCACAAAAACTGGGCTAATTACCCCGAAGGGTTGAGTATCCCTGTCATTCCCTACTACAAAGATACTGCATCTTCTCGTACTGACCTTCCTTATCTGTACACAACCCAACCAGTGACGCAGTACATGGCGGAAAACTTCCAACAAGAGAAGGAAGACACATGCTGCACGGAAGAGAATTGCCCAGAAAAGCGCGTTGAGAAGACTGTGCCGTGTGACACAAAGTTCTTAGCTATCCCGGAAAACTTAATCTTCAGATTGGGCTGCTTCGGCTATACCGAGGACTGGCGTCAGGTAAAGTACCCCACAGACACCGACCTGCCTGAGTGGATAGATGTATCCCATTTCATGGCTTGGAATGTTGCTAAGAAAGACAAGAAGGACTACACTTACCAGTTACAGTCCATTGTCAAGCATCAAGGCCCAACTGTGGACTCCGGTCACTACAGTGGTCTATTCACGGCACCTGATGGGCAGAAGTACGTGGTTAATGATGAGATTGTCACACTCACCACGCTGCAAGAGTACAAGGACAGTATGATGCGTATGGACGCTCCTTATGTTGTGACTTATGTGCGTAGATCGAAACCTGAAAATTAGATGCTCTACTGGTCAGAGTTTCAATAGGTAATGTATACATTTTCTTTCCTGAGTTGTATCTCATCACTTCTCTCCTTGTGAACACAAGCCGTTCTTAGAATCCAACAAGATGTTGTCGGCCGCTATAAAAAGCTTCTACATGATCCCAACAACGATGTTTCTTTCTGCTCCTGGCATTCTGTAGCTGTTTCAACTTCCAGTTCCATATCTTATGTCTCAACTTCAAAATCGTTCTTTCCACTATATGACCTAGGCATGGTAAGATAAGTTCAAGAAAAGCTTTGTTCAAAAGTATTAGCTAAGGTATGTCATCTTGAAAGCATGTAACAAGGGCTACTCAAGCTTGCTTTATGTTATGACAAAGATTCGAATTATCTTTTGTTCCAAACTTGCGCAGGCTTTGTCCTCTTTCCAGTCCACTTTCCCCTCTTCCCCAGCGGTATATTACGGTCCCCAACCTCGACGGCGTACAGTACTCTATATGATCTTATAACGTTCTAACATCATCCCAGACTCAGCCTATTGCCAGTCCAGATTAAGGAGCTAGAAATGGCAACTAAAACTGGTTCAAACTCTCGTGGCCCGCCTTCGAGCCAGACTCGTTCGCAAGCGCGTTTCAGGAATGCGACACCCATCACAACACATTTTTAAGGGTAGATTCCGTAGGTCATTTATTTTGAGTCAATAGCTTACTGCCTCCTAACATTTGTGTCAGATCGCTCACTTGTCACGTACGTTGAAACGGACTCGAATCCTTCCTACTCGTTACCGAAGCCAGCTGTCCCGGGGCCTTCACAACCCGGGGAACTTTTGCTATCGACGAGGCGCTGTGCAAACTCTCGTAAGAATATTTTAACCACTCGTAGCTGAATGTGATAAGACTAATAACTGGCTCTGTGTAGTTGCATCTCCCCGCATTTCTTGATCTTCTTCACCGCAATGACTTGTGGAACGCATTAAGACAGTTGGCTCTCAACTACTGGAGCGTCGAATTCAAGAATGAAGCAAAGGCGCCTCCTGCTTGGAGCGCTAGGAGAGTTGCTGCATTCGAGAGGGCGGTCACCGCTACGGACCTAGTAGCTCCCGCTTGGTACCCTGGGTCGAATCATGAGGACAGTGCAGAGTTTCTTTTTTGGATTATGAGGAGATTGACTCTTTATGCTGTCGGGCCGGTGCAAGAACAGCTCCAAGCTCTCTTCATCATAAGTGCACAACTTGAACTCGTCTGCAATAATTGTGGAAATAGTACTAGACAGCCGCTGACCCAGGGGACCGCCCCGACGGGCGTTGTAGATGATTTCAACGATGGCACCGATTGGCAGAACGGCACTGATATCTTTACCGTGGGACTCCAACCCGACCCAAAAAATGCTGCGGATGATTACGATTATCCCACTCACGGGAGTTTGGAGTATTACCTTGCACGGTCGTTGAGAGAATATCACGATCGACGCTGCTATCATTCAGCCTGTCCAGTCCAGGGTTACGAGATGCCAAAGCTGCTAGAAAGGAAAATCACGGCCGCTCCGGAATACTTGATTCTCAAACTAACTTCTTATAACACAACTGCAAATGCGCAGCAAAAGGTACATGCCACGGTCGATATACCGAAGTTCTTAGACATAGCAGGGCATTGCACTTGGAATCCAACCAAGTATATGTACCAGATCAACTCCGTGGTGGTTCATCATGGCGAGACTGTCAGGTCGGGGCATTATACTGGATTTTTCGAGGCAGCTGCTGGAGGTAGATATGTGAATGACATGGTAACTACCGACCGCAAGTTCGAAGAGTTCAAAACGCTGGACGCACAGCGCCCGCTGGACCTCCCGTATATTGTTACTTATAAGCGCGTGGCAAGGTCTTGAAAGCTCTATTAGCACTATTAGCACCTCTCTTACTAACCTCGTTTTCTCCTCATATCAGTGTTCCTTATTATTGTTCTTGTATAATCTCACCTCTTCTGTAATATAGTTTGTAATTCGGCACTCAGTACCAACTTCTTCTCCCCCTGAAATCAGTGTTTCATGTACTCATTCCCGTTGTATCTCACTTCTTCTGTATTATAGTCTGTGAATAAGCACTCATTCCCACCATCTTCTTCTCCTCCACTCAGCGTTTCCAATTACTCATTCTTGGATTATCTCAGCCCTTCTGTATTATATTCTACAATTGGACATAACGGTTACCGTACCTATTTCATGAATGCTGAGTTGCAACAGGTAACCTGATAATTCCTGTTGTGGGCTGATCATCTCTCCTATTCTAAGATTCCACTCGAATCAATCTCCCCGCTTTGGTGTCAATACTGCTCAATACTCTGAATTCTGTAAAGATGGAAATCAAGCCTTCCTCTCCTCGCTTTGTTCACACGATGTTCCAACGCGATATACAAAGGCGTTCACCGAATTCCGCAAACAGAACCCTAGAGCATCTCTTTGTCCTATCTCATGCAAATAAACTTTCCCTTCAATACTGCACGTTTTTTGCAGAAGAATACACAGCAGCAAAGACCCTTATAGTCTAGTAAGTCAATCATGGTTCTCGACGAGGAGCATAAGCGCCTCAAAGCTGCGGTAGGTCAAACAAGGTTTGAAAAGACACGAGGAAATTTCACTAATAACGTGAGATTAGTTACCTTCTGCAGTATACAGCAGAGAGTGGTCCCATGCAATAATTCAACGTAAAGGTCCACCTGTAGGTCTTCACAATCCAACCAATCTATGCTACCGCCGCGCCGTATTACACGCATTCGTAAGTCTCTCACATACAAACCCCAACAGAAAACGGGAACATGATTGATTAACAAACCCCCTAGTTCCACATCCCCGTCTTCCTAAGCTGGCTCGAGGACCATAGCCGCGCACAAGATTGCAAGACCACCATTCCATATTGCCTGGTATGCTCTCTGGCAAATCTGTCGCGCGCATATTGGAACGATCCAGCCGATAAAGTATTCTTGTACTATAATACGGATGCGTTTGATAATGCGTTCTTGCACGTCAATAGTGCGGAGATGGCAAAGAGTAGGAGTCAGCACTTGAGCCCATTTCCGGATTTGAATGTTAATGTCCAATGCGATTCCCATGAATTTTTTACATGGATGGCAAATTCGGGTATGAAAGATCGATTTGAGAATTTTGATGCTAGTCTGGCGCCGCAGAGGTGAGTAGGATCTTGTCTTTTTGGTTTGAGTAAACAAGACTGATGACAAGTATAGGCTTGCAGAATTGAACGCCATGTTCACAGTCTATACGAAATCCATTCGTACCTGCAGAATTTGTAGAAATCAGCAAATAGTAACAAAAGCTGAGGAAAATTTCGGATTGATGGCGAAAATAATCGATACGGAATCGCACTCTATCCTCGAACTCCTGAGGGAATCAATGATATCAGTGAATGAAGGAAGCGCGTGCAAGAAATGTAAGGTCAATACGCGAAAGGATATCGAATCGAGAATAGTCGCCTCACCTGAAATTCTCGTCGTCAGCGTCAGTTCCGCAGACGTCGAAAACACGGTGAATAAAATTTATCCGCAGAATTTACAGTACGACCTTTGGCTCGATCTCAACAAAGTACAGCCCCGTTGGGCAAGGGAGAACAATCCAGATTTGCGGTATAAGTTGTCTTCCGTCATTTTTCATAATGGCCACAGTATGAATGTGGGGCATTACTTTGGTGGTTATGCGGGACCGGCAGGTACTTTCGCAGTCAATAATGAGAATGTGAAGCAGATTGATGTTGGGACTTTGTTGAATCTGAAGGGAAAGGGTGATCTGCTGTTTGGAGCGCCTGATAACCAGATGACGGCGGCGGTTTTGGTGTACACCAGGGAGAGACTCAAGAGCAAAGATCGGCCTACTCCCCTCCCGACTCAAACAGGAATCAAACGACCCACTAGCAGTGGTCAGCCAAAGGTCAGTGGAACGCAAAAGCCTGGAGAAAAGCCTCAAGGCGCAGACACTAATGTCTTTGGTCGGCCACCACCACAGCCTTCTGTGCAACAGCCAGTAATAGCACAGAAAAGGAGTCCGCCTCCACAGAATCTGAGTAGACCACCTCAGACACAGCAGCCCGTTGCGATAACTCAACCACAACAGCAACCTCCCAAAGTAACCAGTCCACCAAAGGCAAAACCTCCCACAGTAACTAAACCACCACCTAAAAGACCCTCTACACCGTCCAAACCCAAATCCAGACCCATAACTCCACCATCCCCACCCCTCCACTTCTCCAGCGAAAAAGAAGCCGAAACCTATCTCCAAGAAAAATACGCCAAAATGGCCCAAAACTTTCGCAAGCGGAAAGCTGAAGCGCAAGTAATGAAAGCAGATGCTGAGCGGCGCAAAGCTACCGTGCTAGCAAAAATTAAGGCAGGAAAGGGATATATAGCTAAGACGCCGATTTTAGATAGGGATAGGGTACAGGAGTTGGGGAAGACGGGTATGGGTGCCGGGCCATTCCATAAAGTGGATGAAGTGGATGATGATTCAGTTTTGGGGCAGGCTAATGGGGAGACGGGGAAGAAACCGAACAAGAGGCCTAGGGATGATGATGATGAGGGTTTGAATCCCGAGCATAAAAAACCACATCTGACTCCAGGGACTCACGATGACCAGACGCCAAATCCAAGGATAGTGTTGCCTGATTTGGATACACCAGACATGGATGAGTTCATTAGAGATCTTCTGGAGGGTGTGGGTGAACCCACAAAACCTGAGAATTCCAATGAGAAACCCTCAGCACCATCAACCGGAAAACCAACTAAGGATGATATAGACAGGGCTGTGCAGCTATTAAGAGAAAAGCATCATCCGCCAGGTGCAGGAAGTGGAGGTACGAGGCCGCGTCTGGGCGATAGACCACCGCTTTCCGAAGGTAGACTGGATAGTCCACCTGGAATTGAAGCTCCAGGGAAGCCCATCGAAGAAGAGATCCACGTAGAAGAGGCACCACCAGAAGATGACATGGAGGTTGACCACCATATCCCTGGCGAAACCCCTGGTCCAGTATCAGATCCACATGAGATCAACGCAGCTCCATTCGATCCTTATGCAACCGAGCGTGCTGCGCGGGAACGAGAACGCAAAGCAAAGGAAGAAGCGCGTAAAAGAAAAGGCTCGGGAAGTGGCACTCATAAGGGCGGTATTGTGTCCCGACCTCCGAGTGGGACTGGTTCACGGCCTCCAAGTGGGACTGGTTCAAGGCCTCCGAGCGGGACTGGTAGAGGTGGCAGAGGTGGTAGGACTGTGAGTCGCACTCCTAGCGTTAGTATGGGACACCATACCGTTGGAGGTCGTTCAGAAGAGGACGAAGACGATCGACCGCATTCTGCTCACTCCACTGGTTCTCGTGGGGGAAGAGGTGGTCGTGGAGGACGTGGTGGGAGTCAGACTAGTCGGGGTGGTAGTCAAGCAAGTCATGGAAGTCGTGGAGGGCGTGGTGGATCCCAACGGGGAAGCCGGACTGGAAGCCAAGATCATCGACATGAGCCGTATCCAAGTACCAGAGGTGGTCGGGTCACAAGAAGTCAGACTGCGGAAACTAGGAAAGAAGAGAAAGGTAAAGAGACTGGAGGTGGGATAAGAGTACGTGGGCGAGGGAAGAAGAAGTAATGGAGAAGAGAATGAGTGTGTGTGTATTTTGTTGATGTGGTTTCCTTTTAGCAGATTTTCCGTATGTAATATATCATGAAAGCCTAATTGAATAGCTGGCCGGCTTCTTAATCTCATTACTTTTATGGTTAAAGGTATGATAGTCGAGCCGTACCACGACAGTTGATGATATCTTGTGACATGAGAAACTATGAAATGGAAGACAATGAATGATTGAATGTACTAAGACGTGTTCCGAGGTCCGTTTACATTTCAAAACTGATTGATTTGTGAGCGAGGCTGACTTGCTGCCCTGGCCCGCGTGTTGTCCATCGAGGAATCGATCGTGTGACCTGTTCGTGAAAACCTCAATTCCAGGATAAAAGCAAAAATGGCCGCAAAGAACTTTCGAGTGCTGGAAATGAATGAAAGACTCTTCTCCAGAAGGATCGACGCAGCGTGTGCTGCAATAGCCTGGTAATTGGGTGGAGAATCTAGATATATGCCTGCAGCTGGAAGAGGTGAGGTTCGGCAGATCGAGATGGTTGGTATCTTTCCGTAGGGAGGGACCTAGTAGATCCCGCGGTCGGGCCGCTATCTTGACAGAGGGTACACGCGAAGAGCTTGAGCTTGGACGGTGAACTCCATAAGCATGAGCATGATAGGAGGCTAGGGTCACAGGGTCCTGGCCAAGGTCTTGCTGTCTAAAAGACACAGCATCATCCCGCAGGAAGAATTTACGGCCTGCATCAATTCGACAGCCTAAAGGACCACCTGATACGGGCAACTCCTCCAAATGGGGAAACCCGCATTCGCTGCTTATCTAACCAAGTTTTCACCGTACCTTATCCAGCCCCGTACTCGGATCCAGTCCCATGCCCCCGAACCTGTCTAGGTAGGCTCCTAAACCACCTTAGCCCATACCAATCCTCCACTATCTCAACCCTCTTAAGATACCAGAACCGAAGAAAAACCACGAGGAGGTCTCTGGCTGCTCCATCTCAGCCCTGAACAACCGGCACCATTCCGCCCTTCTCCAATAACCCGAGGAGGCCTGCCAACATCCCCCTTCACACCCTCTCTTCGTCGAGTAGAAGATACCCTCACGGACACGACCAAGAGCGGGACGAAGACGGCATACTACTACTTCCCCATAAGCAAAACGAAGAAGACGAAGAGAACGAGAAGAATAGTAGTTCCGCTCGTTCGTCTTTATCGGTAGATTCTGATTTTGAGGTTTGGAGTGGGAGTGATACGGGGGATTTGGTTGATCAGCTTGCTGAGACGCAGGATCCGCTTGATAGGAGGTTACAGGAGAGTTTATTAGCTGGAGCAGCTAGTAAGAGTAAAAGTCAGAGTAAGAAAAGGGAGAAGAGGACCAGGTTTCACGAGGACGTTGATAAGGTCGACGAGAAGAGGGGTGGTCTTGTGAAGAGGAAGGAGGATATTCCTATTCCTGAACCGCCGCAGAGACGTTTGCCTTTTGGTGAGAGGTTGCTTGTTAGAGTTATGGCTCCGAATGATGGGCCGAGTCGGATACATGGCCTTCATGGCAAGAAGTTGTTGTATGTTTTATGAGCTTCGATAAGGGGAATCAGAGCTAATTAAGATGCTAGGTACTTCACGACGGTATTCGTGTCACTAGGCGTATTTCTTTTCGGATATGATCAGGGAGTTATGTCTGGTATAATAACGCATGTATATCAAGTCTATCTCATGGCAGCCCAAGCTGACAATTACAACCAGGGGTCCTCACTTCAAAGATTACTTCAACCAACCCTCAAGAGCGGAAATTGGTACCATGGTAGCAATCCTCGAAGTAGGCGCATTCATCTCCTCCATTTCCGTAGGCAAACTCGGCGACGTCCTCGGCAGAAGACGGACCATCCTCTACGGCTCTCTCATATTCATAGTTGGTGGCACTCTACAATCCTTTGCAAATGGCATGCCGATGATGATGCTTGGTCGCTTTGTTGCCGGTCTGGGTGTTGGTGCTCTATCAACTATTGTCCCCGTCTATCAATCTGAAATTTCACCACCGCATAATAGAGGGAAGTTGGCTTGTATTGAGTTCTCGGGGAACGTTTTTGGGTACGCTGCCAGTGTTTGGGTGGACTATGCTTGCTCTCTTATTCCGAATGATTTGGCTTGGAGGATCCCACTTATAATGCAAGTTGTTATGGGTATGCTCCTTTGTATAGGGAGTTTTCTAATCTTGGAATCACCACGGTATTTAGCCCCTCCTTTCTCCCCCCTTTTGCCAACTCTGAAACTGATATACACTTTCTTTCTCCAAAGATGGCTCCTCGACCACGACCACGACGAAGAAGGCATAGTAGTAATCGCGAACCTCTACGGCAAAGGCGACATCCACAACCCCAAAGCCCGAGAAGAATACCGCGAAATCAAAATGAACGTCCTCCTCCAACGACAAGAAGGCGAGCGTTCCTACAGCGACATGTTCAAACGCTACTACAAACGTGTATTCATAGCCATGTCCGCGCAGGCGCTCGCGCAACTCAACGGCATAAACGTGATATCCTACTACGCACCCCTCGTCTTCGAACAAGCAGGCTGGGTCGGCAGAAGCGCCATCTTAATGACGGGTATAAACTCAATCACTTATCTCATGAGTACAATACCACCGTGGTATATTGTCGATACGTGGGGTCGGCGCCTCATTCTCTTATCGGGTGCTGTGGCTATGATCATCTCCCTCTCGGGAATTAGTTACTTCATCTTTATTGATATTAGAGCTACGCCTACTATGGTTGTTATTTTCGTTATGATATATAATGCCGCTTTTGGGTATAGTTGGGGTCCTATCCCTTGGTTGTATCCGCCCGAGATTTTGCCGTTGAGTATAAGGGCCAAGGGGGCTAGTTTGAGTACGGCTACCAATTGGGCGTTTAATTGGCTGGTTGGGGAGATGACTCCGATATTGCAGGAGTGGATTCAATGGCGGTTGTATTTGTTGCATGCGTTTTTTTGTGCTGTTAGTTTTGTTGTTGGTGAGTTTGCCCTTCTCTTCTCATGTTGTGATATTTCACCTGGGCTTGAAGATTGAGTACGCTAATATTTGTAAAACTAGTTTGGTTCATCTACCCCGAAACAGCAAACGTCCGCCTCGAAGACATGAACTCCATATTCGGCGACGCGACAACCGTCATGCCAACACCGGAAACCCTCGCCGCGGCCGAATCTCTCTTCGGTGACGACGCGCGCTCACCTGTCCCCTCTTTAGATTTACGCCGTCAAACCGGTTCTATTACGGCTGATAATGCTATTCCCGGTCTGGATATCGATCCGCCTATTGTGATGGTCAAGGATGGGAGACCGATGTTGAGTAGACATGGTAGTAGTCGGAGTGGGCGTGGGAGTGGTGGTGCTGCTGGGGAGGGGATGGGTGGGTGGATCAGTAATATGGTGCAGAGGGCTACGGGGGGGAGTGAGAGGGGCGGCGGTGGTGGTGAGGGGCAGTATAAGAGGGTCGATCAGGATGAGGGATGAGAGGGACGTATGCAGGGCGCTTGGCTTTTCATGTGGTCATATACTTGATGCTTCGCGGCACAGACCAGCGTCAACATTTTTGGATGGATGGATGTTTTGGCACGATTTTGAGAGGTCGTGTTTAATTCCTTTCTATGTACTAGCCATTATTGTTGGTATATCTTCTGTGGGTTTGAGTAGACTGCTTGCGATATGTAGATACATATGCAGTACTCACATATTCTTCTGTGGACAGATCTTCCATTCGTCCGTGGTACAACTACACTGCATAAGCAGCTGAAAGTAGTACAAGAGACGTTTCCAGCCCGCAAAATAAGCCAGGAGAGAGAGCAATTCCAAGGAAAGCAAATTTTCCTCTTGATCATTTACGATATTGACAGCTTGTCCTATTGAATTAATCTCTATCCAGATATTTGAAGATTATTTCGTACCTTAATCTAAAGAATTGCATGCGAAGTTGCAGACCCTGACCCTGAGATGGGTATTTTGGGAAAGAGCGATCTAATCCGGATTCGGCTTGGCGCACTGGTCGCACCTCCGCGCGCAAGTTTATGAAAGGTGTTCTTAGAGTGGATTTTGACTAAACTGCGTGTATCCTTGAACCTCCTGAGAGAACAAGCAGGAGCAACAACCACGCTCACCCCTTCCTCCAATTCCTTTCCTCTCCATCACAATTACGTGATTGGGGGATTTCTTTTCAATTCACTTCTTACATTCCCTTTGCGCAATTGTTCTTCTCCAAACATTGGAGAGTCAGTCAGTTTACACAACTGGCCTGAGCTTTACCTCAAGTCTCAGCCTCAGAGACTCCCGTCATCTGTGAGAGCGAAACGTTTCGAAACTGCAGAAGTGTCTGCAAGTTGTGACAAGGGAAATTATGGCGACACATCACGATGGTGGTGGTGGTGTTTCTTCCACTGGTGCTGATAGGGGTATCATTGATGATCTGAGGAACAGGAGGAAACCTTCTGTTACTGATGCCGATAGAGGTGTTGATGAGTTGAGGAGTCGCTATCCCGAAGCTCATGATTCGGGGGTGGGGTTGAGTGCGGCGGAGGTGGAGAAGGTGAAGGAGAGGAGGGTTAGTTTGACGGCGGAGGAGGTGGAGAGGGTGAGGGCGAGGGGGGTAAAGGTATGTTTACTTATGTTCTTGTATTGTTGATTGGGGGAGTAGAAGGGGTTACGTATGGAGATTGCAGATGCTAATTGATCTGGTGTTTTGGTAGGCAGAACCATCGTTTCTGAAACAGGTCGAGGAGTGGGAGTGGATTATTGCTCCTATTCTCTTTACTTTCTTTGCCTTCTTCACTCGTATGTACAAGATTGGTCTTTCTCCCATTGTTACTTGGGATGAAGCACAGTAAGTTTATCTCCTATCAAGATAACAACTCTACTCATCAGTCTCCTCAATGCTAACAACTATGACAGTTTCGGTAAATTCGGTTCCCATTACCTCAAACGCGAATTCTACTTCGATGTCCACCCCCCACTGGGCAAAATGCTCGTAGGCCTCTCGGGCTACCTCGCCGGCTACAACGGCTCCTTCGAATTCAAATCCGGCGAAACCTACCCAGAAGACCTAAACTACACCTTCATGCGCGTATTCAACTCCGCCTTTGGCGCCCTCTGCGTCCCCCTGGCATACTACACAGCCAAAGAACTCAACTTCCGCAAACTTACCGTCTGGTTCATCACGTTGATGGTGTTGTGCGAGAACTCGTACACGACTATTAGTAGGTTTATCTTGCTGGATAGTATGTTGTTGTTCTTTACTTTTACTACGGTTTTCTGCTGGGCGAAGTTTCATGCGTTGAGAAAGGAGGCGTTTAGTCCGGAGTGGGGTCTTTGGCTTATGCTTACGGGAGTCAGTATTGGCTGTGTTTGTAGTGTTAAATGGGTGGGTGCTTTTGGTACGGCGCTTGTGGGCTTGTATACCATTGAGGACCTGTGGAATAAGTTTGGGGATCTCAAGATGGAGAAGGTCAGTGCTACTGTTTTGTACTTGAATGGAGTATGCTAATGTTGGATAGATCGACCTCCTTCAACACGTCATTTTGCGGGTGATAGGCCTCATCATGATTCCTCTCGTGGTCTACATGTTCTCCTTCTACCTCCACTTCCTCATCCTCGAAAATTCTGGCCCAGGCGACGCACAAATGTCCTCCCTCTTCCAAGCAAACCTCCGCGGTACGGAAGTTGGCAAAGACTCCCCTCTCGAAGTAGCTATTGGCTCCAAAATCACAATGAAGAACATGGGTTATGGTGGTGGACTGTTGCACTCCCACGTCCAAACTTACCCTGACGGATCTGGACAGCAACAAGTTACTTGCTACCATCACAAGGATCAAAACAACGAGTGGTTCGTCTACCCCAATCGCGCGGAGCCCGAATTCGACGCAGAAGCTGAACCACGATTCATTGGTCATGGTGACACCATTCGCTTCATCCACGCACAAACCGGCCGTAACCTTCACTCTCACGCCATTGCCGCTCCCGTCAGCAAATCTGAATGGGAAGTTTCTTGCTATGGCAATACCACTGTTGGAGATACCAAGGATCACTGGATTGTCGAGGTTGTTGACGATGCTGCCAGTAGGGACCACAGCAAGATTCGCACGCTTACGTCTTCGATCCGTCTCAAGCACCCTGATCTGGGATGTTATCTGAGAGCTGCGAACACTAATCTGCCGCAGTGGGGTTTCAAGCAGATTGAGGTTACTTGTGTCAAGGATAACAAGCCTAGGGATAAGTTTACGTGGTGGAATATTGAGAGTCATTGGAATGACAAGCGTAAGCCATATTAGCCTTGGTGCGGTGATTGAAAGTACTGACAAACATTTGCGATAGTACCACCAAGCGCCCCCGGCTCCTTCAAATCCCCCTTCCTCCGCGACTTCCTCCACCTAAACGTTGCGATGATGACATCCAACAACGCTCTAGTCCCCGACCCAGACAAGCAAGACGACCTCGCCTCCGCCTTCTGGCAATGGCCCATCCTAAATGTCGGCCTCCGCATGTGCTCCTGGGACGACAAAACAGTGAAATACTTCCTCCTCGGTAACCCCTTTGTCTACTGGGCTTCGACCGCATCTCTCGGTGTTTTCGCACTCATGGTGTTGTGGTACCTCGTTAGGTGGCAGAGGGGTTATGTCGATTTCAAGACAGAAGAGGATCTGGATATGATTCATTATGCTGGGTTTTATCCTGTCCTGGGTTGGTTTTTGCATTATTTCCCGTTTATTCTCATGGGGAGGGTTACGTATGTGCATCATTATTATCCGGCGCTTTGGTTTGCGATTTTGACGCTAGGGTTCTGCGTTGATTGGACGACGGCGAAGTTGAGTAAGGGGGTGCAGTTTGGGATTTATGGCTTACTGTATGCTGTGGTTATTGGGCTGTATGTGCTTTTCAGGGCGATTAGCTTTGGGATGGAGGGGAGTAACCAGCAGTGGAAGCATCTGAAGTGGTTCGATAGTTGGAGGATTACGGATTAGACGTTGCGTCTTGCTCCGTTTTTCTTCTCTCTGTGGAGCTGCTCTTCTTTTAGCTGTAGGGAAGGCTCGTACCCGACTCGTTCACATTTCGCGATGACTGTGGGATGGGTTAGGCTTTGCAAGACCAATTTGTTGCTGAGTGCGTGGCGTTTTCTTTTCCCACGGCCTTAATCGGAAGGAAAGTGGAGAGGTCGGCTAAAAAAACAGGCAAAATCGGGCTCAAATGTTGAGGAGCCGCATCGTTTTTCGTTTCCTCATGTGTATTACCTCAGCATTTTTGAGGGTTCGGTGTTTTGGGTCTTCTCTCTACCAAGGGTACCTTTTCTAGATGTAGTGTAATAGTATGAGTGCTTGCTTTTCTTGGTCCCTTTCCTCCTTTCCAACTTGTATTTTTTTTACATCATACTCTTTCCTTTTCCTTTGCTTCGTTTCTCATCAACCTCTCCTTTTTGGGTGTGTTACAGATCTCCATTTAAA
Source organism: Tothia fuscella (assembly GCA_010583015.1). NCBI lineage: Eukaryota > Fungi > Ascomycota > Dothideomycetes > Venturiales > Cylindrosympodiaceae > Tothia > Tothia fuscella. The sequence goes on along the minus strand of MU007027.1, from coordinate 314,591 downwards.
TGAGTGTAGGGCCAGCTAGAAAAGAATCTTGTTACTTCAGTTGCCACCTGCAGTGAGGGGCATCGTACAGGGCACCCGATTATCAATGCAACTCAAAATCACTGGCAACATCGAAGAGGATGACAAGTCCGAGAACCCACCGGTTTGGCGTTTCGACTCTGGAACCAAAGCTTCGAACTTGGAATGCAGACTCTTTGGCTGTTTCGCTGGCTAGTCTCGAGGCTCATAGTTGGCGAGGTTGGTTAAGTACCACAATCGCAATGTGGTTTCTTTGTTTGAATCTGGGGTCAAATTGAGTACAACCTCTAAGTCCAAAACTGATATTCGTCGGTAGTTCTCGCATCCGACGATCGACACCTCTGGCGTTGCTACACAGCTAAAGCTGTAACCTTGCGCCTGTATTGGAACTCTCGCCTTGCATCATTCCCACAGGTCTTTTGGAAAGCCTCATCAGCCATTGCCGAATTTTTGGAATGCAACAGAAGTCTTACTAGCTATGTCCTGTCGTTTTGGTAACCACACGTTGTGTAGTATTGACTGACATATCTATAATAGGCGCTCAAAGGTAGATGCAATTTCGTCTTTTGTAATGTCAATTGAATCCAACTTATCCGGTGCTCAAAGAACTTGAAGGGGTAAAGTGCAACTACAAAACCTTTTGCCTCCCATTAGCTTGAACCCTGGTAGTGATTGGTCTTGGTCGATACCGACAGTGTACTACGGCTTCTTTGTTCAAATTTCTGGGAATCCGAATGTAACGCACAACAACCCCGTAGCACCGTTGCGTCTGAGGGTATCCGGACTGAAACAGTCAAACGATGGTATTTAATGATGGGACAGCCTTCTCCATTAAATTCTCGCAATTCAGCTCAATTGCCTGATACTCTCCCCTGTTTCTACATTGACGGTCCATCTGGAAAAGTCTCTACAAGTCTGCCAAAATGCTTCCTCAATTCCTTTACATTTGTCCTCTGATCTTGTCAGCAGTCAGTGCACTTCCCACCGATTGCACGGAGGTATGCACCGCGCAAAGTTGTCCTCTCGAGGATGTAAGTAAATCGCAGTCACAACTCCTATCCTCCATAGCCAGCACCCCGACCTAATTCTATTTTCTTTTGTCGCCTAGTTCGGTACATGCGCAGGGACAACCGGTGTCGCCGGCCCCGAATCACTTACCACCCGCAACGGCCTCAAATACACAGGCTTTGCACGTTACTCCACACCCCTAAATGTTCCCAGCCTCATAGGTGTAACTCCGGCATCCATCCCCAACATCGCCGTCCACGGCGTTGGGGCTCCAAGTGCTTACGTCCAGCCTATGACCATAAGCCCTGACCCCGCGTCCGGAAAAATGACATTCAACTTTGAAAAATTCAGCTGGGCGGCTGTACTCGATACAGCGCAGGGTGTCGCTGGTGTGCCCCTGGGGAGTATCGTTACTGTCAGAGGACAGGTGCCTGGGGAAGCGCAAAAGAGGACCCAGACCCTTGTGTATGATCCTGCGTCGCCTACTCTTAAAGAGGTGGTCACTTTGACGTATAAGAGACCGATGAAGGATGTTGATTTTGGGAATAAATTTCATGGTGTTGAGAGTGTGGAGTTTGTTGACTTTAGGGCTGCTCCAGTGACTGGATTTCTGGATTTGTTGTTGAATAAAATTGGTGTGACGAAGAGGGATGTGGTTCCCGTTGCTCTTTTGATGGATAATCTTGGCTTTAGCTTTTAAGACAGAGGTCCCCTTGGGTCCTCGAATCAGGATTTAAGGAGGTTCAGAAGGCCTTTGGAATTCTGGACTGTCTGAGATTGCTTTTTGTTCTTTTAGGCTTAATATGAATAAAACGTTCTAGTTATGCTTACTCGTTTTAAGTGCAATTAGGATGATATGATACATGATGTGTCAAGATTCTGCCAATGGCGTATCCGACGTTCGAAACTACTCATGAGGAAGTGCTTTCCTCTCTCATTGCTCGATTGCGAATAGATTCGCGCATCATACGTAAACATAACAAAACTCCCCCTTCAACGAACTCATCACGTCCCCAACCCTAACATTCCTCCCTCCAATGACGCCAAAATCCATCACATCCTCCAAAGTCCCATTCCTACTTGGCGGATCATCAAACATCGTCATCGTCAACCCAATCTCCATCGTCCTCTTTTTGGGTGCCAGATAATTCTGCCACATCCACCAATATCGGTCAATACCAGCGTGATGTAACCAGAACACCGGATCTCCAGGGCTCATGAAGAAGTCACCACCCGGATCACCGCCGTGGGTGTAGTGACCACCGGCGTGGACGCCGAGGACGCCAGGGTTCGCTAGCGGGTCACCTGTGCTTTCAAGTGTTTTTTGAAAGCTTGAGAAAGTGGTCGACTGTGTGATCAGATCTGTTATGTTTGTGTCGGTCGTGGAGTGCGATGATACATATGCATTTACGTCTCGGCGTATACATCTTGGGTTATATGCTCTCCCATCCAATTGGGAATTATCGGGCACTTCTAACCATAACTTTGCTATGGGTCCTATGTTGACAGTCCAATTCATAAAGGGGCCTGTGAAGATACATCCGCCTCCGCCGCGGTAAGGTAGCACGAGTGGATTATCGGGATTAGTCGTTGTGACCGCGTCAATTCCAGTGCCGCTGAAACTAACTTCGCTGCCGTCGAATATGGGTGAAGCGAGTGGGTTGTCTGCGTAGCGGGCATGGTTCCAATATGGTTGGTATCCTGTGTAGTTGCATTCTGAGCGTAGGGATTTTTCGTAGGTGTATACGAAGTAGCGGTGCCAGGGAAGGAATGAGGACTGTAATTGAATTCAGTCTTGGGTTTGGAAGGGATTTAAGAGTTTCTTCTCACTGTTCCGTGTATATCCATACTGTTATGCACATGCGTAGCTACGAAATCATCGTATCGATTTCTCACACCTGGCCATTCACTGGTAGGAGTAATCGCAGGTCTCTTTGAGAGACATAACACTGCATCAATGTAATGTTTCCTTTCATTTTCGGTAAGATCATGCCTATTGAAACTCGCATTAGCTTGCTAGAGTCAGCTTCAATTCTATAGTTCAGAGAAACGTACCAGTCTCTTCTCTTTACAGCCGTCTCAAAAGTACATCCGGTGCTGCTACTTAAATTACCATTATGTTTCGAGTAGTCTCTCAACCCCATCAGTGCTTGAGCAGCAAGATTATCGATTCCTAAACTCGCATTCGACTCCGCTACCACAAATCCGGAACAAAGCAAGAGGAACAGGTAATGACAGTAAAGCAGCAGCATTGCGCAGCTGCATCGTGGAACTACAGACGTACCAAGAAAGAATGTAGGGTACTTGAAGCAGAATTATGTTGAGATCGTTAGTAAATCGGGGTAAATTACTAAGATCTACACATTCGAATAGACAAGGGATAAAGGATGAGATTTAAACCATCAGTCTAGATGTGGTCAGATGTTTGGAACAGACCCGGGCATGTTTAGGGCTGCAATTTGTTTAATCAGGCACGAAGCGTTCAATCTATTTAAGCCCTAGACATCGAGACTTCTTGGCAATGCTTCGCGAGGATATTTATAGGACTGAGTTTGAGGATACCGACATATATGCTGTTGATAGAAAGAGGTCATTGGACCCCTAATCCTGTCTTTCGATGTTGTTGACTCTAAATGTGGCCACAATTCCGCGAAGATAATTCAGCCTGCTGGATATACAGCTCCACTTCTTGGTTTGTACTACCAACGTGATCGATCATTTAAGCCATATAGTCTCTTTCTGGAATTGTCTCATCATCTTAGGCGAAATGGGTACCCGAAAAATGGAGTTGAGACTCTCTTGGAAGCAATTCCCGTCCAAGTTCCCACACGGACAATGGATACACCACTCCACTTGTAGGGCTTCGGAAGCTATCATTCCCGGAAGCTGGCCAGTTCGTGTTCAATCTACCAGCGAACCTGGAATTGAGAGGTGACTCGACTGTTAGCTGGATGACAAGAACCAACACTTCACCTATCGACTTTGTCTGTGATCTTGAATACGAAAAGCCTCCCAGTGGAGCCATGAGCGGCCCGTACACCTTTCGTGCTAGAAGAGAGAGAATGGGACGGAAAGCTGAGCAACGAACGAGTAATATGACGAGGTTGCAACCAGAAAAGGGTGCCTTAGCCCTGGAAATGACGGTGCAGTGGAGATGGGCATACTCTAGCTGTGCTAAATCGCAAAAAGATATTAGAAAGCTGGCACAAGCCCATGGGTTACAGGAAACGTGTTGTCGTGCCATTGATCTTGCCATTCGATTCTGACTTGGGCTGTGTCCAAGAGTACAGCGCAAAGGGTTCGCGTACACCAATTACTCGACTTTCGTTCGTGGACAAGTGGCGAGAATTAAGCGAGAAGCTATCATGATTTAGGCGCATTGAAACAAAGAGAAGAGGGTCAGCTTGTGGAACAAGGTTTCACTCACATCGGACCTGGCAAGCCAATCCAAAAGAAGCTGTGACCGTTCCCGGGAGACTGAAAAGTATATGATCTTGACCCAAATCCATGGGCAACGACACTACGTCCTCCATTTCAAATACAATCGACCATGCGCTTTCTCGTCTCACTATCGTTTCTAGGCATTGCCTCCAGCTTGCCAGCAACAATTGTCCCAGTCCCATTTCTGATACTAGGTGATCTTACATAATCACTGAGACATATTTCGGCTGAGCGTGTTAGTCTAACCTATGCGAACAGATGTCCCAATCGCCATTTCCTCTGCGATTGAACACGCCGGCTCTGGAACTTTCAAACTCTCACCCACCTCTTTGACCCTCATGTCTGGAAACGACATATCCTCACAGACTCGAGATGTCGCCGGCCTTGGCAAGTCTCTTCTATCACTTGGGCCTCTCAACGCTGGGACAGGTTCCGGTCTCATCGGAGGGCTACTCAGCGGTGTCGGTTCTGCCGTTGGTGGTTCAAGTGGCATGCCGGGTAGCGGCGTTGGTAATTGGCGAATTATTCGTGAACCTGTTACTCTGCTTGAGATGGAATTTCCAGGGCTGCTCACGTTTCGGACTGCCCCCAGAGTAAAGTCATGCGGCGAAATCGAAGGATTGATCTGCACGGATGCGAATTGACTTGCAAAATGCTGAGAAGGGGCGATATTGTCATCGCACCATTAGTAACTTCGCGTACAGCTTCTGATCCTCACAAGTGCGTGAAATATGGCCGAAGCATTTGTGCTGTCAGGATCTCTGAGCTTTTTCGTGTCAAACCCATCAAAGATCTGTGATATACATTAAAAGATTTGTGTTATAGTCAATGTATGGCATTCGAGGACCCCTGGACGCCATCAATTTGAGTATGTGCTCTTTGATCTTGGTCCTGAAGCATGATACTGCTCGTTGGACAACGTTAGAACTTTGCATCTGGCAAATTAAAGTTTAAATTGAAGACCCGTAGGAGTGCGCCCATCCTTCGTTGCTGTTCTGACGTCAAAACACTTGAGGTTCTGCTAGATTTTAGCTGTACTCACGCTACGCGTACTCAATGAAGTCCGATCTCCAGTAAAAAAGCCTAGCAAAAGAATATAGTGAAATTTCTTGTGATTCACAATTTCGCATAGGTTCACTCGGGCTATAGAATCTGAGGTCGCCAGGTAGCTTAGGTAGACAACTTGAAGTTGTACCGTAGAGCGCTGTGTTGATCTACATTCTCCCTGTATACAATGATCCAATCGGCTTCCTCTTCCGAAGCCACAGCCAAGCCAGCTGGTTGAACTTCCGGTCCAAGCTCCCTCCGGCACTGAGACAAACAGCTCCACAAACCTCCGGGTTGAGATCTCAACAAGACCCGGCTCAGTCCGATGAGCAATGAGATGGCGGAACTGATGGCCAAAGCATTTCACGTTATCAGCTTGACACTTTGTCCGCTGGGGTTCCGATGGGTGCTCGAGCACATGTGAATTGAATCTTTTATAGTCTTGGTATTTGGTCTCCTCTCTTTGCACAGAAAGCATTTCAATGGCTGCTTTTGGGTCGAAAACAGGTTTGCTTACTGTTGCTGTTGACAGATATTCCGCTATCTCACGATATGTCAATTGCTCCTTTTTCCGCAGCAGGAAATGGGCCACGGCCAGTCTGCGAGAGACAGAAGGGAGATATTTTTCCCATCATTCTGTGCCTTTATCCTCAGATCACAGTAGTTATGAGCACAGAATAGAAGTCTCAACAGCAGATCTTGATAGGACTAGGGACTACCGAGAACGCGTGATCATATTAGGTTCTGGTGAGTTGCCCCCTAACTAAGAAGAGAAGTAAAATATAACAATTCATCAGGATGGGCAGGGTATACACTTTGCCAACAACTTGACCACAAGAAGTATCAGGTGGTGATAGTTTCTCCTCGGTCATATTTTGTTTTTACACCGCTTCTCGCCAGCACCTCCGTTGGTACTCTGGAATTCCGAACTGCTTTAGAACCAATACGAAATAGGAGAAACAAGGCGTCGTTCATCCAAGGATGGGCAGACAACGTTGATTTATACAACAAGACCGTGACGATCGAAGAAGCAGTCGTAGACCCGAATCAAGGATTAGCTTTGACTGGATCTAGGCACGAGGGCAAAGATCAATCCCAGCTCCAGACAGAGAATGCCTCGAAATCGAAATCTGGCCAGCTCTTTGACCTAAGATACGATAAGCTGATCATTGGCGTTGGGTGCTACAATCAGACTTTTGGTGTCCCTGGGGTTATCCAACACGCCAATTTCCTTAAGGATGTAGGAGACGCAAGAAAGATTCGCAAAAGGTTGTTGGAGTGCTTTGAAACCGCTGCGTTGCCCACCACCCCAGACAACGTACGTAGACAGATCCTACACTTTGCAGTCGTGGGTGGTGGACCAACGGGAATTGAGTTTTCTGCGGAATTACACGACTTGATCCATGAGGACATGGCACGAATCTATCCAGGCTTGATAAAATTTACCAAGATCACAGTATTCGATGTTTCGCCCAATGTACTCTCTCAGTTTGATTCGAAGCTAGCCAAGTTCGCGTCCGACCACTTTGCTCGAAGCGGAATAGATATTCGAACGTCACGCCGTATCCAAAGCCTCTCGCCTGGCCTTCCTGACGTGGATCCTCACCTTCAATCTGCTCGCCTTGGACTCACTCTGCAAGTTAAGGGTGAACCAGATGAAGGAATTGGCATGTGCATCTGGTCTACAGGTCTGATGATGAATCCCTTCATCCAACAAGCTCTAAGCGAGATCAGAAGATTCCCTCCCAATGAAGTGATCTTCAAGTCCAAGGTAGAGGATGCTCAAAAGGTCGACTGGCATATCATGCAAGATCCGAAAACCGGATCAATCGTGACAAACGATCGACTTCGTGTTTTGATTACTCCCGATGGTCCACATGGAGCGATGAAAGCTCATCTCCGGGACGTCTTCGCTATTGGAGACTGTTCAGTCATTGAAAATAAGCAATATCCAGCCACGGCTCAAGTTGCCAGCCAGAAAGCAATATGGTTAGCTCGAAGATTGAACCGACAGGATCTGCATACCACGAGGTTTGCTTTCAATAACATGGGCATTATGGCGTACATCGGGAATTGGAGGGCAATTGTTGATGGAGCGAAAGGTGTGGGGAATGTTTCGGGGCGGACCGCCTGGGTACTTTGGAGAGTGAGGATCGGTTCCGTTCTTTTATCTTTGTGGTATATGCTAACATTAGGTGTAGGGCGCTTATTTAGCCAAGAGCATCAGTTGGAGGAACCGGATTCTCATTCCCATGTACTGGTAAGTAGCTCGGTCTTATTTACAGCATAGCTGTCTTGCGTTCCTGATATGCACTGACATCTGTTAGGTTCCTCAACTGGGCTTTTGGCAGGGATATATCGCGTTTTTGATTGCTGAAAGCAATTCCAGTCTATAGTCTCGGGGAATTTCGGAAGAGAAATAACATTCCGCAACCTTGAAGTTTTAGGAAACCATGTTTCACAGTGGTGCTAGCAGCTCCATTCTATTTGTCTGGATCCGGGTGACCAATTCGATATTTCGGACGCTTTAGCTGCAGGCGCTCGAGCAGAAAGTCCGGTCGGTCTGTTGTCTCCAATTCGTCTAGGGCATCTTGTATCTGGACAAGAAGTTCTTCGAAGATGGGCCTTTCAGGATTATCAAAACGCAAACAATTCCTGAGAATAGGTATAATAAGTCCGTAAGTCTCTTTATCTTCAATAAGCCTAAAGATATCATCGAGGACTTTTCCCTCTTCTGCCGGGTCTTTAGGGTCATGATGCCAGGTCATATATCCATATGACTCCGCGTGGGGACCAAAGAATTGAACTTCACCAGTCTTTACCTTCTTTCCGTACAAATTGGCGACGATTGAGAACACAGTAGCCCCTATAGCGAAAACATTGGTGCGCTCGTCCATGGGATGATGTACTTTTCGATGGAGGCGATATGTCTGCTCGGGGGCTAGGAATGCAAGAGTGCCATGATATCTATACCCTCTGGGATTGTCGAACTGCGAAGTTTCGGTTGGCATCGCTATGCCAAAATCACCAATCACCGGTCTGAATCCCCATTCGCTGTGTTCGCACGAAGTTAAGAATATGTTTTCTGGCTTAATATCGAGGTGGACTGTCTTCCGGTTGGCCATGTGTAGACCACCGCGAGCCAAGTCTCTAAAGAGTTCCAAGGCATAACGGATCGGTATCCGGCCGAATTCTACTATTTTGTACTCGGTTTGGTGTTCACCATTTTGTTCCTCGTCCTCAACTTCCTCGCCCTCTGCCTCGTCTTCGACATTGCCATCGTCATTATCATCATTATTCTTACTCGCCTTCTTTGATTTTTTCGGCTTCTTTGACTTTTCCTTTGGTTTCTTCTTGGGTAATCTTGCAGACCACCTTCTCACACTCCATTTCAGATTGCTCAATTCCCCGTAATTAGCAAAATCGGTGGCAAGCCGGAACATATGCAACGATCTTTTCAGATGGAATCCTCGGTACTTTACGATGTATGGCGATGTCTCTTTTCTGCAATTGTACAGTTGCCTTTCGACTTCGCGAGGGAGGACTCCTAGCTTATTCTCGGCCCAGAACCAGCTATTGCAAAGCAGCGGTAGTTAGTCTTGTATCCTAATTACGAAAGACTGCTAAAAAATTCACGATGCTACTCACAGGTCTTGTCGTCTTTTTTCAAAGTGTATATCCTTACACACCATCCGCTATTCGAGACATTCAGTAACACGTCCAATATACTTGGACCAGTTCATTCTTACATCAACAATAAGGCCCTTCTCATCAATCTTCACCCATAAGGTTGCTCGTCCGTAGGCACCTTGACCGAGAAAATTCTTGGCTTTCCACAATCCACTTAGAGCTCTGTAATCCTTGTTTATTTCGTCATATAATGGTATCTGAGATTCATCAGCATAGCCAATTTGATTGGTTCCAGCGAAGTCAGCTTCTATAATCATTTCTCATGTTAGAGCTTGTGTGTTTGAAAAGTGTAGTTAACTGTAAATGTTGTTTTGCAGATGGAAAACTTACTAGCTGGGTCCACCATGGGTGGAATATGACGGTCCTTGGGGTCGAGGTTGGCGTTTGAGTCGTGAGTAAATGTATGTATAGTAGATGAGTCTGATTGTGACGCGGCAGGAGTTGGATCCTTGGGTGGACCATCTGGTTCTTCATCTGTAGGGCCTTTAGAAGGGTTGACGCCCACTAAGGGTGCAGTTGCCCGATCGTTTTCATGAAGGGGAGTATGGGTCGTCTCCATTACTTCACCTTCGTCTAACCTGTAAGCATCTTTCTGGGTTTTGTCTAGGTTTCCATAATCGGATCGAGCATGTTTTGCATACAATTCTTTGACTATGTCTTCGTTAGCTATGCGATTCATATGCACCAGAAGTGCGATGCGAACCCAGAGTATTTGGATATTCTTGCTGATACCAGGCTGAATGGGCATGCATAAACTGCCTCCATTGTACCTTCGAAGGGGGCCAAGCGTCTGCCATCGTTCACAATTATTTTCCTAGGTTGGTCTACAGTTTCTTTTTTGGCGTGCTCTCTAAATAAAGTGACATGATTTTGTTGAAGAAAAAAATAATTCTCAAAGGAAGTAGAATGGCTTTGTCCCTCGCAGACTCCCACCGCAAACGGTCATTGAGCATAGTCTCAAAGAATTTGTTTCCAAGGACGCATCGACGAAGAAATTGAGTCTCTCAAGAAACAACATCCGCAGCCCGCTAAACGCTTAGTCGAAAATATCTATACTTGGGCCTCAGCATGCCATAAAGCAAAGAACGCACCGCGCTATTAGTAAGCATCTTCATTAAATTCAATGAATTAGAACTCGTTGATATCCCATTCCCCTCCTTGCCGACTCCCTGCGAGTGAGCTCGACGCTCTTTTGAGGAATTTTCCAAACCCCTTCTTTCCCACAAGCCCTTCTCCATCTCTATCCCACACAACTTCACCTCGTATAATTGTAAACCTTGGCCACTGTGCAAATTTACGACCCTCATAAGGTGAGTAATCAACATTGTGATGCAACATGCTGTTGTCCAACTCGAATTCCTCCATCTCACCTGGCGGGTACCAAATCACGATATCGGCATCGCTGACTTCAGGCACGAGAGCACCTTTCTGTGGGTGAAGTCCATAAAGCTTGGCCACATTCGTGGACGTCAGTTCAACAAATCGTTTTAGTTCTAACCTGTCCGCATTGAGAGTGAGAGAAAGTCTGGTTTCCACTCCAGGGCATCCATTTGGGATATACTTGAAGCGGCCGTTTGGGTATTCTTCGTTCAACACCGTCTTCTTTCCGTTGACAGAGTCGTCGAATCTGAATGGGCAGTGGTCCGAAGATATTACAGTGAATGTGCCATCGATGAGCCCAATCCAAATTCCCTCTTGGTCTTCGGGTCCATCACGCGGCGGTGGAGAGCAAATGCATTTGGCGCCCTCAAACCCAGGTTTGTCAAGGTCTTTCTTGGTTAAAAATAGGTACTGCGGGCATGTCTCCGCGTAGATAGGTAGGCCTCGAGACTGTGCTTCGCGAATGTGCTTTACAGCAACTGGACTACTGACGTGGACAATTAATATTGGCACGTCGATGAATTCGCTGAGACATATTGCACGATAAGCCGCTTCGAATTCGGCGACTGCAGGATGACTTGTTGCATGATACTTCGGATCGAACAATTTTCTATTCTCGAGCTGCTTGGTCATCCAATTAATGATGTCGTCGTTCTCAGTATGCACCATTGTGGTAATGCCCTGCTTTCGAGCCTCTAGAAGGACATCCAGTATTTGACTATCATTGAGACGAAGAGCTTCGTATGTCATGTAGATCTTCAATGAAGAGATACCTTCTTCTCGTAGAGTAGCAAACTCGCCAAGAGCTTTCTCGGATGGGTTTCCGACGAGAAGATGGAAAGAGTAGTCGCTGTAGCAATTGTCCTTCGCCTTGAGATGTGTTTCTTTCAAGACATCTAAGAGACTATCTTCTGTTTTGGGCTGCGGTGCGAAGGCTATGACTGTTGTTGTTCCTCCACAAACGGCGGATCTTGTACCTGCCATATTAAGCTCTTGTATTCGTGTCGGCATCCCATCGTTCAAGTACCTGTTTCGAAATTATCTGCCGTCGATCCTTTGCCGAAAAGTGGAGGCTCTTCCAAATGAACATGAGCGTCCACTCCACCTGGCTAATGAAGAGAATCAGCTCACAAGACAGATTCCTGAATATCCATTATTTGCCCTACCATCACATATCCTCCCTGTGCATCAATCACCCTTTTGGACTCCGCACCTTTGAGTGATCCTTTGGCCACAACTTTGACAATTTTGCCATCTTTGATACCTATATCATATTGCCCAAGGTCCTCAGCTGTAATAACGACTCCATTGGAAATTATGAGATCGAATCTTGCCATATTCTCACAAATCGATAACGTTTATTTTGTGTCGAGGCACATTCGCATAGAACTTCTGCATCACAAAAGTATAACTTGATAGAAGAGATAGAGAGGCACGAGAGATCTCCCCGACGACATTCCCAAAGCAGAAAAGTGGGTCCGAACAGTGATTGGCTTGCGTAAGTCTCTAATCAGTCCTAGCGCACGCATGTGTTCGAGTTCGGATTTGAGGAACGCCTGATCTCGGTCGTCAAAACATTGACTTTCGCCCGGCATTAATGGAGAATCCTCATTCAGACTTTGCCCTACTTCGAGCACCCCTGCTGGCTGCCTTAAAATGACAGACGTTCTCACTTCATGTGTGATACAACTATGGGGAAAGCGTCCCGAGCCCGATCTTCCTGTTCGCTGATTCTTTCGAGCAAAACCTCTTTCAAAATATTGCTACATTTGCATCCCTGTGTTGAACTTTCTGAAACTTTAGATAGATTCGTGACGCTACATCAGTAAAGGAAGTTCGATTCCCCCAAACAACCTCGATGGATTTGTGTTTGGTGTTATTCTGGGAGAAATTCTGCCTGGAGTATGGAGTCAGCATGGGAAGCAATATAAACCTTGTAGTGCTTAGACAATTCAACTCATTGGTAATTGTGGACAGTAAGATGAGGTGAGAGTCCTTTACAAAGTCCAGCTCTCGGTCGCCATGCATGTACACTTTTCTGTTTCTCTTCCAACCTTTTGTCTGTTTCTCTTCCAGTTTTTCTTCTAGTATATACTCGACGCACAAAATATGGCAGTCCTTGATCTCCCCAAATCGCAAAACACTGTGAAAGTAAGCATGATCGATACTGGTACAAGAATGTCAAATTTCGATGCCTCCATGTTCTTACACCCCACAATCGGAAAATTGACGCAGTTCAATGGAATCCCTACGTGGAGCTTCCTTATTGAGCATGAGAACGACCAAGGGGAGAAACAACGTTATATTTATGACCTTGGCGTTCGCAAAGATCTTGGGAATGTTTCTTCCAGTACCAAGCAAATGCTGGAGACACTGGGCTGGCAAATTGATGTTCCAAAAGATGTCGCAGACGTACTGAAAGAAAATAATATACCTTTAGGTAGCATCAATGGCATAATCTGGAGGTATGTTTCTATTCGTCCTACCATAAACAGTACTAACACTGAATTAGTCACTGGCATTTTGACCACACCGGCAATCCAGCAACTTTCCCCCCATCGGCGGATTTAATCGTGGGTCCTGGATTCAAGAAGAATCTCCTTCCTGCCTACCCAACCAAACATGATTCTGGTGTTACAGAAGATGCTTGGACGTAAGTAGGAATTGATTAAAAACATAGTTTGGCAGAAATCTCTAACCATTTCGGATAGCGGAAGGACTCTTCGTGAAATAGACTTTCACGCCAATGGCGAGACTCTGAAAGTCGGGGAGTTTGATGCCTTTGATGTTTTCGGAGATGGTAGTTTCTACCTTTTGGACTCTCCAGGAGTAAGTCCTTCTAGGTCAAATGGAACAACGACTAAAGTTTACCTTGAGTAGCATACAATAGGTCACCTTTGTGGGCTTGCACGGACTACACCAGAGACGTTCATCTTCATGGGAGGTGACGCATGCCATCACCCTGGAATTTTCAGACCTTCACCGGAAGTTCCTGCCCCAGCTGACCTTGTATCGGAAGATCTAGCCGAATTGTACTTTCAAAGGTTCGAATCTCCATGCCCAGGCCAGAGTAACAAGCACACCCATGGCTTAGGACCGGCTCATAACCAGGAGCCTTTCTACACATATCCGAAGGTACCAGACGGAGAAGGCGTGAACCATTCTCGGGAAGCATCATTAAAGACACGAACGAAGCTCATGCAGTTTGATGCTTCCGAGAATGTGTTTGTTGTTATCGCGCATGATGCCACGATAGTCGATATTGTAGAAACATTCCCGAGATCAGCTAGCCACTGGAAAGAGAAGAATTGGAAAGAGCTAGTAAGATGGGAGTTTTTGAAAGATTTTATTCAAACTTCTAAATAAAAGTATCGGAAGACACGGGAGCCGAGACTTTTTGCAAGTTGGTTCTGTCTATCAGTACTTTATTTTGATTAGAAATTCAGGTTGGTAAAAGGTGATGATCGAATAAATTTTTGAATACCTGGGTATCATGATTTTTTGGGGTGCAAATAAAATAATCCATATTTTGTTGGTGCGTATTTCCGGATGCGATTATAGATCAGTAGTTTGCACCCGTTCTCCAATTGTCTCTATCCAAAATGAAATGCGATTTAAGCTGTTGAGAGCTTGAGGGTATCTTACGTCTATGTTAAACGCCTTTCCCAAAGTAACCCTCCGAAAGAGTACCACGATTCCCGAGCATGAGTGCTTACTCATAACCTAAAAGACCTAAAGTGCGAAAATTGTAAAACCATGACCAATTCAAAGAGATCCCAATTAACAGGAGTCTATTAACAGGAGTCTAAGGATCTCTTTAGCCTTCATAAGCCCGAAGAGCACTGTCCAACTTGGTTATCATCTCCTCCGTTTCACCTTGCGGGGTACTCTGTGAAGTAACCGCACCACCAGCACCAATCGTCCAGATGTCATTGCCATTTTCATCATGCTCATCACTCCACCTGTATGCTGTGCGAATGACAACAGAGAAATCGCCACCACCACCCACATCCAGGTAGCCAAGGACGCCAGAGTATATTCCGCGGGGCTTTCCTCCTTCGATATCCTGCAGAAGTTCGCACGATCTCTTTTTTGGGGCTCCAGTCATGGAACCGGCAGGGAGTGATGCTGCTAGGATATCAATGCCAGTAGGGAGAGGAAGGGAAGGCGTTTTTCTGTGCTCAGATTCCTCTTCAGTATCAGGAGTCGCCATCCCATGACTTCGGGTGTAACTTTTGCGACGTCGAGTCTGACGTGGGTGCTCTACGCCTGTCTCACTGTTCAATATATCTTTCGACTTGACGGTTACCGGAAGTTGCCCTTCAATGACTGAGACAAGTTGAAACACGGTCTGGTATTCTTCAACGCCGAATAACTTGGTGACCTGAACATTGCCTGCGCCAACGACTCCATGTAAATCATGACGAACTAGATCTGTGATCATGAGGTTTTCTGCAACGTCCTTTGCATTCAAAGATGGTTTCAAGATAGCCTCCGCATCTTCAAGTCTCATTCCTGGCATTTTCTTGACAGTCCCTTTGATTGGTCGGTATTGACATCGACCATTTCTATTCCAAGAGAGAAAACGCTCGGGACTGCTACCAAGGATCGTAACTGTTTGAGCGCCATATGATAACTTCATGTATACCCCGAATGGTGCAGCGTTCAGCGTGATCATTTTTTGATACAGTGGCCATGCGTAGTCTGAACTTATGGACGGTCTCGAGACGTGTATGGATGTCTGATCAGTCAAACAAAGTTCGTATGAATCACCCTCACGAATGGCCTTTTGACATCGCTCCACTTTGTCCTCATATCGAGCTCTGTCCGGTTTGTGGATCGCTATTGGCCCCAAAATCGCAGTTTTGTCCGGTGAAATGTGAGGTCTGTCTGTTTGAGGCGTGGAATTATTAACACAGCCGAGGTGATTGACCTTGTCATGCACCCAGGCTTCATCGTCCCTCAAGGTACTTTGGATATAAATCTGATTGGTTAGATGGTCAATGACGATGCTCCTCAAAGCAAGTGCGAACGAAACTGCTGGCCTTTTGCTTGGGCTGCTTCGATATGACCGCTTGTCTGCTGGAATGTTGATTGTATCCAGGCCAGCTTCGTAGGAAATATATCCCATGAAACCCCCCCAGAAAGGCACGTTTGGTGAACCACCAGAGGCATGCAGATGTTGAAGCCATTTCTTAACATATACGAAAAAATTATTGACGGCAGCAGAGGATTGGTGTTCGCCAAGCTCCGCCTGGACATGGGACGAAGGGTCAAGATAGTAGTGTAGTCGGAATGAACGCTCCCCCTGAGTAAGGCCTATGATGCTATACCGGCCTGTGTCTTCACGGAGGGGTGTACCGTCTGGCCGAAGAGCAGATTCTAACAATATGGCTTCGCCATCTCGAATATCGAGTTTTTGATAAACATCTCGAGCAGTGATGGGCACGCTTTGGACAGATTTCCATTGCACAACGTACGCAGCTTTGATGTGACTATAGAATTCAGCATAGTGTCGATCCGCAACCTCTTCCGATGACATAGAAGAAATAATTGCGGAAACATTTGAACTGTTATTTGGGAACGACTTTCGGTCTGTTCTCGATCGCGGAGTTTTCTGCTGCCACAACTTTGCCTCCCCCCACCAGCCCTTAAGTACCTCGCTACCTTCAGATCCATGAACCAAATTTCCATCAACCAACTTGGCACCTGTCGTAATCGATTCTGGATGGAACTGGACACCCCAAAACGGCTTAGAGATGTGCCGAGCGGCCATGAGAACAATTCCATTCGTAGGATCTTGAATGTCCCAGGCGAGGGGCTGAAGTTCTGGAGTAACCGCTAATGGCGCCCAGCATGTAGAGGGCGGTTTTCCATCGCTGAGAATGACGTGTAGCGAGTGATACATTGTAGCATCGAAGCATTGCACATTTGTGAATATACTGTTGCCCTGGTGAGTCACATTGAGAACAAGCCCATGTCTGGGCTGTGCCAACTGTTCTATCTACGATTGCATTAGCAACGAGGAGCAAGGAAAACAATTGATATAACATGGCGAACCTTTGCTCCAAAAGCTAGGCACAAGCTTTGAAATCCTAAACATATACCAAGAACAGGAAGCACGTCCTCCACTCTAAGACTCCATATTCGATCGATCCAGCCAACATCTTGCAAATTAGTAGGACTTCCAGGGCCAGGTCCTACAACAACGGCGTCGAACTGATGGAGAAACGAACCAAGCTCTTCCCCAGACTTAGCATGGAGTAGATGCTCATCGTCAACTTTGACGATTTGCACATCTGCACCCAGAGATGTTTCTAGTAGGGCAACAATGTTATTTGCAAAACTATCATAAGCATCAACATAAAGAATATACGGTCGCTCCATAGAAAACGATAGAGTAGGAAATGTCATGGACGAATGATGAATTTTTGCAAGTAGGGGTTGTGAAAATGTTGACCCAAAAGGGCCTAGCGGCATATTCAACGTCCCCTAAATTTTCCAAATGTCAAGGTAAATTGAGAGAGGTTCACAAAGAGAGTATCTTATATTAGTGTTTAAAAGAGTGCCACTAACAATCGATCATTGTTTTAACGTCGACAGGTTTGTGCATTGTGCTAGCTCTACATAACAATATTTTTAACATTAGATGCCGGGTACTGTGAAAA
Organism: Tothia fuscella; assembly: GCA_010583015.1. Lineage (NCBI taxonomy): Eukaryota > Fungi > Ascomycota > Dothideomycetes > Venturiales > Cylindrosympodiaceae > Tothia > Tothia fuscella. The sequence continues at coordinate 297,339 of MU007027.1, read as the reverse complement.
TTCTTACAGTGATGACATTCGTTCTGGATAGAAGATTATATAAATTCTTGACGAAATCAATGGGATTTGACGCGACCTCTACAAGGGCCACTTATAACGAGAACCTGCTTTAAACCATATCGAAATTCTTACGCGCCGAGCGCGGAGAGGTGTACTGATTGCTGTAGGTAACTGTGTATACAAGTCTTTCGATAACTCTGTCATGATTAGTGGTGATGATGTGGGGAGATTGGAGCCAAGTGAGATGTTGCGAATAAGCCTCTGAAACCGAAAGACGGAAGCTCTACGAACCGGCAATCAGAAGCAGACTTTGTTATGTTGAGTTCATACAAAACATCAATGACAACTAAAGTCACTAGTAATGCGAAGAAGAAGCGGAGGATAAGATGCTCTCAAACCCTCCTTGAAGACCGAACCTTAGGCAGTGCTGGGAGCCGCCGCGATGCTCATCGTACTCTATGCTGAGGAACTCTGGAATGTGAGCTCTCAGTACCAAAGTGACGCCTCGCTTGAGTAGAGTAGGGGACTTCCGCGGGCAGTGAAGGCAACCCAGCACCACGACACGATGACATCAAGCTACGCAGTCGCGCTAAGGATTCAGTTGATGTCAAACGCGCACTCTGCAAGCGGCTTAGCGCAATGTCAAGTGGTTGCTCCGGAGCCATCAACATTCGGAGGAACCATTCGCCGGCGAGTGGTACATAAGCAGCTCCTCCCTCTCCGACCTTCCTGTTCTCCAAAAGACTTGAGTTCGAGGAGGTGGAGCTGGTTTTACAGCACAGCGCCCGAACCGAAGTCAACAAACAACTTATTTTTGGAAACCGGTTTAACACTGCTCTGGGCTTGCCGAACCATTGTGGCCACAGTGACGCCGGTATTGCACTACCTCAGGCTGTCGCGACTTTTTTTCCATTGATCATCTTGCCTGTGGGTGGGAGATTGAAGAAGAAGAAAACATAAGAGAGGAAGAGGAAGAAGAGCTTCAGGTTACTCAACTGTGCTCTAGTACTCTTAATGTTCCGTGTAATGATACACTACGTCTCGTATAGACGTTTGTGCTCTCGCTGATGTCCTGGTGCGGTATGTGAGTGGTGTTACTGTAGTGTCTGATGTGGTTGTTATGGGAGTGAAGCCGTACGGTCGCCGTGCGGAGAACGGAGTGAGAGAAGGAGAATGAGGTAGCATTCCTCGTAAGCTAAAGTATTCTCCGTGAGACATAGGTGAGATTGTATCTATCTCAGATGAGTATTATGTGGCACCAATTGACTTGGTGTCGTCGCGCTGGGCTTGTGGTAATACCAGTTTGCGGCCGCACATATCTTACTTTCAGAGTAACTGTAGGCATTCGAAGGTACTTCTAAGCCCATCTAATTGCCAATGAAACACTCTTGTCTGTTAAAATATATCTTCGTGAAGCGTACACAAATTTTCCTCCATCTCAATCTCAACTACTTCGCCCATGGTGCAAAGGCCAGTCCGGCACAAATTCCAACCTGAACAATGAAGCGCAAGCCATGACAAACCACAACCACTGCAATCCAAGTTCTTTACCAAGAAAACAGGGCGGCTTTTGTTACTCCCCATAAATTACAATCGTCGGTTGGACGACACTTAGAACAGAACCCGCCTACAGAAGCATGGCCGCATGTAAGTCCGGAGTAACCAAAATCCTGAACGCGATAGTCCCATCTGCTGAAATACAAAAGTGCTGACAAACGCCTTTAGTTAACACTCTCAAGAAACACTTCACGTTTAGGGCACTGGTCTATTCGACTAAGTGTTGGCACCAGAGCACATCGTTTCCTCTGCACCAAAGACCAAATTTAATAAATGAGTCGGACAGCATGGGACCGCCATCTCACTGCAAGTATCGCCGGCTCTGCACACACACACGTTGAATGTTAGGAGGATTGGAGGGCTTTGCCTTGCTCCTGGATAGGCCTCAGCATTCGAAGCCATCAGGGCGTGGAGGGCACAAGACAGCCTAGCAAATGGTCTCGCTGCTGAGGCTTTTTTCTAGGCTTGACGTCGCGCAGACAAAGGACACTCATAACTTGCACGAAAGACCTTTTGACCGCTCCAGCATTGGTGATCAGGGAAGCCTCATCAGAGAACGACGGCGGCGGTGTTGGACGGCGGCCACCAAGAAAGACCAGCAAGCTTTGCCAAACCAATCGCTGATCATATAGTCTGGTTGGAATAGCACAAAAGAGATTCTGCTAACGGTGCAATAGAGCGGCAAGCATTGCGAATGCCTTCGAACCTCCACGCTCCCTCGCACGTAGCGCGTGCAACCCTCCTCACAACCATTTTCGAGCCCTCCGAGCGCCTTCCGTCCTGCTCCATAGCATCAAGGTAGCACCGGATATCAAGAGTAGGATCAGGCATAGTAGTGCGCTCACGTTGTCAAAATGGTGGGATGGTAAGACTGGGCAGACTGCGATTCATGCAAAACAGATCGCCGTTCCCTAGCACGCAGGAGACACATTCTCCACAAGTTATACAGTTGTTTTCCAGGAGGATAAAGCATGAACGGTAGTTCGGCAAGGGTTTCGCAGACACTTGTGTCGAATTAAGGTTTCCCAAGACTGTGGATCAGGGTCGACGCTGACATCTCAAACCGAACCTCCTATCGCTACAACAAAGAACGTTCCAGGAGACTGCAGCTGCAATGATTTGTCGTAGTTGGAGAGGATATTGTGGACACCATTCTTGTGCATGCGTAGACAGTGGCATATAGCATAGTATAGATAAACGCAAAGGACCACAATTCAAAGTAGATTAGACCATTTGGACATCTTGTATCTAAGAGCCTTCTCGTGAATCGTGATACACAAGTGTAATCCCCATGCACATGGCGTTAGGTCGCTGTCGCTGACTGGACGCATCTGCTTCACCAGGAGCGCTTTTGACCAGAGTGTAGCTTCCAGATAGTCCTGGGCAAATGGCAATCCATTGCAGGAGATTCATGCTCGTAATCAGTATATAGAAACCGGATTGTGAAACCTGGAGACCCGTACAAACATTCTTATGCATATCCAAATTACTGTATGGCATCGCTATACTCATGAATTACTGGATCATTCCGCATGCCTGCCATGAGCCAATGTTGCTTGATAATGGGGGCCTGCAACCTAGTGCCGGTGCCGAATACTGACTAGCCTGGTGCCAGGGGAGCCGTCTGGAAGTGAAGTTGCATTTTGCCCTCCCCACACAGACCAAAACAAAGCCATCACGCCCACCAACAACAACCACATAACTTCTTCACAACTCCGCTCTCATCCTCTTGCCGGCTATCTCGTCGTTCTACACAGGCGGAGAGCTTTGCCCTTTTATATGATATCATCCACAATGCTTTCCATCCTCTTCGGCGTGGCTGGTACGAGATTGCCCTTCCCACGGTGGTGCTTGTTCGCCATCACAGAAGATTTCCTCCGCCAAACCTTACGCTACAATGATCAGCGGAGAGCGATGGGAGAAGGTATGCAGCCCTCATCGATACCTGCATCTCCACTTCACCTTTAAGGTGGATGTCATGCGGCGGACTGAGGGGATGCCTCCGCCGGATCTGCTCAGCCGGAGGAAGGTGGAGCAATACCATCCAACAACATCATGTAAGTAAATCTCCATTGTGCGCCTTGTCAACCCATAAGAAACAGTCGAGCTCCCTTGCAGAGTGATTCAAGGAGCGACGCGATTCTTTGTTGACATGGCAGCCTTCACCATTTCCTTTCATCACAAAACACCAAGATAATTCAGCCATAGTTGGGCCGGCTGACAGGCTTTGAATTAGGCCATATGAACTTCATCCAGCTCAGCAAGAGCACACATCTTCACTCAATCCATAGTCCATGGTATCAGGTATGTCATGATTCCTCCCCGCCTTCACCACCCTCCTCCGCGGTGCGAACAACATGATGAAAATTACAAGCTGGCACCAAACTCTAAGGAGAATTTATTATTCCCTCCGATGAAGAGCTAATCCAGCCCATGATATTCTGATTTGCATCTCACCCCGCATTGATCTCATCACCAATAGCTTTGAGAGCCGAGCTGACTGATCTCTGAGAAATTCTAACTGAGCTTGAGGCAGTACCAGCGAAATCCACCTTTCCAGGTAAGACAAAATCATCCAATTACCCAATCAGCAATGATGAAGAACTTGAACAAACAATACCAGACTTGCACTCCGCCGAGTGGCATGGCCTCGTTGACGAAAATATTGTTCTCAAACTGAGCTATTTCCTCACTCGTAGTCCGTTAATCTCATTTGACTTGAGTATCTCTAACGATCATTGATAGATCTCGGTCGACTCCGGGTTTATACACCATAAACAGTCGTAAAAGCGTTCGCTCCAAAATCCCACTCCGCAGCAGTATTCATTCAAGGCACGGTAGAGGCGGCTCCTAATTTCTTTTCTTGCGTCTGCGAGGGTATTTGATGCTCACACAATTGGCCCCAAAGTCCCCAGCAATTACATTCTCGTAAGCTCAGAGCATGCCATCTCATGGTCGGAGCCCATCTCAGCGTGCTTGCTTCGCTGTCCTTTGTTCCATCGTTTGCTAATTAAGCCTCTAGCTTTTACTCTCATAGTAATGTGCCTCGTCGCCCGTGAAAAAAGATGAGTTGAAGCTTCCTCATCAATCGAGCCAGCGTATCACTCAGACACACAGGTCTCTCAGCAGCGGATGAAATGCGCTTCATGCCCACAGCATCACCGATTTCTTTCAAACCTCTCTTCTCTTACTAAATCTCTCTCATTATCCAAGCTCTTTCTTCTTCTTTATTACCGCCATCGAAAAGCCACTCAACGTCCACTCGCCAACGCCCTCAACGATATCCATCCAGCTCCAAGCTCTTCCTCGCATGCCACGGCCAACCCTCATGCCTCCCTATAACACGGCCTCCCCCTCCTCCTCCTTTTGATGCGAACCGCATCATCCTGTTCTCCGCCCCCACTTTCACCTCCGCGGTCTCAAACCTCAGCCTTAACTCCACCATGCCTTAAACAGAAAGCACTCTCCCCCTGCACAACTCATGACCGCTTTGTCACATATCCCATCGTCTTGGAGTATGAAGTGCTCTCTCCGCATTGTCATTCAAATACTCCTATAGTATTCACAGGTACAGTCGGCATTGCTTTTCTTTCTTTCAATTGGACAAGAGCTTGGAAACACGGATATTTCCCCATGGCGTGGATGAAACAACGAGTCTTTACCTACGTTTCTGCTACTGCAGCAGCGAGATGGTGTTCAACTTTCTTCTTCCTATCATCACAAATGGAATCAAAATAGTACACCATCGCACACCTATGATGGCTGATTGGCAAGCATTCCAAGATCAATTGGCTGGTTCACAACCTTTCATGGGTAGAGAGCCGCCCGCGTGCAAATCGTGCTACGGGGTTGACACGCTTCGGCAATTGTCTCCCCCGTGGTTGTGTAAGTAGACAAACATTTTTCCTCCTGATTCGGCGGTGTTGCAGTCATCGAGATCCATCTCTTTTCGGAATGCAAAAGGCCCTGACCATCTTTATCCTACGATGGGTGGGTGGAATGCTAATTCCAAGATCAACAGGATGGTTCACCGCTCTGCGTGTGCTGGTGAGCCTCCTCCGTGCAAACCGTGCTATGGGGTTGATACGCTTCGGCATTTGTCTCCCCCATAGTTGCGTAATTAGACGGACATTTCTCCTACTGATCGTCAGACTGCTTGTAGGTGCGTTCTTGTAGAGTCAGTGCGGGGGCTTATGCCCCTGGCTGCGCTGCGAGAACCGTAACCTTCCCGGATAGAGGCTTCGGCCGATGACACCGGGTAAAAGAGTGACCAAAGTCCTACTTGACACCCTCAAGCGGTGTTGCTCGGACGGTGGGATTGGTCCAGCATTGACGGTACGCCGCCCTGCTCGGAACCTCCCCCGACCAAGTCAAGAGGCCACTAGCGTGCGTCAGACCCTCTGTTAGGGATTTCCTTCGGTTGGCCCAGGATTGGCGCTCTAAGGATCGATCTCGTGGAGCTTTGGCACGGAAACACTTCGAGCGTCCTGGATTTATCGCCCAGCTGCGAGCGGCATTTGCAAGGAGCTGAACCGGGGAGTCTGATGTTGCGTAGGTCTTTCTCCATGGCCGTCGCTTTATACACGCTCCCAGGACATCGATCAACCACTTTCCTACAGCCGCCAGTCCTCATCCATGGGCTGAACGGTCCTGATTATGTGGTACATCGCGATCCACTCAACTAATTCAGATCTTGTAGATAGACCTCTCAATTCATATCACTTCTCTCACTCTGTGTGCCTGTGCCATGTAACGGGACGGGACCCGAGCAAGTCGGTAAACTGCTCTCCTCCTCTCGAGAAGATCGACGATGGGTATCATCCCTTCCACTTGTTTTGAGCATTTGCTAAAAGTCCACAGGCGCAGAAGGATACCATCAGCCGCTCACTCGAACCGTTTCATAGTCGCCCGGCAATTATTTCATTGCATCAACACGTCTCGCCCTCAGGGATTTTCTGGATGTGCTAGTGTCCTCCTCCATGAGCAAGCACACCTTGAGAGGCCCAAGGGTAACTTCTCACGAGAAGGCAGCTGCCCACGCGTATTGCCCGCACCTGACGGCCATTCAGTCTGCGGATTAGATGGAATATGGCAGCTTCGCACATCCCATTGCTCTGGAGCAATGGTCCATAGTTACTTTGCATCTCCTATCAGTCGACGATACTTCGCCTCCAAGCGTTATTGAGTCTTCATTGCGTTGCAATCCTTGCTTTGTCTTGGATTTTTCCCCATTCCCCCTGTTTCCCCACCGAACGTACAGAACACAACACCAAAATGTTCCTCACCAGCCCACCTGGCGTACCAGGTCAAACAGTTGCGGGGGTATTCGCCTCATCTCCGGATGTGAGTCCCGCAACGACGACCAATCCATGGTATTTGTTCCAGAGGACCGCTACTTTCAGCTGGGCCTGCCAACCCGGTGCTGATAGGTAGTGTGAAGTGAGAGATCAAAGTCACCTAGGACGGTTGAATTGGGGTCTTGTTATAGAGACTGCCTCTATTCCCACTCAACCAGCGCTCGCTAGGTGCGACATTTCCAAAAACATTGTCTTTACTTTCTTTCGTCGTCGCGATCAGCTTTTGATTTTAACCTGCTGCGTTATTGTTGTTTCTGTCAGGTTAGATGGTAGTATTGCCCGTTCTGGGGTTTTGATTTGATTTTGTGCAGGTGCTTAGAGGTGGGGGTTTGCTTTACTCCTCGTTCAAGTCTGGTGTCGTTGGCGGCGGGATCGAAGGCTGCTTTGTCAGGATGATGCTGAATGCAGTGGTTTCGATATTTGGTAGTATCCAGTGAATATCTTCTTCGTCCAACTCACTTCTCTTTTCCAGTGAGGTGACCTGAACAAGTCAACGTAAACTGCTCCCTTGTCTCTTTCTTCTACGACTGTCACTCGTTCGTCTTCTCATCCTTGCTTTTACTCGTACCTCCCGTCCATTCATTTGCCCTATCCTTCCCAATTGCCCTCCAACACCAGTGAGTAGTCCTTCTGCCACTTTCATCTTTTTCCACCACATACACCCCAGTCTAAATGCTATGGGTCGCTCGAGATCGGTTTCGCTTCTAGCATAACCACAGTGGGCGACCTAGGGAGCAGGAACTGCGTTCGCGCATCGGCTCTTGGCTACAGACCTTGGAAAGCAGAGTAAAAAGGGTCGCATAAAAAGATCGCCGGCTTAAGCTATGCCGTGTCTTGATTGTTTGGGGCGGCCGACATTTTTGCAGCTCAGAGTGGACCACTTCTTCCTAATCGGGGTTATTGATTATGGCTATATCGGTTGGGCGTTCTTTTTTGGTTTCCTCTTCCTCGTTGTTGTTCTCATCCCATGTGTTTCTTGATTCATCATGCCGGCTCCATAGTTCCCGAATTGAATATCATTCCTCCAATCCTTCGTCTCAAGCTCTCGACCAAACTGACCATCGCAGCGACCCGAGCAAGTCAGTGTAAACTGCTTAATTCCACTCCAGTGCGTCCCCCTTGGAAGTCAAACCACAGAAGCCCTCCCTTCATGTTCGGGGCTCAGGCCATTCGAAGTTTTGGTGGAGAGGTCTTCGGACCAGCCGTGACTTCAACGAATGAATGGTAGGAGATATGCGACGGAGCACACAGTGCTACCAAGACAATCTCTCGAGTGTGGATTTAGGGAACATTGCTACCAGTGGCATGAGACCAGCCGGGTTGTGAAGGCCTTCATTTTGGGGACGCCACATTGGAAGGTTTGACCAAGGCTGACATTGTGAGATGTGGGATTCGAAGGTTTTGGTTTGCGTGAGGTTTGCGGCTTTTGCCGGTCTGTTATGCATGGTGTCTGGTATGAATTCGTCCACTCCCAAGGTAGATCTTCATTTTGTTAAAATGTTTCATCCCTCTAGCATATTCTCTTTTGGCTTCGAACAATTCAATTTCAACACAACAGCCCACCTCTCCACCCCCTTCAAGACAAACAGTCGCCCGCGTCTCCGGACAAGAGGCAACTCGTCAACCCTCAAGACTATCGCCATACAATCAGGATAGTCCAGGAGCATGCCCCGGCATCTCTTTCGAGGAACAAGAACCAGGGTAGAACAAAGTTGCCGTTGAAAAGTGCCTACCAGCGTTAGGTCTAGCTGTGCGGGAGTATACAGTGGCCGACATCTTTTAAGCTGGCACAGATTTGACAAGTGCGATTTTTGGATGAGACTGATGGAGCTTGCGTGAAGGAGCATCTCTTTTTAGGGCAGCTGGTTGATGTGGGATTGATGGTGCATGACTTGATATTTTGCAAGTGAGTGATCCAAAGCGACTTCTTCAACTATCTTGTTGCCTTTCTCACCTCCTCCGCCGCTCGCTCTTCTTCTCCCCAGACCCGGCAAATCTTGAGGAGAACCGACTTTTCATGTCCTTCTCTCCTTTTCCTTTGGATGCGCGGGAGAGTAAATCCACAGCTTTTGCTGCTTAGTGTCTGCACTTTCCTCGTACTCAGTCACTTACTAAAGCTGCGAACATGTGCCCTTTTGTCTCATCTTCTCGAGTTCTCTTTGATTTTCTTCAGAGCAGATGCTAACACCTTGGATCCACACAGCCTGCAAGATAAACAGCGCCGGCTCTTCGTATAGGGGCCGATCTCCTTGAGAAGCAGGTCCATGGTGACGGCCTTGGTGGTGGTGGATGTGGTTTATGCCACAGACAAATCCCCCTTTTTCCAACTCCGGTCAAAGCTAACCACACCTCAGATGCATTTTCCATCCCATCCCAAATCGAACCAGGTAAGCACCCTCCGCCCCGTGCAACGCATTCCTTCCACCACAAATCGAATATCTCCAATGGACTCAATCCCACGGCGGATCACATGGGATTTGAACTTTCCATGTTCTCACCCCAGAAAAGTCGTGGAAAAGTAACCATAGCCTTCAGAAGCGAGGGTGTGTTCGATGAGTAACTCCTTCCAATCACTCAGGCCAGACATTTATCGATTCCATTCAAACGCCTTTTCGCGTGTTTTTCGGAGGACTGGTTGAATGTACTGATGGGAAATAGGTACCACACACAGAATCTCCGCCGAAGCCAGCACCCCTACCTCTCGCCGCACGCAACGCGTTTCTCTCCGGCATATATAAAGCGTGTTCAACTGACTCAACCCCACGGCAAATCACGGAGCTTGAACCTTCCATGTTCTTGCCCCAGACGAGTCGTGGGAGAGTAATCATTACGCTTCAAAGGCAGGGACTAGTGTGTTCTTATGAACGGTTCTCTCAAATCACGGGCAAACATTTCTCGAATCAGTCGCGGCTCCTCCTCAAATTGTTTGAGGGAGGTGATTGCGATCCAAGGGATGTATTGCAGCATTGTAAACCGTTGCATTTTCATTCCAAAGCCCCAGAGCGTCGTATTTGAGGTTGTGGCTACTCATGCTCTTCCTCGATCACAGCTCTGGGGAGAATAAGGTGGTTATTGCTCGCTGGTGTGAGAGGGCGGTTGTTTCCTATACCGGCACCTCTCAATAGCTGAGCAAACCTTCTTGATTTACAATTGGACCAAGCGAGGGGCATACGCTCGAAGGAAGTTGGTGGTGATCAATTTTGTTGGTCTGGGTGTTTGGCATCCGAGGTTTCCGTTGGTGGATGTTTGGTGGTTGTCGAATGCGTTGACGTTGACAGGTCATGGTACTGCAGAGATACGATCGCTTCATCGCTGTGATATCGCTGAGCTGACTTCAAAACTAGGTTCTCCGTCCTTCATTTCTTTTCGTCTTGTCTATGTTTTAGTAGAGGGTTGTCAGCTCCCAATCCTACCAGTCTTCAGACGATCATGTACATACCTCAAAACTAATTCAAACATTCCATCTCTCTTCGCACTACATCCTCAGTCTTCGTCGCGAGCCACGCCTAATCGTGTTTATATCATCTGTAAACTGTGAGCTCTAACTGGCACTGTGGCCTTCGTAGCTTTTCTCAACATTAGAAATGGTAGTGATACAGGCAAGAGAGACAGACAGTAAGAGAGGAAGATGAAGTAAGTACGAAAAAAGTTATGAGAGAGAAGAAAAGCACAGAATAGCGCTAACATCAACGATACGCCAGGAAAACCCCGACTGAAAAGGAAAAGCTGCCATATCATTGGCAGCAAATTGGTGGTATCTCCGCACTACTATACAATCGTCAAAATTGAGAACAAGAAATCATCTCAGGACATCTCTTCAAAAGCACAGAATCGAACCAGAATCGAAAATCCAGTCCAGCGCAATCGACAGAGATGCAAAAGAGTCGCAAGAACAGACCAGTGGACTAAAGCCAGGAGACAGAGACCAGAAACGCCAAACCGCAATGCAAGTAAACCAGAGTAAGAGAATACCCAACCTTATCACGAGATCCCGCTCCCGACATAGTACGCCAATCAGGATAACACGGCTTGTAACTACGCAACAATTCGGGCGTGCAAATCTCATGCTTGAAGTTGCCATGACCGTCATAAGGAGGAGGTTGGTTTTTCTCCCACTCAATCAAACGCAACCAGCCATCATAGCATTTGGGATAAACTGTATAGCTATGTCCTTCAGATTTCTGGGCAGCCTTTTCGTAATCGTCAGGTGTACAAATACGTTTCCAAGCTGGGTTGTTGTCGTGGGGATTCCAGTCGCTATTCTGGTCCAAGTCTGCGTGGGGTCGGTCGTATATTGAGAGATCGTGTTTGGAAAGGAATTTGGTGTTATCGAAGACTTTGTCCTCGGGGTCGAGGCCTAGGACTTCTCTGAGGTTATCGTCGAGTTGGGAAAGGGGATTGGGTTCGTAAGGGCATTTTCGGTAAGGAAATTTGGTGTTGTCGAAGCGGTCGTTGGTGGAATGGTAGATGGGGCTTGGAGCTGATTGTCCTTCATCGGGACATGGTTCCGCCCAGGGAAGAGCTTTCCAGACCGTGTCCTTGCCTTTACCAAGTGGTTCAACCTCATGCTTGAATATGGCAGGACAGGGATATGGGTAAGCATCAAGAGGGTTAGTATCGTATGGGAATTGGACGGACGCGTAGAGGGCGGCGCGGAAACCAACACCGCGCTGCCATTCGTAGCGATGCTCAGAAGAATCTCCACCATACGAAGACCAGCATGATGAAGAACAGCCCACCAATGGGCCCGTACTGTGTGGCGAAACGTATGAGCAATGTTTTGGGATCAGCAAGAAGAGGGGGAGGAGGGTGCTACAAAATAAAACTGCTGGGAGGTAAAAGTAGGGGTGACGAAAAAACGGGTGACGAACCATCTTGAGAAGCAAGTCCCAATTCATGCGCATGGCGGCTTTCTTGTACTTGCGAGAGTCTTCGCGGAGTCGACCCGACATCTCGCCCATCTTCTCGAGGCTGTCGCCACGATAGAGGAGGTCTTCGATGTTCTTGGTCATGACTTTGGTGACATCCTTGAGTTCGTCGTTGAGTTTGTCGAGGTTTTGGGTGGCGCGCGAGTCTTGGTATGTCTTCTTCGTCTTTTGGATGAAGGAGTCGAAGTCGACGAAGGCGTAGGGGCGGCATGAGGCGGCGAGATATTGTTGGGAGGGGTAGGTGGAGGTGAACTCGTCGGCTAGATCTGAAAGGTATGTAAAGGCGAGTTTGCGTGGGTAGGATTGGTCGCAGATGGTGAGGAAAACGACTGAGTCGCGAACAATGTAGCTAACCGATCGTTAGATCTACGATGTGGGGTCATACGGAGGTGAGGCGATGGTGGGGAATGGGATATCAGCAGGTGAGTATTGTTGCACTGCTACCAATGCATCAATAGCCTTTGGCCTTTATCAAGAGGAGAGGGGCTTGAAGCTATCGATGCATTGCAGATGCCTTCACTCCTAAGGTCAGTCACAAGACGCGTCAAGAAGTACTTACTGAACACTATACTGGCCACTCTCGATGGTAGCTTCGGTAGCAGAATTGCGGTCGAGTCGACGAGTGATCTGCTTCACCTTCGTCTTGATATCACTCAATGCAGACTGAGACTATGGGCACATCCAGACAGGTTAGTACGCCCTCACAGGGTATAAGAAGCTTTGCAGTAGCTGCAAAACACAATACCTGTTCCTCTGGGTCCACTGAAGCAGCCAAAATGAGGCCTGTCAGTAAGTTAGCACGCGTCCTTCTTCAATCATCCCTCAAGAGCAAGCTCAATGGCAGGAGTAATAGACTTACCATCCAGTCTCGAGATCTGTGTAGATCTAATCATCGTGTCTATACCAACTGAGCTTCTCAAAATTCCAACGTATCACTGTATAGTATAGTACCAATGTTTGGATATGAGTACAAGATAAAGGAGTGTGATGTGCAGCTTGGTTGATTCTGCTGCCTCGCACGAGTTGAAAGTTGTCCTCAAAATAATGGTTGATGGTCTAGCAAGTGAAGTGTGGTTAAGCTCCACCACCCTAGCACCGGTAGCGCCTCCCCCCTCCCCATCCGTCGGGCCCAACGCCCTTGCTTCCTGCAACGCCCACACCAAACCTTAATTGTTTTTGCGGCGCTTTTAGGCGAGCAAATCAGGGCAAGATGCGTCCCGTCTTCTCCAAGTCAAAGGGAACACCATCCCAAAATCCACCAGAAACTCCACCAAAAGCTCCTCCAGATGCTCCCGGATCTACACCAAAAGTAGCACCAACAGCTCCATCATCTACATCAAAGGTAGCACCAGAATCTTCATCATCAACACCAAAAGTAGCACCAGAAGCTCCTCTTGCAGCAGCCAAGACTGAATCAGTAGCCGGTTACACAGCACATCAAGATCGCGGCTTTTCTCGGCCTCCACCTACCGGTCCACGCGTACGACCACATACACCACGCAGAGGGAACCAAAACTCTGGACATTTCATCGTCAACGCCATGGACAGGTCACGCAGAGATCAAGCAGATCGCGGTGGACGTCAAGGTACGAACTCGAGAATTACTCACATTAAACAGCATCAACTAACTAATTTTCAAGGCGACAATCGAGGCAGAGGACGTGGACGTGGTGGACGCGGTGCCCCTAGGGGAACTAGTGGTTATCACGACATTCGACAACAGAACGGACGCGCCGGTATAGTCAAGCCCTCTTCTTCAGAACTCTTCCCTTTTCATTCTCGCAAACAAAACTCTATACTTGCAAATACTGCTTTCTTTCCTAAGCAAGTACGCGAGCAACCCGTTTTCTTTACTCCCCCAGAACCCAAAGAAGAGTCTGTTGTACCTGCGAAACCAGTTTTCAATTTGTCAAAAATTCAGCAGTCAAACGCAAAAGGTGGTACTGAAACCCCGAAAACAGAAAGTGATCGCACCGACACCCGCGGAGGACGCCGAGACGAAGATCGAGAGAGTGGACGTGATGGACGCGATAGACGATCAGGTATGCATATAACAAACCCCATAACCTCACGTTCACAGCAGGAATTAACCAACACCACTCAAAACATAGACAACACCGACCGCCGCAACAACCACGAACGCCCACGCAGCAGCGTCGGTCCACCCCACCAAGATCAAACCCGCTCCCGCTCTCCACATCGCCAAAACCAACCCACCGACCCAAACCGCCGCAACCGCTCCCCACCAACAGGACCTCGCAACGCCCCTTTCTCCAATGCACGCTATCAACAACCCGCCGCATCATACACCCGTTTCCAACCCGCCAAAGCCGCCCAACCAACCATAGATTGGAACGTCGTTCAAGAGCTACCCGAGGATGAAAAGGTGTCCACAGTGATGGGCTTTGGTAACTTCAAGACCACGAAGCAGACTAAAGTCCCTGGTAATGAGTTCAATTATGGGGTTTATAGAGCTCCGAAGACGACTTATAGGCAGTATATGAATCGCGAGGGAGGGTTCAATAGACCTCTGTCTCCTGGGAAGTGAAGTTGATGGGGATTATGATGATTGGGAAATGAGATTGTGGACGACTTTGAGGGTCAAGTGTGATTATTGAGATGGCTTGAAGATTGAGATGATTCCTTCCATGTTGATGCGAAGGAATTCTATTATGATTTTGTCCAAAGGATTGGACGCCATGGCAATGGCATTTGCATGGCAAAAGAAATGGCGTATTGGATGCATACTCCCTCGACCCGTGGATTTTCTCTTATCTGAAATTCGTGTAGGGTCAGGGAATTTGCATTTGATTTAATGCACTCTTGTTAGAAATATACCCCCAAATGCTCAGGTTTTTTGTTTTGCTCGAAAGATTTCTCAAGACGTTCCCTTGTGATTGATTTCAGATCTGGGAGACGGGTAACAAGCCTCCCATCCTGCTGTATCTTTGGCTCCAATTGATTTCCCTTCTGAAGTTTATGTATCACTTGTGGCCCAAGACGAAAGTAAGGTCGAATATGATTTCCGGATATGGAAATGAAATATGACTAATTCACCGTGCTCTAAACTACTAACACCCCCCCAAGAACGATTTTACAGGGTCTCGCAGAGACCCCGTCACGGGGTCAACGTAAAACACGGACTCAACGTTAAAAAATAGCTATTATCTCTAATTAAGTATAAACAATAGAATAAATAAATAAAAGTAAGTATATAATAACTTTCTTCTTATATTAAAGTATATTTATAGAACTAAAAATTCTACTATTTTATTATTTTAAGTGGTTTAGTTAAGGTTTAAAAACGTAGACTATTTTTTTCTTAGAAAAAATTATAGAAGATTAAAAGTCTTTATAAAAAGATTAGAATATAAATTTTCTTTATATTTTAGTATTGAGTACTCTAGTTTAATACCTAATCTAAGTTTCCTAATTTTTTTTTTTATTAAATACATTATTAACAAGTAGTTATATAGCTATCTAGAAGATTTTTAACGTTGAGGTCGTGTTTTATGTTGACCCCGTGACGGGGTCTCTGCGAGACCTTGTAAAATCGTTCTTGGGCGGGTATTACGGCTCATGCTTTGGACTACACGTTGTCCATCATCTCCCATCCACATCCTTACAACTCCATGTCATCCATCCACACCCAAAAATACATTGATCCTTTAAATTATGGCAACCTCAAAAGCCCTCCAACACCGACGAACACATAACCTCCTCCTAATAAATAAGCTACTGAATTGGAGAGAAAATGCCTCCCCTTTCACACTTATCCTGGATTCTTTGGAGCAGAGAGGAAAAACATTTTTGAGGGAGATAATTAGGAGAGCCGCTGTAAGTTTCACAAGTAGAAAACTCAGCCGATACCTGAGTGTGTGAATAATGGGAAGAGATATCTAATAATTTTTGAAGATTTCAAGAGCAGACATCATTTTCGTGAGTTGGGAAACTCTACGCAAATCAAAGGACGTCACAACCTTTATACACGCACATAATCTTTCACCAGTGGATCTACAAAAGAAAATCTCGAATTGCCGCGTAGTGCCTGAAAAACGTATGTGGTTTACCAGCCCCATTTCTGCACGCCACCATGCATAAAAAAACACAAACGGGCTAATTCCCAAAAAGGAACCATCCTCATCTTCGATACCCTGCACCCTTTGCTCTCAACACCATCCCTTAATATTCCCCAATTTCTGTCTCAATTTCCTTCTCCCACTCTCTCACTAATAGCACTCTTCCACACTGACGTTCCCCTTCCCAATTCATCACCGTACTCACCCAGTCCACTTGTGCTGTTGAAGTATATGGCCACTACTATTTTCACTCTGGATAATCTGGAGCACTTGCTTTTGAGAAAAAAAGCCAGAGATCGCAGCGTCGGCGAACCAGTCTGGGGGCTGAATGAAGGAATCGAAGGCGTCATCATCGGTTTATCATCGCGTAAAGCGGACGGTATCGTCTGCGAAATGGAATACCGCCGTAAAAGTGGCCGTGCCGTCATTGAAACATTTTGCATCCCCACCACCCCTCCTACCTCTTCCTCATCCAAACCCACCCCCCACACCACAGCATCATCATCTTCCAAAACCAACACAATCACTCTCCTGCAAGATCACCCTCTCTACTCAAAACCAAGTGTAGAAGAGGCAAATGATGAGGTTGATGTCACTTTCTCGCTTGGTTTGACGGAGAAGCAGAGGAGGGATAGGGAGGGTGTTGTGTTGCCTTATTTTGATGCGCAGGAGAGTGGTGGGGGTGGGGAAGGGGGACGTATTTTGTATGATTTGGGGGTGGAGGATGATTTTGATGAAGAGGAGGATGAGATTTGAGGATTGACTGGCCAAACCATACCTCATCAAGGACAAACTTCGCAGCAGCAAAGCCTGCTTGCGACCAACAACAACTGCAGTCTAAGTGTGGGCATTTTGCCGACCTGACAACCAAAGAAATAGCAAAAGCATAACGATGACTGCTTTTGTGCTTGTTGAAAGCTCATTCTCTACGACTTGTTTTACTCTGCTTGCAAGTAGGTTGCTAAAAATCTTTTGTCCTGCTCCTTTGGTCTTTGGTAATCGGTTGTTTGCACCCATGTTTACAAAAGAAGCAAATGAGAGAGGACTGGCTCCCCATGTGTATATCTACAACACCAACGATCATAATTCTGGCAGACCGTCGCGCTCTGGATCCTTATTCTCAGCTAATCCCCTTCGAATTCTTCTTCGATCTTTCAGACTTACCGATCCCACCACATTACAATTCCTACCAATTTTTATTTCAAGTCCACCTTTCCGCCAGGCCTGGATTGGAATCTCGGAATTGCACATAATCAGAGAGCCCCTCTTGGTGAAAATCTTGCTTACACCGGTTCGATCACTCGCAATCCTGAAGTTACCATGCCAGCAAACCCTCAGCCAAAGTCTACCCAGAGTGGAGTCCCGGATATGTCCAATCTCTCGATCAATAAAGAGAGCAAACTGGTCAACAAAGGCACGATCTTCACACTCGAGAAACGCGAAAACTGCTTCGGGAAAGTCACTGTCCCACAGCACCCACCCTCTCAGAAGAATGATGTGTACGTCAACTACGTCAAGGTGAACAACTGGCCAGGCGTGATCTACGAGTACAGCATAGTCATCGATGAGTTCACGGCTAAGGATAGAGATGGCAAGGTGAAGAAAGATAAGGAAGGCAACGATAAGACGGTCAAGATCTCCAAGATTCAGACTGTCAGACGCATTTTCGAGGCTATGGGGAAGAGCTTGGAACCATTCAACAAGGTGAAGTGGGCTTCAGATTTCCAGTGCCTTTGGACTATCAAGCCAATTGGTGATATATTGAACCCAAAGTGGAACCACAAAGGCGAGAGGTCATTTGGACCTTTGACCTTCACGAAGCAAGACGGATTGATGGAGGATATCCCGGGCGTCACTTTGAGGTTTATTCAAGAGCTGACCCTCCCTTCGAGCAACGGAATATTCAATGGCACAGATCTCAGCGCTACAGCCCAAAGCCGTATCATGACCGCTCTCAACGCCTTCGTCTCTCAGCACATCAAAGTCAATCGTGGCCAGTCCGTCCAAATGGTCGGATCTAACAAGTTCTTCCAGAAAGGCTCCTGGACTGAAATGGGCGACGCTTTTCTCGCGTATCGTGGATTCTACGTTACAATGCGTCCAACTGCAGATAACCTCCTCCTTAATGTCAACACTGCCACTTCGGCTTTCTTTCGTCCCATGCTAGTTTGCGACTGGATCTATTATGTGACTAGCAAAGGACAAATCACTCGAGATCAAGCGATGAAGATGCTCACCAATGTTCGTTGCCGGATCACCTACGATCGTCCTCAAGTTAAAGCGCATGTTAATCCCAACGCTGAAGGTAACCGGTTCAAGTCCATTACTGAGTTTGGGTTGCCACTCGAGCCAGCAGGATCGGGTGGTGATGAACAGTTTGGAACTCGACCGCAGGTATACCAGGGGCGTGCTCGTGGTGATGACGCCCCCCCAGCACCAGCTACAGTAAAGTCGTTCTTCTCAAGTAAGTAGAAATACATTCACCTGAGCCATCATTACTAATCATTCTTTAGGCATGGCACTCCGTTATGCCACCTATCCTTGTGTCAATGTCGGGTTAAAGCTCAAGGCCGCAAAAGATGAGAAAGGTAGGCCAGTCCTAAGAGAGGCTGGTCATCATCGCACAGGGAGTCCCCAAGACTATTCGAATTTCTCCGAAGCTATTTGGATTCCATCCGAGTTTCTTGAGATTGAGCCATATCAGATCTTTGGTCGACTATTACCATCTGGTCACACTGATGAAATGATCAAGATTGCTTGCAAGCGACCGGAAGAGAATCAGTTTTGGATCCAAGAAAAGGGCTTGGAGTATTTGGGTATCAGGAATGATATTGCCAACTTGGTAAGCCATTATGACATTGTTCTTTTGCACGATGCTGATTCTTTGGGAACAGAAGTCGGATCTAGGTCTTGAAATCGAGGACAAGCTCATCAAGGTTGGCTCCAAACTCCTCTTACCACCAGTTGTGAGTTTCAGCAACAAGCCAGCTCAAGTTAGGGATGCGAGCTGGAATCTGGCAAATGTGAGATTTGCAACCATGGGCACTGTTCCCCAACTGTGGATTGTGCGTTTGTTCGATGTCAACGAAAGGGGCCGATTCGCCGCCAACAACAAGAACACCGGCTTGGGACTTCCACGAGAATTCGAGAATCTATACAAAGAGCTAATTCTGACCATTCGGAGTCACGGCATAGCCTTCCAGGATAATGCTGCCCCACCCCAGCAACGCCTAGTCCATGCTGCCAAACACCCGGACAACATCAAAAACATGTTCACCGAGTTGAAATCACGCAAGGACTTCAACACCAAGGCCATCGTGGTTGTTGTCATACCAACCAAGAATGAGGAGGTGTACGGATGCATAAAGCACACAGCAGACGCCCAAGGCATCATCACCGTGTGTTGCCAATCCGGTAAAGTCGAGAAAGGGCGTATTGATAAACAGTACCTGTCTAACCTCTGCTTGAAAATCAACTTCAAGCAAGGTGGTAACGTTCATCATCTCACGGGAGCGTTTGCCCCTCTCAAGGTTCCAACCATGATCATTGGAGCGGATATTGCCCACCCTCCTTCCGGAAGTATTGAGGGTACCCCATCAATTGCTGGCGTTGTGGCAACTGTGGACAATAAATACATGAACATGCCTGGGTCTATGCGACTTATCCCTAGTCGCAAAGAGGTAAGCCCCTGCTTTATCGCCTGTCGTGATGAATGCTAATATCCGTTCAGGTCATACCTCGGGAAATCTTGACGGACATGATCGTTGAACGTCTCCAAACCTTCTTCATCATTAACAGGATGCTCCCCCAGAATATCCTATTCTATCGCGATGGTGTCTCCGAGTCTCAGTATGCAGATGTCGCTACCTGTGAAATCCCAGCAATCCAAGACGCTTATGCCATCGCCCTCAAGAACATTGAGCAGAAGTCCCCTCCTGTTAAAGTTACTTTCATCGTCGTGGGAAAGCGTCACCACACCCGTTTCTTCCCAACTCACCAGGGACAATATCAAAGCGCCCGAAACACAAATGTCAGGAATGGACTTGTGGTGGATCACACAATCACCCTGCCGGACAAGGTCAACTTCTTCTTGCAGAGCCACGCTGCCATTCAAGGTACCGCGAAGAGCGCTCACTATGTCGTTCTGCAAGATGAAATTGAATTTGCGATGAATGATCTCCAGAACCTTGTAAGTCCCCTCCATGTGGCCTTGTAATAATCCCTTTGCTCTCCCTCTATATCACTGACAACCTCACCACAGACCCATGCCTTCTGCTACACATATTCCCGCGCCACAAAAGGAGTATCCTACTGCGCTCCCGCCTACCACGCCGACCGTCTCTGCGACCGCGGCTCAAAGTACATGCGTCGCGTCCTCGCCACAACAGACCTCAGCAGAATCGAATTCAGCAACAAGCAGATCTATCAGAATAAACTCCGGACTGATCAAGTTGCAGCTGGAGCTCGTCATCCTGCTCCAGACACGCGTGGCTTGATCAAGCCGAAGGATAGGTTGACTGAAGTGGAGAGGGATGAGTGGTTGATGAAGTTTGCGGTTGGCTTTGGGGGAAGTAGTGCTTGGTTGGGGGTAAGGAGTGTTGGGGAGGGGAGAAAGCATCCTTGGGGTAAGGAGTTTGATGAGGTGATGTTTTATCTTTGATTGACGGTTTCTTATTACGAGCTACCTTCTGGTAAAGTTTTACAGAGTTGACCTTCACGTTGTTCATTGCGTTCGGTCATATCTTGCTACTCCGCGCCCTTTTTGTACGAAGTACACAGCCTTCATTTTTTGTTGCATTTTCATTGACTCTGGATCTAAAAAAAAAGGACGATCGGAGTATGTAAAAGCGATTTGGGCTCAAAAACATTCAGATGGGCTGTCAAACGGTGGAGCAATGAAAAAAGTTTGGTGAGTAGTCAAGCAACTTTTGCGTACTCCCATCTTTAAGACTTCAGCTTACTATAGAGTCCATCACTGAATCCGCATCTTGCCTGTTAATCACATAGTATACCCTCCCTGCACCTGCAAGCCTACTCCTATCCTTCTCAGTAATCTCCTCTATATTAAGCACCTCCCTACTCCTACCCTTCTTCTCGATAATCTTCATACTAATATAATACCTAGCTAAATAAGTATACTTCCTCTTCTTACTACTCTAGCCTTAAAATTTATACTATGTATATACTAAGCCTATTAATTCTATTAACAGTACAGTAACCAAAAGACGTGTGGTCGTAGCAACGAGATGCAGACTATTGAGGATCTTTTGCAAGGCGCTTTGCCGCCCTTTCTGCACGTATTTGCGCTTGTGCTTCGGCATCCCAAAGCTTCGATTGATGCTTCCGACTTTTTGCTAATCTTTTAGCCTTCTTTTTCGCAGCTGCTACCTCAGGATCTACGCGGAATGGAATTAATTCAAGTGCCGTTCTCTCTAAAACACCCATCATCTCTCGATTATCTGCATCCGCCCTTTTTCTGTAGTCCTTGACAACTAGAAGTAGTAAAGCCCGGAGAGTAAAGTGTGCATCAATTTCAGCACAGTGAAGGTTATCAAAAGGGCACTCAAGTTCGGCGAGCAGATCCCCGAGAGAGCCGGCGTAGAAAGGGAGAACTTCATGTGCAATCCAGGAAGTTTCAAGGACACCTATAATGTGCTCTTGAAAATCGGCACCTAGCGCTTCGAGAGCACGTAGATCATGTCTAATATCGTGACCAACAAGTACGAAACTGCGGGATGGTGGAAAAAGAGACTTGATGTTCTTAAGTATTTCCTTCTGGCTGGTTGTGATTGATCTTCCAAACAGAAACTTTCTGGAGGCTTGAGCACAATATCGAGATGATCCGGTCGCAAAATTGTGAGTTGAGATGGCTGGATTTAGACCCCGAAGGCTCCTTGTGTCAAGGATAGCAAAGCCAGCTTGGCAGTCTAGGTTGAAAGATAAATCGTCCCTAATATTATTGATGTTCTCGAAGTCGATTGCGATAATGACCGCGTCCTCCAAACCCGATGAATTCGACTCAGTAGCAAGCCCAAGAACATGTTGCATGAGCTGGAGGCCGGTCTTTGTGATTTTAGGCGTTGTTCGCTGTTGAATGGTCATGCTGAATCAATTGTGTGATAACAGTTTTAAAAGGACGTGGATGTGTGCGCAGACAACAGAAAAGATTCGCCGTGCTCATGCCGTCAAACGTGGTCGAGATGAGTTAAATCACATGACGTAATTTTAGGCGATCAAAACCGACCAACCTAGTCGGGCGTATGCCAAGAGTAGAATCCACTTGAAATTAGCGCGTGGCGTAAACCCTTCACTGGCACACAATGCTCACTTACGCAGGTTTCCATTCAAAATGGTGTTTCCCCTCCGTCGGTCCACCAGTCCCCTTCTCACCCTTCTTATCAAACATATGGTCCCCAAAGAAATCCAACTCGGCCTCATAGAACTGAGTAGGCAAATCGGTATTCGTTTGGAACTTGCAATACTCTAAACTTGCGCTTGGAGCAGGGATGATATGATCACCCTCGACGGCCTTCGTAACGACTTTTCTCAAGGAGTGTATGCCGTCTTTGATTTCTTTCGCGATAGTAGGCTCATTAAAGAAATGGATTTGCTTGTCCTTGTAATCCTTCAGAATGGGCTCTAAGAGATCGGATATGTAGTCTGCTTGGATTATACAACCGGCGCGCCATATCTGTAATACGGCCGTGAAGTCGATGTTCCATTTATTGTTCCGACCGGCTGCTTCGATATCGTCGAGACCTTTGGAGGAAACTTACAAGACAGGCGAGATATGTTGCTATGCGCAAATCTTCAACAAATCTGGCCTTGTCGTCACTGCTAAATTTAAGATCCTGCGGTGGGAATCCACTACCGATTGCTTCTTTGGCTTTTACTCTGTGATCTCGGTTTGCTGAGGCGAGACGGAAACTGTGTGCTATGTTCAAAGTTGGAGCTGGGATATGGTGGTCTACGGCTTCTTCGTTGGACCAGATACCTGTGCCCTCCTCGCCGGTGATGTCTTGGACGACTTTATCTTGGACGGTTCCGAGAACGTGTTTACCGGATTCATCTTTGGTGTGGCAGATATCTGCTCCAATAGCTATGAGAAAAGTTTGACGCTTTATTTATCCATCAATACAGTCTCAAAACGAGAAGAGAAGTATTGATATCTAGACTTACTAATTGGCCATCCTCATTCCACTTCTTGAACACATCCCCAACCTTATTATAACTCATCCCCAACCCAACATCTATAATCTGCCACGCTTCCGCAATAGCACTTATCATACCATGCTCAATCCCATTATACACCATCTTGATATAATGACCCGCACCACCCGTCCCAACCTTACCCACACAAACCCTCCCATTCTTATCCTTCGCAGCTACCAATTCCAACAACGGCATCACTACATCAAGAGATTCGTCATCGCCACCGGGACACATTGAAGGGCCAGCTCTGGCTGCTTGGTAACCACCGGAGACGCCCATACCGATGTAACGTATACCTTTTGTTACGCATTTACTTTGTCTGCGTTCTGTATTTTGCCAGTGCTCGTTACCAGCGTCGATGATGATGTCGTTTTTCTCTAGGTGGGGGAGTAGGCCTGATAGGACACTGTCGCCTACTGTCCCATGTGGAAGAGAGAATACTAGTACTTTGGGGGAGCCAAGAGACTCGCACAGTGGTTTATTGTCTGATGTATATGTATTAGCAGAGTCATTCTCATATTCAGAATTATTCCATAAACATGATATGAACAGATTTCAAGCTCTGTAAATGACCAAGTTGATCCAGGATCGATCTGCTAATTATCCCATTCAATTAACCCAGCCTATATCAAAATTTTACGTTATAGACAATAGTTTAATCATTTTATCAAAAACTCGAGCACAATAGACATAGCCAAAACCAGAGGAGTAAAACGAAACAGGCCTACCTGTAAATTTCCTAATCTTCTCCCCAAACCCCTGTTTCTTCGCCGACTCAATAATATGATCCATAGCCTCCTCAGACGGATCCTCCAGCGAAACCTCAATGCCATTTTCAGCAAACAGTAAAGACATTCCACCACCCATCGACCCGCAACCTATCATGGCCAACTATAATTATGTAAAGAGTTAGTAAGCATATAGCTATTTGATTGGAGAGAGTTTGCACACTAATTACCTTTTTTATGCTGAGGGGAGCCATTGTACCGTGATGATATGGATCTTGTAGATGAGAGGTGCTGTATT
The DNA here is from genome assembly GCA_010583015.1 of Tothia fuscella. Lineage (NCBI taxonomy): Eukaryota > Fungi > Ascomycota > Dothideomycetes > Venturiales > Cylindrosympodiaceae > Tothia > Tothia fuscella. The sequence continues at coordinate 273,180 of MU007027.1, read as the reverse complement.
TATTTTTGATGTTTCAGTACACTATTTATCTTGTGAACCTTTGGCCACAGCCGCGCGGTCGTATCTCCGGAAACTACATCGTGATGATGGAGTTGAGAAGGAGGTGACGTAGAGACGACGAGATATCAAAAGCAGCAATCAAGTGGAGTCAGGCATTTTGTAAGCTGAAAACCTTAGCAGAGTTCTGTTTGGACAACCCTGCAAATTATTTCCAATATCAATTGAACCACACAAAGTTACGGTCTTCATAGCGGGAGGTTGGTTGAAGTCGGATACTGCATGAGGCTGCGCCACTAGCCTGATTTGGCAATGCTTCGCTTGAGAATCATCTCAATTTTCTTTGCTGGGAAAGGGACACTGGTGGTGGCTCAAACTATTATGATAAAGCGCGAGGGGTATCTTTTCGTCAACTAACTAACCAAAGCTAATAATAAGATGGAGAAGACAGATCGAAATGAATCGGGAGTCCCAAAATCGTGACGCTCGTTAGCTCACCAAACCATATATGCCCAACTTCTTTCTTTCCCATATTTCCAATCCCATATAATCATTCCCATACATATACAGTTCGAATAGATCAAAAAAAACCTCGCTGAGCGTTACCAAGCCAGATTTCCTTCCATTCGCAAGAAGGAAAAAGAAAAGTAGACATACCGTACAAGAAAAGAAGATGACCTGGTCTAGCGAAGAACTTAAAGAATAGCATCCAAAACCCTATCCTTCAATCTCCTAATCTCCTCTTCTTGCTCTCGCAACTTCTTCTCCATCCTCAAAACCTTATCCTTCCATCTATCATCACCACGTTCAGCCCCCGGACCTGTATCCATCATATCATCAGCCTGATCCCAGGGCACATCTCGCGCCCTCCTAAGCATAAGCCCCTTGAACGAGAACTTTCCAGCGCAATCGCCCAGAGCAAGAGACCACTCCACATCAAACGTTTCTCGTATCTCGTCTGCTGCATCAACGGTATCGTCTTCATCGAGCGGGGAATCGTATCCATCGCCACCGACACGGAATCTGCGGACCGTAATTTTCTTTCCTGCGCCAGTGGATTGGACTCCTGAACTTGAGAGACCGAGCTGGAGGTTTAAGCCTAACCAACTTGCGCTGGTGAGGCGGAAGACATCTTCGGATGCTAGACCGCTGATACCGCCCGGATCTGATACTGCTGAATGTTGTTGCGGTCGTAATCTCGATAGTAGAACTTCAGCCAATTCTTTAGCTTCTGAGCCACGTAACCTCTTTCCTCGCCCTTCGATCTCAGCTCGTAGTAGATCGGCAGCGAGCGCTCTCTTGAGGTCTTCATTTGAAAAGAATGGATTGGCGGAAAAGGTCAGAGTTTGCATCATACTTGTATTTCTGGTTAAATGATTGCCCACAGGTGTGGGTTTAGGTGTCAACCGACGAAAACCAGGAGATGTGCCATCGGAGTGTTCATCCAATTCCGTAGCTGTGGAGCCTTCTGCTGGTGGACCAAAGAATGATGAGCCGGTTGTGTGAGCCGTAGATGCTGTACTGAGACCTGGAGTAGTCATGGTTTGTGAGACAGCGGATTGTGCACCAACTTCGTTTATTGGACCATTCATTTGGCCGTTAACCAGGAGGGTGGGTGTAACGAGGCGGACAACTGGGTTTCCAACATGTTGGGGAACTTGAAGTTGTAGGCGCTCAGGTCTTGTTTGTGGCCCACTGATGAGAGGACGATGATGTGGATCGGTGGCTGAGACAGGTGTAGGTTGTTGGGGGACGCGGAACTGTGGTACGGGCGATTCGGAGGTGGCAGGTGTTGATGTAGCCGGGTCAGTGGATGTGGTGATGTGGTTCCGACTCAAGTCAATAGTAGGACCTTCTTTAGTTTTTGGGTTCGCGGGAAAAGTGACATAAGGACCATCGCGGACAGATCGATTACTTGGAGGCCTGCCTCTAAGTTTGCCGTTCGCGGTGGTATTCGTGCTGGGCCAAGCAGATGATACTGCTGGCCCATGTCTTCTTTTCGGTCGACTTCGCGATGATGGGGTGACTGCCGATTGAGGCTCGTCAAAGCCTGGGTGTGCACTCATTGGCTCTATCGCCGACATTGGATGTGGTGTGGAGGGTGTCTCGTTCCGCCAGCGCAGGTGCTGACCGGCTGCGTTACCTCTGCCAGATATTGAACTGGCAGGTGTGATTGCTGCTGACCAGGGGTCACCGTGTACAAAGCGTTCTAAGTCATCCGGGTGCGCAGTTGATGGATACGCACTGGCTGGATATCCGCTGAATGAAGTGTCCAGGTGCGGCCTTTTGTTATCAATGGCCGAGCTAGGTTCCATGTCATCGTCGTGATCGTCTGCTCTCCTCCTTCCACGCTTAGGCCGAAATTTGGGGTCCAGAGCGCGAACTGCCAAATCTTCTTCTATTGGAACGCCATCCCTACTTTCCGGGAATGGGTCAGACAGAGGAGGGACTTGGCTGAAATAAATATGAGATTTGCCCATCAGGTATTCAAAGAATGCATCAATATGGAGAGCCCGCATCCACCGCTGTGATGAAGTCAGTTATGGCCTCATCTATTCTACAAGCAATGAAAATTCGATCACGTAGAGTATTAGAAAATTTGACTTTTGCATCGAAGTTTTCAACTTCTAACAATGCAGTCGGCGCGATTTGCTTTCTGACTGCACAACATAAAATTACACCACTCACCAAATGAAGAATTGGACAGGGAGTGGAAATTGAGAAATCCATGATGATTGAGAGAGAGGAAAGCACCATAATATAAGAGACTATTGCTAGATGTGTGACTTACTTTTAGCCGCACGGAGTACTGCTGTACCTTCTGTGAGCTCTGCCCTTTCTCTACCGCTGGTTTCTCCACACCCAGCTCAAGAGCCAATTCTGTCCACGTTTTGATCTCCTTCGACTCAAACTTCTGTAACAATTCGTACAGTGTATATGTACTGAAACTATGTCCATCACTCTTTGGTGGAGTGCGAAAGACTTTCTTTAATTCGGTCGTGTCGATGGTAGTAGGAAATGTCGGGTTGCAGTATAGTATAAAAGCAGCATAGGCGTCGTCCGTATTGACATCATTCACTGCGCGCTCAGGTAACGAGCGGTCTTGTGGTACATAGGCTTGATACACTTGCCTATTCTGACGTGGGGAGAGTGCGGTGAAACGAGGAGACGCGCTTTGAGAAGGTGTGGAAGGCGTGACTATAGCATTGCGAGGGTCACCATAGTAGTTCTGCTGCACATGGCCTTGCTGTATGCTTCCATTGCCATCATGTGCGAGTAGGTGTGGTGAGGAAGAAGGATGCGGGTGTATGTTACGCGATGCGCCAGAGTCCATACTGTGATCCATATGTCTAAAACTGGTTGCGAAAGAAGTCCCATTTGCGCTTTGAGGTGTATTGTACTGGTGAGGATGTGTCGAGAGGTGTAGACTATGGCCATGCTCCGAGTCCACCTCACCCGCCGTATTGAAGTCCATCGTGGGGGCAGAAGCTCGTGGAGCGCGCAATCCTTTCCATGTGGTCGCCAAACCTTATAGATCGCCTCAACCAAAGATGTGTTCGATATGTTAGGTCTGAGTCGCAATACTGGTCGAGTTCTATGGTTGTGTTTTAGGCGCCTCGACTTTCGTCTGGTGTGATGGAGGAGGTGTATGCGAGGGAAACACCACAGCGGTTCGAGGTGGTCAGCTCAGCGCGCCTATTTTGGGATCTCCTCCTCGTACTAGCATGGGGTTAAGGATAATGGGGTGATTCACTGCACACGAAGGAAGAAACGCACGCTTACAACAGTGTCTTGTTGGAGGAGTTGGTTTGAGGTTGGTCTAATTATAGAATAAGTCCCCTCTAATTGGCTGCAGACGAAACGGGCCTTTTGTTAATTCTGTCAGAGGCCGAACTCACCACCCCGAAAAGGGTAGTCATTCAATCTACTTATTTCAATGCTCAAACTGATGATATACCCTACGCTGCAGTTCTTATTTTTTCGGGCTGACCAAAGGCAAAGAAGAGTTCGTCTCATCATGACTCGGTTTTCTATAGCAAAAGCAACGAGATGAAACAATTGCACATGTTTCTGTATTTCACAGCACATGCCAATAGCAGGCATGATGGCTAGAAGCTGGATATCCTCAAACTCTCTTCGCCTAGAAGCCATTCTTTCACTCACTGTCATAACGCTTCTGTATAATATTGTTTATATCTTGAAGGAAATTCTCAAGCATAATCGCAGCAACAGGAACCATCCCAAGGCTATGGCTCAGTATTGAGTTGGAAGGATCAATAGTCCAGGACTACAAAATCGCCTAAGTCTGTATGCACGATCCCATCGTTGAAGCAACTAAGCGGATCGTTGTGATCAGCCACATGTTGGTGGAGCTGGTGAAGGTCTGCAAGCCTCAAAATCCATGAGCACTAGAACTACACTTTATCCCCGAGAAGCAGATGAAACGGTCGATTATAGCGATGGATTGCTCTTTGATCCATCTTCCTGAGCTGTCCGATCTCCGGGTTTTCCCTGAGATATTTTTCGTGAAGGCCATAATACTTACTGGAGTATAAATGGGGTCATCGATAATCATATGTGGTTTGTGACTCCAACCTCGGCAGTTTTCATATGACGACAGGAGCCACTTCCAGTAACCGACCATGCGACTTCAATATAACCTTACACTGTGGCATTTCTCGGCCCTACTTACAATACTTCTTTCTACTGTTGCTGTACTAGTAAAATAGCACTCTTTGCGCCTTGGACGCCTTTCGAGAGAACCACAACCAGCATTCCACGGGTGATATCTTCCTGAATTAACGACACCGCATCATCAGCTTTAGTACAGTACAATGGCAGCAGCAGTACGGAATGCAACAGTGGCGGGGGCGAGGCAGCCTTTATCTAATGGCACTGGACCTGACAGTGGTTCACTTAACAGCACCGCTGTTCAACAGAGTGACAATGTAGCTCATGCGCTCGCTGGCGCTGGTGGAGGACTACTTTCTATGGCATTGACGTACGAAACCAGTGGTGTAGTCTATGGTGGCGATAAAGACTAACCTCAATACAGATATCCTCTGATCACACTTTCTACACGCGCTCAAGTTGAGTCCTCCAAGGCGGAGACATCAGCACTCGATGCTGCGAAACAAATTATAAAGCGCGAAGGCCTTGTTGGATTGTATGCGGGACTTGACTCTGCTCTTGTGGGAATTGGTGTAACAAATTTCGTATATTACTACTGTACGACTAACTCTCAATATCAGTCGTATGGACGAGACTGACAAAACTTCAAAAGGGTACGAATGGTCCCGCGCCGCCTTCGAAAAAGCCGCCATCAAAGCCGGCCGTGCCTCCTCCAAACTCACAACCATAGAGTCCATGCTCGCGGGCGCCCTAGCCGGTTCCGCAACCGTCCTAATAACAAACCCAATCTGGGTAGTAAACACGCGAATGACAGCACGCAAGCACGAATCCCACGACCATCCCGACGTCCTCCCCCAGAGCAGCAAAAACTCCCTCTCCAAACCCAAATCCAATCCCTCCACCCTGGGTACATTCCTTTCCATCCTGAAAAATCAAGGACCCTCTGGATTGTTTGCGGGTGTGCTACCAGCGCTTGTGTTGGTTATCAATCCAATTTTGCAGTATACTTTCTTTGAGCAGATGAAGTTGCTTGTGGAGAAGAGGAGGAGGGTTACGCCTACTGATAGTTTTTATTTGGGGGCGCTGGGGAAGTTGCTTGCTACTAGTATTACGTATCCGTATATTACTGTCAAGAGTCGGGCGCATGTTGCTGGGAAGGAGGGGAAGGAGGGGATGATGGCTAGTTTTTCTCGCATTTTGAGGGAGGAGGGGTGGGGTGGTCTTTATGGAGGCAAGTTACGCTACTGTATGTATAATCGTGACCGTATATCTAATGTCGTGTGCAGGTATCGGACCAAAGGTCAGCCAGAGTGTATTGACTGCAGCATTCTTGTTTGCATTCAAGGATGTTTTGTACGCACGAACAGTGGCTATTCGACAGGCGGTCGCTGCACGAAAGACTCTCTAAGTTTGGACTACTTGAATAACCACATATTCTTTGGCGTTTGATTCCCCTTATTCACGACTGCGTTCTTACCTCCCTTTGCCCAGAGATTGCACTTTAGCACACAGAACACTTTTTCGAATCTTAAGAGTGTGTGGATATCGACATGTATATGAGAGTCTGTAATTTGTTCATGCAATAAAGAGCTGTTTTACTGTCAACAACGCAATTCTTATGACACTGATCCGCATTCCCATCTGCCTCTCTCACAGGCTCTATGCTTCGCCGTTCGCTCCCCAAGTGGATGTGGTAGGGTAGTTGAGGCACAGAGCCGGACACGTGTAGCATTCCATTCGAAAGGCTTCTACACGACACAAGCATAACCAAAAGACATCAAACGGAAACGGAAGTGTTGAAATGAGTTCGCATTATATTTCTAGGTAAAGAGTAATCACAAGACGGAAAGAAGAGGAAATCCACCCCCCTACTCACTACACCCCTTCCACGCTGTAAAATCAGAAGTTTGATGGTAAACAAAGGAAACATGTCCGGTTCTAACGCACACACGATTTTGGTATTTCCCTTTCCCTTATCCTATCCTTACGTATACAACGAAGAATTGAATTCAAATCTTTTCTCCCCACATCCTCTACTCCTATCGATTGACCCACGGATTATAGTGGTCACCTTATAGAGTCGCTCCAACAATCTTGGCATAAGCCTCCGTACTGAAAGACTTAGGGCGCTCAATCGGCGCACCAACAGCCCTATCAATAATAATCTGCGGCAACACACCCAGAGCGCGCGAAACACCAAACAGAACAGTATAATAATTCTGCTCCGTAAGACCATAATACTGCAACAAGACACCAGAATGCGCATCAACATTAGGATATGGGTTCTTTGTCTTTCCGTGCTCGGTGAGCACACCGGGAGCGATCTTGTAGACTTGCGACACGAGCTTGAACATTGGGTCATCTGGGAGATGCTTCTGGGCGAATTCGCGCTGGGAGACGTAGCGGGGGTCGGTTTTGCGGAGGACGGCGTGGCCGTAGCCGGGGACGACTTGTCCTGATTTGAGGGTGGACCAGAGGTATTCTTTGATTTTCTCGTCGGAGAGGTCAGACCCGATGGAGGCTTTCATTTTTTGGAGCCAGACGAGGACTTCCTGGTTGGCTCTGGAGATCTTGTTAGCTCATAATTCGCCTCCACATAGTGAATACAACTTACAATCCATGTAGAGGACCAGCAAGACCGTTCAAACCAGCGGCGAGGGAGAGGTATGCAGAGCTCAACGCACTGCCAACCAAGTGGGTGGTGTGTGCAGAGACATTGCCACCCTCGTGATCAGTGTGAATGGTCAAGTACAACCTCATCAGTTCAACGAAATCCTTGTTGTCCGCAAATCCAAGCTTGTTAGCCAAGTTGTAACCATAGTCCTGGCTTTTCTCAGTCTCAGCGACCTTGCCATCCTTGTATACATTGCGGTAAATGCGAGCAGCAATGTTTGGTAACTTTCCAATAAGATCCATAGAGTCTTCAAAGGTATGCTCCCAGTATTGTGCTTTCTTCAAGCTACCCTTGGCGTATGCCTTTGCGAAAGCGGATTCACGCTCGAGAGCTGTGACGGCGATGGAGAATTGGGCCATTGGGTGGAGGTCATTGGGGCAACGATCGATGAGCTCTTCGACAAACTTGGGGAGCTCGGCACGGGCGGCCCATTCTGCTGAGAGGTCGCGGACTTGTTGTTCGGATGGCACTTCGCCAGTGAGGAGGAGCCAGAAGAGGCCTTCAGGTAGCGGTTCTTGGCCGCCTGGAGCTTTGGGGAGGAGTTTCTGGCATTCTGGGATCTGGTTCTATTAGTATTCTATTGTTCTCGAGATACCTTATCTCAATGCTCTTACAGTCTTGCCGCGGAATCTGATACCCTCTTCGGCGTCGAGGACGGAGCCCTTGCTAGGATTAGCGACAAGTCGAGATATTCTCAATGCCAAAACAAACCTCCCAAACAAGTGACCTGATGCCTCGTGCGCCACCGTAGACTTGATCTAAGGTGACTTCACCAACTACCTTGCTGCCATAGTCCCTACAATTCATGCGCGATTAGTAAAGGCCTTGACGGAAGTACCAATTGCTCGGGAAGTGAAGTAATCAAAGCATTCGTATTTTCATTGAAATCGGTAATTGACTTCGTTCTTCTTCTTTTTCTCAGATAGACCAAATAATCAAGTTCAATGCCATAGGCCAATGCCATAGCCAAATAAGCCGGGAAAGAGCTATGGGATAGCTTACTTGCGTAACTTCTTGATCTGATCAATCTTTTCAGGTAAAGAAGCAGCGAATGTTTCTTTTAATGTCTACAGTTCCATTAGTATCAAACCGAGATGATTATATGCAATTGGGATAGTAAACATACGGTAGATTTCCCGGTAGAGTATGCACGAAGACCATTGATTCTCAACGGAGCTGAGGCGCGAAGGGCCGTTGATAACCTTAGAGCAGATGCCATTGGATAAGAGGTGTTTATGGGTAAGGAGGATAGATGGTAACGGAAAAAGAGAAGCGGTTTGGTTATGGCCTCCGGGAAGTAAAAAGGATTTCGGGTGAAAAGAATTGGCCGAACAACGGAAGCTTGGTGATAAAATCATAAATCGTCACTGTCAAAGCTCCCATCCCCAACGGGCGCCTGACCCCCTATTACTCCCGCCGGTGCTGAGAGGGGTGCCGTAAAAGCCCGAGACATGAGTCCGGAACTTCCTACCAAGCTTTGAAGCGAAAGATTCACCTGTTCACAAAGTCCATTATACCACAGTATGTGAAAGAATTTCTTCCAAGAAATCCAAGATCCAGCCACACGTGGACCGTGCAAACTAATTCATCACCTCCTCTCCTTGAAACGTAGGCCTCCTCAGCTCAACAGAACTGTAACCATCATCACTGGGACTTCGGGACACTCATCAGCAAGGACATTTTATTATTCAGTACTCGGATCACGTTTGCGCAACCTTATTGTCGTGCAAAACGAGAGATTTAGGTGGCTCCTTCCATACGCGCCTCCAGCTCCGCTCATTCTTCCTCCATTTGGAACCGTCAATAAACTTCATCAACACCTCTTAAGATTGTTAAAGGAGGCATCCGCCATCATAAACACCGAAAATTTACTGCACCGGGTCATTAGGCACTTAAATCGGACACGCCAATTGCTTGCCCCTCTTTTTGCACTCGTACGAGTATAAGAAGCGCTCTTTCTTCTCCCTTCCTCCAAACTTTTCATCACTCACTTCATCGTGCTCACTCTACTTTGACTGCTGAAACGCGAACAAGTAAAAGCAAGTAATCATGACGAGTCATCCAGCATTGCAGGAACTCGCAAATCTACTACAACAGCTTCAGTCATTGAAGCCACCTGGTGTAGCAAAGTCCAAGGTCGAAGCCATCACAAACATTTGCACCAGCCATGACAATCTCAGCGTAGGCCAACATCATCAAAGATCAAGTCAATACCTACTAACTATCGCGATAACAGATTGACCGACGAACTATCGTAGACACTATCCTGGCTGCCTTTGCGCGGAGCCCGGCGACTCATAAGCTCGGTATACTTTACATTGTAGACTCTATCACCAGGCAATGGGTAGCAGGCGGCGAAGTATATGCGACTGGCGTCCAGAAAATGACGGAAGTACTCCCCAAAATGATGGTAGAGCTCTACCAAGAGCTTCCAGAAAACCAAAAGGTATGTCCCCGGGTAATGCCCTCCAATACGGTAGGCGATGCGACCATGAGCTCTAAAATATAATGGCCCCAACGCCCCTCGAAGATCTCACAGGACATGGGCCCTCTGCTATGCACTTTAACCCCGACTTGTTAATGCTTACCCTCGTATTTAGGACAAAACTTCCAAGCTCATCGACATCTGGGTCAATTGCAAGACCTTTCCGGCCGACATGCTTACCAGCTTCAAGCGATGGCTGACTGACCTCCCCGCAGGTAAGCATCAATCTCTGCGGTGTCTCGTTCGTTTTCGAGCTTGTTTAAACTGACAATCGCCTCAGCAAATGGTTTGCCCAACCAAGGTACAGCGCCCACTAACGGACATGTCGCACAGCAGCAACAAGTGCATCCTCCTGCTCCAACAGCAAACGGATATACTAACCCAGGCATGCGTGATGCTGTGGAAAACATGAATAATGTGATGGCTAGGCAGGCGCCAACCACTGCTGGTGCTTCTGCTCCTCTTCCACCACCAGTAAGCATGCAAAATGCAATTCCACAAGGTCAACCAGCTATGATGCCGTACGCACAACCTATGGCCGTTGCTCCACAGGTAACCGCGGCTCCACAGTATGCCAGTAACCCTAGTGTCGTCGCGCCAGCCAGTGATAACAACTTTTTGGCCACCTTGCAGAACGCTCAAGGAACAGTAAACAGTCAAGGGGTAAACCCTCAGCTCGCGTTGTTGCAACAATTAGCAACACAAGTATCGCCTGAACAGTTTGCCGGTGTAATTGCGGCGCTTGGTATTCAGCTCCCTGTACCCGCTCAGTCTGCCCCGCCTCCTCCAGTGGTTGCGCAGCAAGTAGCCCAGCCCATGCAAAATGGAGCGTACAATGGTCAAAATGGTCACTCGCATATTCAAGCGCCAGTCCGAGAGGAACAGGATTATAGCATGTATCAACGCGAGCGTAGCCGCTCACCTGACTTTAAGCGTAGGCGAGTGTCTCCACCTAATCGGCGGGAGAGTCCAACGTATGGCGTGTATGACCCAAATCAGTCTGAGCCATCGCGCCAGCAAGATTATGACCGTGGTGCTAGAGGCAGAGGTAGAGGTGGACGTTATCGAAATGACCGCAGTGATCGCAATGAGTATCGTCAGCGCTCACCACCTAGGGAGAGACCGATCAGTCCAGCATTGCTTCCACCCCGCGGTTCCGTTCCCAAGATGATTGAACATGACTACAAGCTCCAGGCAGGATGGATTAAAGGTAACTTTTAATTACTGGTCCATACATTCTATTCGAACTAACTCTTTTTCAGTTCGTAGCAGGACTCTTTTCATTGGTGGTGTCAAGTAGGTATTTCATAACTCGCATCCTCTGCTTTCTCTAACCAGGTCGGAATAGGACCAACGAGGAGGATCTTATGAACTTCATGAATAGATATGCCCGAGTCCAATCCTGCATTGTGAACCACGACAAGCGTCATGCTTTCTTGAAGTTGATCACACATCAAGATGCAATCACGGCAAAGGCTTCGGTCGATGCTTTACCAGACAACGAATATCGCCACATGTTCGAACGGGTAAGCTGTCTTTCCTTTCATGATAGCTCACAATGCTAACTATCTATAGATCAACTGGGCTGTCGGTTTCGGACCAACCAAGTATGCTGATTACAAAGCTGGCGAGAGTGTTCTCCCTATCAACGTCCTCACGGATGCCGACTTGAAGTGGCTCGTCACTGCAGAGTTCGGTGGTACTGGTGGGATAGAAGTCCAACAAGGAATGGTTGTTGAGGAGCCAGACATCGAGATCGGTGCAGGGCCATCTTCCAAGGGTTTGTTATTGATTTGCGCATCCCACTCGAATTGTCACTGACTGTGGAATAGCCATTAGCAGACGTGGTGGTGGTGGTCGAGGAGGTGATCGTGGAGGCTTCCAAGCTCGAGCTGACCGTGGAGGGCGCCAGTACGAGTCCAACACTCCACGCCAGCGTAGGCCTGATTACCATCGCCAAGGACCTCAGATTGATACCCACATGCCGGAGCCAGTTACTGTAGGCCCACCACCCCCAGTTCCTACCTTTGGCGCACCACTTCCTGGATTGCCATATGGATTTCGTTGAGTATCATTCGGCTCTAGAGTAATCAGCGTGGTTAATAGGCATTGACACCATGGTTCGTAAGGCCTTGCGTCCAGGCTATGGTAACTCCAAAACAAAGGCGGACCGCAAAACGGCAACCACAATTTGACAACTGGGACTAAGCATCATCCCCAAATACCACCTTTATTTTCCTTTTTCATCACTAAGCACATGTAACAATACATCCTAAAAGCAGGTTTGGTGCTGACCTTTTTTCTTTTCACACACAATACCTTTGTAATATACAAGCTTCTCGAGTATCTCTTTTTCTTCCAGGTGGCCTTGGCTTGGGGGAGGGGTTGGAACGGAGTAGTACCAGTATGGCCAGGATTTTAGCATTTGCGATGGCGTTTGATATCTCGTGGTTACTTGTAGAGGAATCTGCATTGCGGCTAGGGGTTATTGAGCTCTTACATGCGTGGCTGCGTGGTAGCTCGATATCAGGAATCATAGTTTGTTTTGCTCTTTACCGAACTTTTCGTTGTGCTGTGACTTTAAAGTGAGTTCTCCCGATAATAATGTGACACTTGGAAACTTGGAGGCCCATCCTTTTTTTCTCCAAAATACATCTCCTTCGGGTTATTTGAAAGCCAAATAGAACTCCACCAGAACTCTGCAAGAGAATAAAAAAATTCTAAAGCAGTAGACACTTACAACTTCTGGTACTATCTAAAATAGATATCTTCAGAGTAGTAGGTATGTTTTACTAGGTCCAATGGGGAGAAGGAATCATCATAAAAGCTCCAGACTTGTACTTGTAAAGTCTGTCCGGCTCCCAAAAATTGGAAGGAGTAGCATATGCAGGCTGCTGAGTAACCTCCAGACAACATCACAAATACGGTGCTATTTCAGTGCCAAGAGCGCCACAAATTCGGGATTTCAGCCATTCATTACATGTAAATCTCCTCCTTTCTTGTTAATCTGGTTTACTCTCTGATTTATCATCTATTCCTCTATCATTATTATTCCTGTCTTATAGAAATATTGTTTTACGCTCACTGCATCGCGGTATCAGGCTGGGGTTGTTTGCACCCGTTTGAGACCACAGGGGAAAAAGCTATGGCCCACAATCACCAAGACCACGACCATGATGTCGAAAAAGCCAGCGGCCTAAACACTCCAGAAAACAAAACTCAAAATATCAGTTCCATTACCATTCAAGCAGTAGGAAGCACCACTCCACCCCAACATCATCACCATTCCGGAAAACGCCTGCGGCATTTCCTCCGCCCCAATGGTAAAAAAGTACATATAGCACACAGTCCCGATGAAGTCGAACGATTGAAACGCAGTCTTAGTGTAAGTGATCCCGCTGGGGAGGGCTTTGATGTTGTTATCCATGGGAGTTTGGATCATATCGAGGCTTTGAGGGAGAGTCATAAGCATCATGAGGATGCTAGGGAGGCGCTGAGGATTAAACATGGGGAGGAGTTTGAGAGGTTTGAGAATGTGGTTAGGGAGTTGGATAAGTTGGGGACGGAGTTGGTATGTTATTTTTGAGTTTTTGTGTACTTTTTCTAGAGGGTTGCTAATTTTTGGATGTCAGCATATGGTTTCTGAACATGCGGTTCAGTTGGATGCAAGCTTTGAGAAGTTTGGGTACAGTGCGCATTTGAGTAAGCTTCTCTATCCCTGAAGGACTGTGATCAGTATGAGAACTGTACGGTTGACCATCACCAGGAACTCTTCCCAATAGCGGAGGTAATTCATCAGCAAACTCTTTACATGCAGGCGAAGACCATGCAGACGACCACGAGTCCCACCATTCTTCATGGAAAGCAGCAAAGCAACAAGGAACACCTATGATGTTCTTCAAAAAGCCAATCATACGCCAATACTTCCACAAAGGTCTACTATGGCGAGCGCCCCAATCCCAAGAAGTAGCCTCTTACGAACTCTTCTGCGATCTCTTTTACGTCGGTATCATCGCCATTGCAGGCGATGGTGCAGCGCATGAAGCGACTGGCCAAGCGTTGTTGAGATTCGTCATCGTCACTATTTTAAGCTGGAAGTTCTGGGGTGATATACAGTATATCGTTAGCACCTTCGAAGCTGACGATATGTTCCGCCGGTTTTTTATCCTGTTCGTTTTGGTTTGTTTACTTGGATTTACAACTAATATTGCGAATTCTTGGGAGGAAACTTGGACGCCGCTCATTTCGTTTTATGTTGCGAGTCGCTGGGTTGGATCGCTGTACTTCCTCTGGATGTCGTATCTCATACCGATGGTGCGCCCCTTTCTGGTTGCGAATGCCATCGTCAATTTCCTTCCAGGTCTTGTCTGGATTGGAAGCTGCCATGTCGAAGAACCGAACCGTCAAGCTCTTATATGGATTGCCTTGCTTCTGGATCTCTTTGGTATTCTTTTCCTCGTTGCCTTTTTGCGTGGAATGCTTGGAGGTGGGCAGAGATTAAAAGATTGCTTGAAAAAGGTCTTCGAATTTATGCCCGGTGCAAATATCGAACATAAGATTGAGAGGACGAACGCGTTTATTGGTTTGGTATTCGGATACTCGGTTATTGCGCTGCTGTATCAGAGTCGAGTGCCCTTTGGAATTAATGACTTCTTTGGGAAGGCTGTGTTGGGGTTGATACAAGCATTTACTTTCAATTGGCTTTACTTCGAAATTGACACTTTCAATATCCATACTCATGCCATTCGGCGCCATTTCGCATCTTGTAAGTCTCTCGTCGGAATCTCGCAAAGGAATCCTAACTAATCAGCTTCCCACAGCTATCATCTGGATAGCAGCACATCTTCCATTCGTCTTGTCGTACATTCTAGCCGCGTCTGCTCTTTCTAAGCTGGTACTCGCACACGATACAACGGGCTCGAACTACCACGATTTGTATGAGCCTTTTGACGAACGTTCAGAAGAACATGTTAGCATCGGACTACGCTGGTTCTACTGCGCTGGACTATCACTCGCTCTCATGGGCATGACCGCCATAGCCCACACGCACACTTTCAAAGTCATCCCCAACACTCGCTTGCGAAAGGAATACAGATTAGCTTACAGGATCGTTGTCGCCATTATAATCTTACTGCTACCACTAGCACATGATCACCTTAATAGTTTGCACCTCGTCGCAACGACCACTTCCCTCGTGGTCACCGTTTTGGTAATGGAGCTTATGGGGTCGGCTTGTACGCAGCATGAATTTTGGGGATTAGGAGGCGAGAAGAGGAAGTGTACTTACTCGGCTAGGTGTCACGTTAGTAGGAAGATTATAGAGTCGAAGCTTAAGAGTGGGGAGGTGCTTAATGTGGAGGAGGTTGCTGAGAAGGATGGGAATGGGTTGCAGGTGCAGGGAGGATATATAATGTAGTTGATTGGAACAATCAATCGTTTATCCATACTTACCGAAGATGAGCATTGCCCACTTTGAGCAGATGCAGTCACTGCAATTGAGACAAAAACTTACCACACCATATGGGCGCCCTGTGTGGAGCACACTTTTCTTACAACGCAACTCTCTTTTGACTTTACCGAGTCTCAACGAGAATGAAGCACAACATAAGCAGACAGTGTATCGAGCCAAGTCAGTATGAAGAGTAGAAACGAATGACTTGAACGCAGAGAATCTGTGAATGGGGACTCTGTGAAAGTGTATTATGGTCCAGCTGTTGTGGTAACCATATGTTTGATAAGAAAGCTTGAAAATGGAACTGGCGGGCCGACGGAAGGGAAACATCATTTTGAGTGGAAACCTGCGTAAGTCTTCAGTCTCCAATTGAAGTGTTGAACAAGCTAATTGCCTGTGCAGAAGAGGATCTGGTTACACGTCGCAACAATGGACTCAATAAAGATTGTATAATCCTAAAACAAGGACCATAAAACACGGTACACTTTGACATGGTAATCGAAATAGTAAGTAACCACTTTCAATGAATGACAAATTCTTGAATTTGCAAAGAGCCTTTAGAGACGTATTTTGAGGCCTCACCATCCATAAAGCCAAGCACAAAGCAGTTCCCGACGTGTTTGTAATAATCTTTTTCTGGTCGGAGTAAGACCGGTACCGAACTCTTATGTAGAATTGAGACGAGATCACCTGGTAGCGCTCCTGGTGGCGCCCAACCGTAATATCCTTTGGCTGTACTGAAAAACCGGTAGTTTTTGAATACTCCGCGGATATGCGTTGCCACTGGAGAAAACCAGGATTGGGAGGCTTGTAAAGCATCATCTGTTCCCCACCGTTCACTAAGTATCAATCCAGGCCCTATGCTCGCCAGTGGATCATGATCGAAACCAGTCTTTAACTCTTCAAGCCAAGCGCACACCTCTCCAGAACGGAATCGACTGTGGTATAGTTTGAGGCAGATTGCGAGGGCATGCGACACCCAAGACTGTCCTTCGAAGGACTTCAGATCCACTCTTTTGAGCCCTGAAATACTATCCAGGATTAAAGTACGTGCGAAGACCTGAAGATTTGGTATGCCCAAGGGATGAGTCAAATGTCGTCTCAACCAAAGCTTTTGCCAGCACGCCGCGAAGAAGTCCTAAAGACCGAAAGTTTCGGTTACAGCCTGAATATCTAGGATGACATCGCCGATACACCCAGAAGCTCTGAGCCAGAAAATCTCCAGTACGAGAGGATCACGACAGTACTTGTCGAGCCCTTGATGCGATCGAAATGCTTCCAAGGGGAGTGAGATCCAACGTTTCGCCAACGACGTTTCATGCCAGTCAGGTACCCATGATGGCAGGCCAAAAGTATTTGGACAATCCCAACCCGAGCCAGATAGATTGAGCATTGTAAGATCAGAAAACCTGGTGACATACTTTCCAGCAAAGTCGCAATACACCTCGGCGACTGATTTATCGTAGTCTGGAGTGACGATATTTTTCATCAGACCTTGCAAGGCGAATATCTTGTCCCTTGGATCCGTTGCCAGATGCCTCCTGGTGTAAGTCAACGTATCGTATCGCACTTTCTCGTGAGTCACGGGCCTAGTCATCAATCCTGCCAATAAGACTTTGAGTGAAATGACCCGTACAGCCAGGGTGCCACGGTATGATAGAGACATCCAGAGCTTAGACGGAAAGAAAACGGGTTTGATGGAATTGGCCCTGGAGATTGTGTGGCAGACAGAACAGAAATGTACCAGATCATCGAAGTCTATCACATCTGCCGAACTCATGATCCAGAGCTTCTTGGCCAGGGCCATCTCCTGCAATATCCAGACACGACGCCAATACGGTCTGGCGAAAAAAGATACCACAGCTTTCCATGCTTGATTGGGTATTCCTGTGTTAACGTTTTGGTCCACCTGCAGAAGCCATGGATATTTCTGCATCCATCGCAAGTCCTGGTAATATTGTGGGTTTTTCTTGCGCTCGGACGCGATAGTTTGGCACGTCTTCATTGCTAAAGACAATTGTCCATCTTCTGCTCCAATCCAAGCAATTACCAACTCCGCGTTGGAGTATATTGACCCCATAAATTGTACTTAGTGATTACGTTCTTGCAAGTCGTTCTGATTTATGGAAATAGCATCTGCCCAAAGCCTTTCGGGTAGCTGGTCTGAACTCCCCCAAGCTTCGCTCTTTGGGAGGATATTTGAGCGGAAAGCATTAAGAGCGGAAGCTAGATTTACCGTGATGGGAATAGTATGCCCGTTCACCATGATGTCTGTTGTATCGTTTGGATCCCCCCAGACGTAGGAGAGAGCGACGTAAGGGCCGCTGTGCTCGAGATGAACTGTGACGAGGTGTCACTGGATGGTATCATCATCTTCTGCTGACGAGACGAATTCGATCAGTCTTATCAGTGACTTGGTAGTATCGAGTGGCGCGTATAGTGTAGAGCTATCAGCATTCTGATGTCCAGTCGATCGGCTATCTTGTGTAGATACGGAAGACGGGCTGAGTTTCGCTTTTGTGCCATCCATATTTCATTTTCTTATGGTACCACAGTGGATGAAATAATTCAATGTGCAAGCTTTGGTGAGGCTACGCACTGGCCATGCACAATCAATTATTTTGGTACTCTCTTCGCCGAGTGAAACTGGGAAATCCAGCGATATGTATGGCACTCTCCACAACAACCCTGCAATCTAAGAATCTGAATAAGTAAATATCTATAGCTCTCGACAGCGAACTCACCTATAAAGTCGATTTCCTTTGATACACCCTACTACGCGTGTTTTAAAGAGTTAGAAAAGAAGAAAAGCTTTTCCGCGCGCTCTTATTGTTCAAATAGCCTTGAAGGTGGCCTGTGCTTTCGAGCTTCAGACGAGTATACTAACGCTAGAATATCGCAGCTGAACTACCGATTCCAAGAAGCAAAGCGACCTCAAATTTATATGAGTAGGTATCTCTACTGCGGCGGAGACAGAACGAACTGAGGTGGAGACAAGACGAACTGAGGTTGCTAATGAGGCAGCTATTATACGCCAGTGAGGCTGAGTATTGGAGTTCCGGTCTGCAGACTCAACGTGGCTGTACTGCATGCTGTGGCATGGTCGTCACCAACAACCAGCAAGTGTCAAATCTGCACGAGCGACAGCGATAGTGGATGTTTAACTTATTTCAACCTATGCACAGTAAACACGCCAGTAATTGTCTCGAAAAGACCCAAACCCATATAAAGAGGAGAAAAAAGAAATGTTTTTATGCAAATACAATACAATCTAACCACCAGCGGCTATCGCACTAGGAGAATTCGAAGGACCATACCCAACCTGAGCGTTAGGCTCACCAGGTGCCATAAAGTTGGTCAGAGGATTCTTCTGTGCTTTCGCTGCGGAACATCTCGCCATTGTTGGTGAACTAGAATGTGGTCAGTAACCAGTGAGATAGGAAAGTAAACAACAGGGTGACATACCTTCTCGAAATAGCATCAGTGAAATAGAAATCCTCAATAACCTTCTTGAAAGGCTGCCCCGATATCTTCGCCCCCTTATTCTGATCCACAAGTTGCACCTTGCTCAGCGCACCTAATCCAGTCTCTTCAACAACATCATACCTCCTCATAGCAGGGCTAATCTCCTCCATCCGATCACGTAATTGCTCAACATCATCGTAGGGTAGTGGCGCACCAAGGTACTCACTAACCGCTCTTATTATCTTCCAGTCTTCTCTTGAAGCGCCTACAAGACCGACTGCAGGACGTGTCATCTGTACGCGTCCTTCTGTATTGAGATATGTTGCTGCTTTCTCGACGTATGATGCACCAGGGAGGACAACGTCAGCTAATTGAGCACCCTTGTCGCCGTGATGACCTTGATATACTACGAAGGCGTCTTTGGGGATTTCAGCCTCGTCGACTTCGTCGGCACCTAATAACCAGACGAATTTTGGTTTCGTTTGTGCGACTGTTGGGGATGGGACTGTGAAACCGACTTCGTATGCGCCGGCTCGTGATGCTGCGCGTTGGAGGATGTTGTAGCCGTTCCATTCAGGAGTGGTGAAGTTGGCCTTGTTCTTCTCGACAAAAGACCCGACGAGTTCGAGAGTTGACTTGGCATCGGGGTGTTCGATAACGCCGCTGCCTACGATAATCATGGGCTTCTTCGCTGCAGCCAACTTCTTTCCGAAAGGTCCGGCAAGGGCTTTCTTTAGATCGTTGGCGCTAGCACCAAGATTCTCGTAATCGAAAATACTTTCAAAGTCTTCGCCAACGAGTCCGACTTCCAGGTCCGATCTTAACCAGTTCTTTCGGATGCGTGCGTTGAGTCCGGCGGCTTCATGTCGTGGATTGGTGCCAATCATGAGAATGACATCAGCTTCTTCCACGCCGTAAATTTTGGAGTTGAATGTGTAGTTGGATCGCACGTCAATGCCGTGGGCAACTGGCTCGCCTCCTTGAGGTTGATCCAGCGCAAGATTTTCCGAGCCCAATTTGTTGGCGAGATCCTTCATGGCGACTAATGATTCAGTTTCCACAAGATGACCAGCGACAACTTTGAATTCGTCTCCCTTGGGTGCCTTCGCCTTGTATGCCTCGCCAATCTCGACCAATGCTTGTTCCCACGACACAGGTTCGAAGTTATCGTTCTTCCGTACGAGTGGGATTGTTAATCGTTGTGTATTTAGCCCATCACAAGCAAATCGCGTTTTGTCGTTGATCCACTCCTCGTTGATATCGTCGTTTAGCCTTGGTAATATCCTCATGACAAGCATGCCTCTTGTGTCCACCCTGATATTTGAGCCAAGTCCATCGAGGACATCTATTGATTCGAAGTGGTATAATTCCCATGGTCGAGCTTTAAATGCATAGGGTTTGGATGTGAGAGCGCCTACGGGGCAGAGATCGATGACATTGCCGGACATTTCAGTATCGAGCGAGGTTTCGAGATATGTACCGATTTGGAGACTGTTGCCACGTCCCGTTGAACCGAGTTCTGGTGCTCCAGCAACATCGTTTGCGAATCGGATACACCGCGTGCAATGGATACACCTGTTCATGGATGTCTGCCCTAATTAGCGAACAACTTGTCCAATGTGAGACTCATACCCACCTTAATCAATGGTCCAATGTTCTTGTCTTCCACACCACGCTTGCCACCCGTCTCGTGAAATCGTCCTCTATCGGCACCATACCGCATCGACTGATCCTGCAAATCGCATTCACCACCTTGATCGCAAATGGGACAATCGAGAGGATGATTTGCTAATAAGAATTCCATCACACCCTCGCGGGCTTTGTGTGCAAGAGGGGAGTCCGTCTTGACAACCATGCCGGGTTGGACGGGCCATGCACACGATGCTACTGGCTTCGGTGCCCGCTCCACCTCCACCAAACACATACGACAATTTCCGGCTATCATCAATTTCTCATGGTAGCAGTATCGTGGGACAACAGACCCCGCCTTCTCGCATGCTTGGATTAGGGCGGAACCAGCTGTATATAAAGTCAATTCGTGGTTCCGCAGCCATGCCAGTATTTCAACAAACCTTCTATTGACACCTTCTTGCCATCTGGACTATATTCAGCATTAAATCAACTCAGATCACACCCCATACACACCTATAGTGAGCTCCACCTCGGCGTTGCGGGAAGCACTCCCACTGAAAGTGCGCGAGGCATTGAGGCCAGAGAACCTCTGAAGGCCCCTACCCGTCCTCAGAAGCTGTTGTCTCAGCATCTTCGACGACCAAGCGGGGCGCGTTGAGAGCGTTATACCGAGTAGAGGAAAGTTGGGATGTATAGATTTGCCATTCAATTGCAATGTCGTGAGGTCTATGAACAGTAGCTCTGAGGCGTTGGACCAATCAGGACTAACGCTTAGTGGCGCTCCCGTAGAAAACCTTCAAAAAAATCTTTTTGTGTTTCCTCTTCTTCTTTTCTTCTTCAACTCATTCGGGACACTAATTATTGTAGGAGGGCGTGGGCATTTGCTTTTACCATGTCATCCTCTACATCGTGTTCTAGACTACGCTAAATGCGAAAATATCATAGCTGGAGCCGCTGAAGGGGCCTCCACAAAAGGTCTTCTAACGACGTATCTGTTCCTTACCAATGATTTTACATCCCACATACACACTCCTTCGTCATGGGTATTTGGGCCAGCTATCCTCGCCATAAAGGCGAATAAAGATAGATCCAACGCCTGTATCTTCATCTGAAATTCTCTTCACGGTCCGCTGCTTAAACCATTAAGAGAAACAAAAATTCTCATCATGCTATTCCGCCATTTTCCTCGAACTCATGTCAGCCTACTACTTTCTTGAATCATTCTGTCGTTTACGGTGCCTCCTTTCATCGAGCTTATGGGAGCTTGCAATGGATCTACGCAGCCTCAATTTTCTCTCTTCAATGGTCTCCGTTGGGTAATATTTTGCTCTATACTCGTCTGATATCTGTTCGCGGGAAGGCTTTCGCAACGACTGCTTGTGCTCCGACAACTCATGTTCTACTGAAGAAGTGGATGCCCCATAGCTGCGACTTCGCGTCGATGACGAAGCAGTCCGCCACTCTACTTCTTCTCTTTCACGAACTGAATTTTCATCTGCGAACGACGCAACAGAGGGTAACCGATGCGATCTGGTGGGACTTGTTCTACGTTCTTCTCTTCCATGAACTGAATTTTCATCTGCGAACGACGCAACAGAGGGTGATCGCGGCGATCTAGTGGGTTTTGTTCTACGTTCTCTCTCGAATTCTTGGATCTCATAGCCATTGTCCCAGATCACTCTCTCTTTCTCCCCAATTTGCTCTTCCTGGACGGAGGTGTGGTCTGCCTGGATGGTGTCAGGCCTTGGAGGAGGATCCTGTTGTGACCCGCAGACTCCGCGATAAATTTCGATTACATGATCGATGGCCGGGTTCTGGAAGATGTCTTCAAATTGTGTCTCCCGACTGATGAAGCGTGTAACTTCACGCGTAGCCGCTGGCGGTTGTGGTAATTCCGTCCTTTGAGACCTTGGCTCCATACCGATTGTTTGTTCTCCAACAATAATGTCTTCGATGGGATGAAACCAGTTGTTGCGCTCTGGGCCCTGGCTTTCACGCCTTGTCACGCCATCAACTGTGGGCTGTCTTGGAGGTTCAGGACTCAACCTGTCTTCTTGAGTCGAAAATGTACCAAGTGACATAGCACGCTGCGACGAAGACCCCTCTGACACCATCGTCATGCTATCGGTGAGACTAGTTGTCTTCCGTGCTACTTTTTGGGTAAAGCGGTTCATGTCTTTCCATTCTGAGATCATTTCCTTGACTCCATCCACCAATGCACCCTCTTCACTCGATCTCGAATTTTCCAATAAATCCAGGAGGTGCTCATGCTCGATTCTGGTCGTCTCTCGTTGGCCATCTAATTGCTTCTGGAGATGAACACTGTCTACCTTAGTATATGCTTCGAGATTACGTATCATATACATACATTCTCCTATTCAGCTCCGCTGGAACCTCCTTTTTCTCTTTCACTAACATCTTGATTGTTTTCAATACCATTCTGCATAGAAGTGCTGTGTTCGAGGCCGTTATGTTCGCTCTCGCATTGCTCAGTACAGCCATCAAGATCTTGACAGGCGTTTGATTCATGTATAATTTGAACCGGGCAAGTAATTGCTTCCACCTCGAAGGATGCGCGAATTCGTGCACCTTGTCCAGAAGTCTTTCTAACCCTTCCAGAACTCGTTCGCTTTGATCAGTGATGTCCAACCTTGTATTGCGCATACGCCGGGCTTCGGCTTCCCCAAACTGTTCTCTGGTTTCATTGGCGATGAATTCGAACTCGTCGAGATGGCCTGAAAATATTCGCGTCTCTCGTGCGATTGCAACAATTTGCTGGGGAGCATCATTGATTGTGCGAATACAGTTGTGTAGTTCTTTTGCAGTTATTAAGAGTGCGTTAGCGATTGTGCCACCTGCGCCGATGACTCCAACGATTTCTGCCATGTCTCAATGGGGAGTGGAAATTCAAGAGTCATGATAGCAATGCCCGGGCTGTCAGGTCTATCATATATCAATACAGCTATGCATTTAACAGCCCCGTCGAAGCTCATAGAATTATTGCTATCTCTATCAAATGATAACCTATCTCAACCACATCTTTTCCACAGCCTACCCGCTTATGCCTCGACCGGTCAAGTTTATACACTTGAATGCCAAAGTGGGGTTTGAGGGGTGCATGCTCTGCCAATTTGAAGTCAGCCAATGCCATGGGAGGCGTCAGGTACGTACCGAATCCTCCAATTCTCATTGCACGCATGAGCGGGATAGAATCGGCCTATTCGGGACGCCTGCATCTGATTTGGCCAATTTCGGGGAGAAGGCAGAATTGTCTTTGCTCCCTTATGAACAGTTATTGCACTCGCAAATCGTGGTACCGAATTCATTCAAGTGTAGATAAGCTTTTCGCGCATATAAACACAATACTCCCTAAGAAGTCAAGAGCTCCAATTTCTCAGAAACACTAATAGCCTCCCAAGACAGGCTAAATAGACAACATCTACATGCTTACTACGCTCAACAAAGCAGGTCATGGTGGTACATCGCCCTCGCAAGCTCATCTGGCTTCCATTGCGATTATAATATCTTAGGTGATCTTGGCAAGACTTTGACCATATAGTATGAGATAGCAATAAGAAAGTTACAATGAGTTCTGCCCAGGTGACTTGGCCCAGGAAAATGCAAAATAACGTGGATGTATCTTGGCGAAGTAGCACAAAATCTGTCTTGCTGAAGGATGTTCCAGTTATATACTCGACTACGCTTTCCTATGTCCAAATTAAACCAACCCTCAATCGATCATTTTCACAGGAGCTACCACTCAACAACAAACAACAAACCTCACAGCCACAACAACCAACCCAACCCATACCCTCCCACCACCACCAATCCTCTTCCCTCCACTAACAGCAACCGGCGCCCCCGTAACTAACGTCCTCAACCTCTCCCCACCCCCAGTAACAACAAGCGGAAAACTACTAATCTGCCCCGCCCCCACAGTAAAAGTCTTCGCAGCAACTTCTCCCCCCGTCGTGATCGTACACAAAAAATTGGCATTATCCGCCGTCTTACTGCACCCCAAACTCGTGATCCTATTGGTATTATTCGCCATGAAATTGTGGACGGAGGGGCCGTGTGTAATTTGGCCGGAGAGGCCGATGCATTTTGAGGGGGCGACGTCGGGACGGCAGTTTATTTGGAGAGTTGCGGCTGTGGTGTCGCAGTCTAGGACGGTGCCGTAGTAGTCTGTGAGGATGCCTTCGTTGTTGTGGCCGGGTGGGGCTTTTGGGGCCCAGAGGGCGAAGGTTGTGGTTGTGGTGTTGTCTGCCAGGGCGAAGGGGAGAATGGCGAGGAGATAGGGTAGGAGGATCATGATGACCTGCGTATTATCTTAGAGTGGACAAGCCGTTTTTGTGGCTTGAATTGGGGTGATGCCCACTTTTTGGCAAGGGAAAGTCTTCGGGCGGAAAGGAGAGCAGCACGAAAAAGGAGGTGGTTGAGGGTATTATTAAAGTTGTCACAATTCGGAATTACAACATGTCCATGCTCTTGAAACCGACCAATTTACCTCTCAGACGGGTGCAGTAGTGAAGCACGTAGCACGTCCTACTACCATTTCACTAATCACTCGAGCCGCATATGAGTTACTTGAGAAATCCCCTACTCATCCCTTATTGGATCCTTGAGCGGAGGTTTGGGAATACGAGCATGCCTTTCAGACTTTCAGTATGCGGCTTTCCGTTCGCATGTCTCTTGTGTTGCTGCACATCCCTACGGTCTTGTAGTGATAAAATTAGCGTCTTACTACTTTGAGATGTAGTGTAACCATGTCGAGTAGGTTTTGTGTGACACTAATCTACGGACACGACAGGATCTGAAGTATGGAGTAGCACGGAAACGGTCTTTCCAAGACTCCCACTCTTTCGCGGACGGAAAGGGGGTATTTTGAGACGGCTAGGTGTTTGTGGATGTAAGTAGTAGCGGATCTGGCTTTCAGGGAAGTTGACGGGAAGAGCAAATGTAAGACTTTTGCGCTTTGGGGCATAAGATCGTAACACGGAGGTATTGGACATATCTGAGTTTTTTATCTCCCCCTTCTGATGCAGTGACGAGGCTATATGACACTGTAGTATAGACACTTGAGCTTCAAATATGCCGATTGGTGCAAGAAGTTGAAGATGACCTTGATCGAAAGTCTCCGCCAGAGCCGCTGGAGATAGAAATGGCTGCGGTGATATGTCTTCACTTCTGCCTTCAAGATCGAAATCACGTGATATATTGCTCGTGCTGATTTTGCACCCGTAGCTTGATGCTATGCACATGGTGTTGGTGCTGTGAACATCTGCCAGACACCATGTTGCCCAGTAGCCTAAACGCATTTCACCCATCGTCGACATTTTAGTGGAGAGCGAACTACTGGTCGGTGATCGTTGCTTGCGACGCGTAAAATTTGCTTCGTCCCCAGGTCCTAAATTATTTGGCCATAAAACCATTCCATGCCACCCCAACTCTTCGTTGTAGCGAATCAATCGTTCGCTGCGGGCTATAGCCCTTTTCTCCCTCCTCCCTCCTTATCCGTAAAACTGCTGCAGAGGTACCGATGGCAATCGCGAAGACGGGATCGAGACGTCTGGCTAAATGTTAGCACAAAGTTGTCTTCAAGTATCGGAACTTGGGATGAAAGTTAGGGCATGAGGTATAGCATACTTAGAGATGATGTACGCATAACGTGGAGCCGACATCTTGAAGATATCACAGTAGGAATGCCTCTACTCAAATGATTTGTGGACGTTGGAGTTTTAGCGTTGTTGGTTGAAGTCTGGTTAGGAGTAGCGTCTTGTGGATAGATGGTAACTAGATGAATATATGCACAGAAACTAACTATTTCATGCGCATTCTTTATCATACCAGATGATCCCGAATTTCAACCAAAGACCTTATTTTCTGATCAAATTATGATATAGGCCGTCATTTTTCAAAAGTCATGTCTCTACGAATTGCGATATCACGCGCGATCTTGAGGAGAGTATGTCATACTATGGGCATATTTCACGACGAAAGACAGTTCACAGATACCGCAAGATGTCCTCCTTTGCGGCCATGATGATAGTACAGGAGAAGCTACATTCAAGAGTTCTTGCGGCCTCTCACGTGAGAATCAAGGGAATCTGAGATGGACGGGTTCTGTTTGGGGGAGATGGCATTTGCCATATCATAATCTGTAATTCCATCAAGCAAACCGTGCAGGACCCAGGGAGCAAAGCAAAGTGCACTCATAACAAGATTAAATTGTATCCTCCGAAACGCCGGCCCATCATCCTCCATCATCTGTCATCAGAAGCACTTAGGAAAACCGCATTCCTTGTGATTACTGTAGGTTTGATCTGCAAGCTACACTCACGCGAGCTGTTCAGCACTCGTACTCAGCACCGAACGTATTCTCGCCAGAGTAGGTGATGTATAGGAAGCCATCCTCGTCCTATAACACTCGTTAGCATGATGACTCTTTTCATAAGGTGGCGATTTGGGAAGGACGTACCTTGTGCTCCTCATAAATCGAGCTCATCAGCGCAGCAGTTGGAGGTAGTACTTCATCAACGAAGATGAAGATGGCCTTTTCGGGGCTCAACTTGATTCGCTTTCGGATAACGTAGACAAACTGGCCAACGGTGAGGTCGGCGGGTACGAGGTACTTCTTTTTGTCGATGGTCGCAATATCTGACTTCTCAACCTTCTCGCAGATCACCTACAGCAAGACTAAGTTAGTATGCTTCATGCCTTGATGCTATGGTAGCTTTGAAATGGTGTGGTTGAGAGCTACTTACTGGGATGCGATCGCTGTACTTCTGGCGGATGCGCTCTGCCTCTGCCTTGCGCTTCTCAAAGGGATGCTCATCCTTGAACTTGGAACGCATGTTGCTTGTATTTGTGAAGGATTATCTGTTTAGGTAGTGGGTTCGTAGATGTTGGTGCGGAGTTTGTTGTAAACAGGTTGGAGGGTTTTGTGGTGTAGGAGAGTGACAGATTTGGAGGCAGCAGCTTTATTGGGTAGAGGCGGGGTTAGCGGTGAGGTGGTTGAAAGAGTGGGTAGGCAGGAACCGGTCAGATATGGAACTCACTACTAATATCTCAATATGTCAGCAACTCTGGATGATGAGTCTAAAAGCTTCTCTTTGTCTCTCAATAAATCACATCACATGCTATCGGACAGTGCAAAGCCTTTATTGCGGGAATACTAATACTACCATTGTCGTCACCCGCTGCTGCCTTGGTCTTTAACCACCAAGTCACGCCTACGCTGAGCCACCTGAAGATGCTAACGCTGACCCGTACCCATTCGATCACCTACATTCATCCTGTGACTGAATCTGAGAGTATATGACTATGGCAAAAGACTCTTCTCGAGTCGCCGCTTTGCAGGCGGAGGTCTTCCATGTTTATTCCTCCTCCACTGTAAAGGCTTGCACCGCCACAGCTTCAGCCGAGGAGATGACAGGGATTATTCGTGAGATCACCATTCTCAGAGCCCAAACTTCTTGACCACATCTTGTGGAGCTTCGAATGGTCGTCACATGCTCGTCCATGGCAGTCCTGTGTCGCTTCTTCACTTCTAGGTTGATACATACATTCCTTTTGATCAGCTGATCTCTTTCGCCTATGCTGTGAGCATCATACGAGTATCACTCCACCAAATTATCCTTCCACAATGGCAGCTCCGAGGTCGTGCTTTAGGCCTATCTTTGTACAAAATTGCCTACGAAGCTCTAGGATCCAAAATGGGAGGACCTGTGGTCGCAGGTTCATTACAGAGCCTCCCGGACGGCCAACCCCAAGTAGTGCCCATCTTCAGAAGCAGAAAATTGTGCCCTTTGCGAAGACACGTCTAGCTGTTGGTCTTGTGTTTATACCTACACTTATCTTTGTTATGGTATAGTCTTCCAGTAGAAAATGACAGCATAGTGTCTGATCAAAGTACAGTATACAGGGAATCGAGAACCAAAAGTCCAGATGGAAGAACCAAGTCTAGCAGAGCGGGATGTCCTTACCAAGCGGGAATCTGGTGTCACCGACGCCTCACCCATGCGCCTGCGAATGGAAGCACTTATAAAAGAGAAACAAAAAGAGATCGTGCAAGCAATAGAGCAAGTCGATGGGAAGAATTTTCTAGTGGATACATGGGACAGAGCAAGCGGTGGTGGAGGCATATCCTGTGTCCTTCAAGAAGGAAACGTCTTCGAAAAGGCTGGAGTGAACATCTCGGTCGTGTATGGAAAACTGCCGCGAGCAGCTATACTGCGAATGCGGAGTGACCACAAAGCATTGGATCCGGACGTCGAAAGTTTAGATTACTTTGCTGCTGGTTTGAGTGTAGTGATGCACCCAAAGAATCCAATGGCACCGACCGTCCACTTCAATTATCGCTATTTCGAGACCGCAAATCCGGATGGGAGTCAAAATGCTTGGTGGTTTGGTGGAGGATGCGATCTCACCCCCTGCTACCTGTTCGATGAAGACGCAATACACTTCCACAAAACCATCAAGGAAGCCTGCGACAAACACGATAAAGCATATTACCCCCGTTTCAAAGCATGGTGTGACAAATACTTCCATAACAAACACCGCGGCGAAGCCCGAGGCATAGGTGGAATCTTCTTCGACGATCTCGACGAAACCGAAAAAGACCAAGAACAACTATTCTCCTTCGTTCAAGACTGCTTGAATGCATTCTTACCGCAATATCTACCTATCGTCAACAGGAGGAAAGATATGCCATATACAGAAAAGGAGAAGCAATGGCAGCAGATTCGCAGGGGGAGATATGTGGAGTTTAACCTCGTGCATGATAGGGGCACGAGTTTTGGATTGTTGACTCCTGGGGCTAGAGTCGAGAGTATACTTATGAGTTTGCCGCTTGAGGCGAGGTGGCAGTATATGCATGAGCCGGAGAAGGGAAGTAAAGAGGAAAGGTGTTTGAATGTGCTGAAGAACCCGCAGGAATGGGTCTGATCTGTCAATAAAGAAGGTGGATATATGTGTAACCATATTCACACCCTAGGCATATCATTAACAAATGAATACTACAACTTTTTTTGGAGGGCACATATGCCACTGTCGCGTGTCCATGCGTACCTTCATGGCATATTTACTTAGTATCGAAAGGTCATACGTCACGGAACTGCCTACAGTTCAGTGATACACATTCCACTGATGAGTCTTGCGAACTCCTTCAGTAAACCCTATCTCCACAATATATCCTTTCCCCTTCCTCATCTACTTCTCCGACATTGTCACACTCAATCAACTGCTTTCCTGAACCTCTCCAAATCCAATCAAATCTCAATCGCAGTCTCTAAAATACCTCCGAAATGTGCAATTACAGAGACATAGTCTGCGCCGGCTGCACGCAACATTACTTCGAGCTTCTCGAACAATGCAACGAAGCCGGGGCATGGGATCCCGATGCGAAACTCCGATGTAAAAACGAGAACATTGTGGTATACAGGGAATTCTGCGAGTTCGACTACGCTTGCCCTGGGGACCATGACTGTGTCATTGTTGTAAAGAGGGTACCACCCAGGGCGTACGCCGGCGAGGGTCCGTTCTTCACATTCTATGATTCTGAAAATGAGACAGGGCGTATATCCCTAAGGGGGAGTGGAGGGTGGATGCGTGCTTTATGCTGTTAGGGGTGTGTCGTTCTGCTTTTAGGGGGGTTTCTTGGTATGGTTTGATTTATTTCTGCTTCATGTTGTTCAGGTCAATTATGCTATTTATCATATATCATTCATCATATATCATTTATGATTCCTTTCCTTATTCATGCTTCACTTGCAACTTCAACAAATTCTACGTACATTGCCAGTAGTTGATTTGTGCTCACTTCCTTGCTTGAATAGTCACAAATCAAATTAGGATGTGAATCATGTTGTAAGCGTACTCGCATACCGGTCATCTGTATCAAACGACAGGCACTGACGTAAACATATACAATTCAATCACCCAGTGCCATCAGATCCACTCACTATGCACTCAGACATGAGCTGCCTTGTACGCAGTGAGTGAATGTTGCTCATGTCATTGATGGGCTATAAAATGATCTGCTCAGCTCCTCTATCTTTATCTCTGCAAAATACACTTCCCATCACATCTTCCTCTCAAACTATTGATACACTCTAAAAGCAACAAGACATCAAAAATGTGTTTCTACCACGACATTTACTGCCAATGCGGCCAACGATACCAAATTCTGGACATGGAGTGCTTCTATCGCGACCACGGTCATGAGTGCAGAGGAGTAGTACCGGATCCCCAACGTACGGTTATGGTGATGCACGACTGTCCGGGAAAGGGGAAGTGTCCGCTCTTTATTGCATCCAAACCCACTGCACAATTCTATTGATTTCTATGTGTGGGGTGAAGCAAAGAATATTGAAGAGATGAAGAAGTCTACCGCTCGGAAGATTGGGAGGGAAGAGGCTTTGTTGTTGGTGGCTGATGCTATTAGGGAGTTGAAGAAGTGATACTAAAGGCTCACTATTGAGAGGATGACCCAGAGTGTTATTTACCTCTAGCTCAATTATGCTAATTGCCTTCATTCGACTTCATGAATCTGAGCACATTTTGACTTAGTCGTATGCGATTTCCTTTATAGTAGTTGGAAATGAGGCTGTCACGTCGGACCATGCTTCACTGTTCCTTCCCCATCTCGCATTGTCACCAACCACAATCTAATTTATGCTATGCTAGCATTGCCACGGCGATAGGCACTTGAAGGATTGCAAGATCACACAAGGACGACTCACCTTTCATTTTTGCTGGATCACGCGGACAGATGAGTTGGTGCCGTCGCCGCCGATAGCGCGCTATCATATCTAGTCTAGCCGAATTAGGATGTTACGACAATTGCCTAATCGGGCAACACCCTCAGCTAGCCTCGTTTTCCGACGGCACCTTATCTTCACGACCTTTTCTCGTCCTCTTCTTCTCTCTTCCCTTACAACCTCCACTTCACTAGTCAACACTTCAAAGTCAGCGGACTGAGCTGTCTCACTGTACATACGCTATCTTCTATCACCAAGCTTCTTGCTGCCTTTTTCCCTTCTGATCTTCACTTCTTAACGGGTCCTTCTCGCGAGAAGTGTACTTTCTCATCCAATCTTAATTTTCATAACCAAACGTCACAAATCTATACCTTAGCAAGATGCCTTCATTCAAAGGCCTCAATTGCACCCTGCTCTTCAATCAAAAGCTCAAGAAAGACAATGGGTGGGTAGGCAGCGCCAACTCTACTCCAGCACCTGAACAAGAGGTCACTGTAAGCGATGATGGCGTAACCAGGACTTCTTTTGCAGAGGCAATCATCGGACGCGTCGGGATCGAAGTCACTGGTGTCGCTGCTGGGAGTTCATACGTTCTGATGTAAGTGGCAATGATTCCTCAAACCTCATACTCTTCTGACACTCTTATGCCCACAGCGAGATCTCGATTGATGGCAGACGCCGTGTCTCAAGGATCGTACAGCTTCCTTGCGTGGCTCCAAATGTGAAGACTCCCAGCGGTAAAGGCAAAAACAAGAACAAAGACACAGTCAATCAACACTTTGGTCAGTTCGATGCTACAGAGTACACCAATGGCGAAGGAGAGTGGTGCTACAAAAAGTGGCGAATGAAGGAGGTGCCCTCCAAATCCCTCCGCCAGAGACAGCGTGGTTGTTCAATCGACTCCGATTCCGGCTGCATTGTGGTCACCATTCGACGCTGCAAAAATGTTGTTCCTCTTCCAGCTGGCGGTTGCAATTACGAGATCCACAACACTTGGGATGCCGAGTGGGACACACCCAGAGTCTCAGCCCAAGCTGTCCGTGATGAGCAACTCCCTCACATCGTTATGCATGACAGCCCCAAGGGCGATACCGAGATCAACGAGAGCATCAAGCTTGCCGCGCTGGACTTTGCGAAGGGTAATAGCTGGGAATACATGGACACTCCAGAGATGCCCTACGCTAAGTTTGTTTTCAAGTACCGCTCCGCAAGTAAGTCGTGTTTGCATGATTGAAACCATGGCAAAGAGTGGACTAACAGTATTACATCACAGAGGTACTTCAAGCCCGCCTGCAATCCCTCTCAGAGGCGCAAACTACTTCAAGCCCACCACACAGCCCGCCTAAGACCACAGACGGGATATCCATGGCCAAGCAAGGATTCTCCCCACGCACTCCACTCAACTCTAAATCGCTCCTCACGACGCGCTTCTCTCCTGAGGAAGAAGCCGATGCCAAGTCAGATGATGCTACTGGAGTGCAGACTTCCAAGAAGAGACAGCTCTCCGATGTTACTGACGGCGAGTCCAATGGTCAGATTGAAAAGCGCCGCAAATCAGGCGACACCCACCCAGTGCGAGTCCTAGAACTCCGTGAAAAGATCGTCGCTCTGAAAGCCGAACTCGCCGTCGACCTCAAAGAAGGCTTAGACGAGATTGACTCTCTCAAAGACACCCGCGAAAAGGAGTGGAAGGAAACCACCAAGTTCAAGGCAATCGCTGATGAAAACAAGCGTTCTGCCAAGAAGCATTTCAAGACCTACATGAAAGCTCGCACTGAGGGTAGGAGGACCAAGAACGCTTATGTTAAGCAGAAGGATGAGGGTAACGTCCAGATCTCTATGCTGTATTCTGCATATCTGGGTGCTGGTGGGGAGCAAGACAACGAGCTGGAGTGGGAGATTGGGGAGGCGAAGGTGTTCTCTGACGAAGGCTCTGATGCTGAGGAGTCTTACGTAGATAGTGACGACGTAAAAGAGGAGGACGAAGATGAGGATGATGATGAGGATGAGTTGGACGAAGTAGATGGACAACATATTTCATCCTCCATTGCTCAGGCTCAGATTGAAGCTGGGGATGATGATGATGAGCTCTGAACGGCTCCCGGTAGGTGGTCCACTTGCCCTTTCTCTTTGCCTGCAGGTTGACATCGCTTGCGGGTCCACTTTGCTTGCTGGTTTTCAATGCTTTTTCGGGTTCTAATTGCGTTCATCTCTTTCCCACTTATTTTCACTTCAACTTTCCTACATCTTTTTCCTCTATATAGCTCCAAATACTGCATTCCGGCACACATACAGATATTCCTATATAATTTATGGGGAACGGGCATAGCCGCTCAAAATAGGGCTATCTTTCATATATTCTACTACTGGAAAGCCTCAGAGCTTGGGCGTTAAAGGAGTCTGTCTTTCTTCTATTTCTTTACTCTGTAATTGTAGTTACCCACTCAAAGTTGTTTTCATAGTTTGCAATGTACTTTCACCAGCATGTAAGCGTGTACTTGCGTTGTCCTTAACTCTCCGCGATGCTCTGGAGAATTGTCAGAAAGGATTCACCTGTGACCCCGGTACCAATTACGATAAAATGTCAAATCGGTATATCAAGGTAACAAGCCATAACCTTATTCTGATGGAATCATCAAATCTAGTGATGATGATGGGTAATTGCATGGAACAAAGGATTGAGAGTGAACAAAAAGGAGGGCTTAGTAAGCCTATCATAGCCGTGTGGATCAGACACGCGACTTCCCGAAATCGAGATTCAATGATGGACAAGGCTCGATCAACACACTAAAAACATTCTTACTTCTTTCAAAAGTCCCTTAAGGAATCCCTCAATACCTTCTGAAACTTTCGCTGTCACAATTTCCTAGTAAAATTTGCGAAAACTTCCAACAACCAAGACCATGTTTTGCCTGCGGAGCTGGATACCCATCCTCTTCTTTTTGTGAGCCGCCCATCCTATCGCGAAGATGATACAATAATGAAGTAATATGCTAATAACAAAATACAACAAACAGAACAAACGCCTCCCCAATCTACCTAATCCTCTTCATATCAGCAACCTACTTCCTCAACCGCCCCTGCGTCTACTGCTCCCTCCTCCTCGCCGTCCTCGTAATCGCCCTCTTCGACTTCCACTCCAACTGGTTCGAACCCCGTTACTCCAGTGCCTCCGCAGTAACGAGCACCGCATCGGAATTACTAGCAAATGGCACAAGTCCGATATCAGGTGCTGTTCTGGAGACTATTTCATTAATGGCTTCTGTGGTGAATAGTACTGCGGCCGCTGTTGTTGAAGCTGTAGGCGGAGTGGTGGGGCAGAGAGCGAGTACGGAGGGGGAGGCGAATAGTACGGTTGTGGAGTGGATCAAGGGATTGTTGAGGAAGGAGTGGAGGGTTAGTTGTATGGATGTTGTGGTTAGGTTTTAGGGTTTATTCTTTGTACTTTTGGTATGGGTTGGGAGAGGTTAGGACGATATCACAAGATTGGCATAGCACTATCGTAATAACGGTGGACCTGCTCTGCGACATTGGAATACAGCATTCATTCATGGCGTTGGTACCTGCAATTCTTGGTCTTTGATAGCGTACAGCGAATCGGATGGATTTCCTGTCTATACATCCTATAACCTCATATCTCTAAACAAGAAAACCTCATCTTCTGAGCACTAATCAATGCGCCTCTTGTAAAATGGATATGTTCAGTGACTTGCATGACCGAGTATATCTGCCCATAGCGGCGTCGGAGCTTCACCCGAAAGCACATACGCCTCTTTCGCCCTTCACCCTAAGCCACTACTATCTTTCATCTCAGATATCTCCATCAATGCAAAAGTCACGCCTTGGGCGTCATTGAAGGCACCTTCTGTATTCAGTCGGTGGAAGCCGAGCCGAGTAGACGTAAGGAATGCCCCGCAGGGCAACTGCAGCTTTCTGCAAGCTCCATAAATTGAGCTGTCGAGTGACTCCACTTGCGATATTCACAACACCACCACGACCTGAAGTTGTTAGGTTGCAATTTCAAGGAAGTTTTCAGATTAGACAGTGCAGTTACAATTCCTTCAAGATGGCGTCTTCTGATCGGGATGTGCTTCCTGATACGTATGTTTTTCCTTAACAAACATATACCCACTCCTCATTATAGGTCACGAGAGCAATTGCTAATTGTGTATATAGGGTCAAACCTACGAACTACGATATCAAAATCCATGATCTGGAGCTTGGTGGCAAGTTCAGCTATCAGGGTCGTGTGAAGATTGCTCTTGAGATCAAGAAGAGTGCTAAGGAAATCGTTCTTAATACCAATCAACTTGTTATTCATGGCGCCGAATTATCGACTGAGCATACGAAGATGGAGTCGTCAGCTAAAGCTTCTAACATCTCGTATGATACCGATGCACAGAGGGCGACTTTGTCTTTTGACCAGGAGTTTCCGAAGGCGTCCAAGGCATGGCTTGATATTACGTTCCAGGGAACGATGAACAATGTTCGTAGTCTATTTTATTGTTATAGACTGAAATAGGTGTTGACATTTGTATAGCTCATGGCTGGATTCTACCGCTCTCGCTACAAGCCAGTAGTCGAGCCTGCCAAATCCGTTGCCCGCGATGATGAATACCACTACATGTTCAGCACTCAATTCGAATCTTGCGATGCCCGTCGAGCATTTCCCTGCTTCGATGAACCAAATCTCAAAGCTACATTTGACTTTGAGATTGAGATCCCTGAAGACCAGGTCGCGTTAAGCAATATGCCCGAGAAGGAAGTAAAAAAAGGTAGTAAGGACGGTTTGAAAATTGTTGCTTTCGATACTACTCCGGTTATGAGCACTTATCTGCTTGCTTGGGCTGTTGGTGATTTCGAGTATGTGGAAGATTTCACGAAGAGGAAGTATAATGGGAAGAATTTGCCTGTACGAGTGTATACCACGAGAGGTCTCAAGGAGCAAGGGCGATATGCGCTTGAGCATTCTCACAAGACTGTCGACTATTTTTCTGAGGTGAAAACAACTCCATTCTAAAGTGAGGGACATGAAGCTAATGTGATCAGATCTTCCGTATCGATTATCCGCTTCCAAAAGTTGACCTTTTGGCATGTCATGAATTTGTGAGTCTATAATCTACTTTGTGTTGCTGATGTCTTGCTGTTCGGCCGGTATTCTGATACTCAGGCTGTCAGGTCATCATAAATATCTCTCCCTACGTTATCAAAGTTCTTAGACTGATCATTATTCGTAGTCTCACGGAGCCATGGAGAACTGGGGTCTCATCACTTATCGGTATGTACAGCTCCAGTTTTGACAAAATCTACCTCCTAACGGAACCACATAGAACAACCGCCGTGCTCTTCGACGAGAAGCAGTCAGATCAACGCTACAAGAACCGAGTTGCATACGTAGTCGCCCACGAATTGGCTCACCAATGGTTTGGCAATCTTGTCACTATGGATTGGTGGAGTGAGTTGTGGCTCAATGAAGGTTTTGCAACTTGGGTGGGCTGGCTAGCCGTCGACCACCTCCATCCAGGTAAGCGATCCTGTTAACTCTTACAATTTCTTTGAGTAGATTGCTAACAGCTTGTAGAGTGGAACGTCTGGGCTCAGTTTGTGGTAAAGTCAAGATCTCGAGGTACCCACGATCATCTACGCAAACTAATTACCATACCTAGTCTGAATCTCTTCAAACAGCTTTCCAGCTCGATTCTATCCGCAATTCTCATCCTATCGAAGTCCCAGTCCGGAATGCCCTGGAGGTCGACCAGATCTTTGACCATATAAGCTACTTGAAGGGATCTTCTGTGATCCGTATGTTGAGTGCACATCTTGGAAATGAGACCTTCCTTTTAGGTGTCTCAAATTACCTGAAGGCACACAAGTTCTCAAACGCTACCACGAATGATCTGTGGTCTGCTCTGAGCGAAGCCTCAGGCAAGGATGTCAACAAGTTCATGGACCCATGGATTCGTAGAATTGGTTTCCCAGTCGTGACCCTTGCTGAAGAGCCAGGCCAGATTGGTGCTAGACAATCCCGCTTCCTGCTTACAGGCGACGTCAAGCCTGAGGAAGACGAGACTACATGGTGGATCCCACTTGGGCTGAAATCAGGGGCAGCCAATTCGGAAGCAAAGACTACTGCACTCACTGAGAAGCATGAAACCATACGTGATATTGACGAATCATTTTACAAAATCAACACTGATCAGACTGGCTTCTATCGCACCAATTACCCACCTGCTCGTTTGACCAAGCTTGGCGAAGCACGCGCTCAGTTGAGCACTGAAGACAGAATCGGTCTCGTCGGAGACGCTGCTGCTCTTGCTCAGTCTGGTGACGGTACCACTGCTGCTTTCTTGGCATTGATTGAGCTGTTCAAGGATGAGAGCGAATACCTGCAAGTCAACTCCTCATGTGTATCTTGAATAGTGACTAATATTGTCAGTGTCTGGCAACAAATCATCACTGCCCTTGGCAATGTCCGCTCAATCTTCTCAGAGGACTCCGAAATCTCTGCCGGCCTGAAAAACTTTGCCCTCAAGCTCGTCACTCCTGCCACTGACAAAGTCGGGTGGAAGTTTGCACACGAAGAAGATCTTCTGACTGGCCAGCTTCGCGCTCTACTCATCTCCAACGCCGGTCTTAGCGGCCACAAAGGAGTTATTGAAGAAGCTCAACGTCAATTCGCAGCTTTCAACTCGGGAGATGCTAATGCAATTCATCCCAGTCTTCGCGCTCCTGTCTTCCGCATCGCCGTCACGGAAGGAGGCCAGGATGCGTACGAAGCTGTCAAGAAATTCTACAGCACAACCGCTTCCATCGACGGAAAAGAAATCGCCCTCCAGTCCCTCGGTCGTGTGCAAAGCCCCGAACTTGCGAAAGCATATCTAAATTTCCTCTTCTCCCCCTCAGTAGCAGTACAGGATGTGCACTCCGGTGCCGCCTCTCTTGCCGCCAATGCCGAAACCCGTGGCGAGCTGTGGAATTACATTAAGACCAACTGGGATAGCAAAATCCTGCCTGATTTGAGTGGTAACATGGTTGTCCTGGAGAGGTTCTTGAGAATGAGTCTTGCTAAATTTGCGAGCTTTGAGGTCAAGAAGGATATTGATACTTTCTTTGAGAAGAAGGATCAGAAGGGGTATGATCGTGGTCTTGGTGTTGTGGCTGATACTATTACTGGTGCAGCGAAATATAAGGAGAGGGATGCTGGGAATGTTAAGGAGTGGCTGGGGGCGCATGGATATCTTTGAGTTTTTCGACTCGAAATCATAAGCTTCCTTTCGGGATGTACAAGAAAGGTAGAGATAAGGTGATGAAAAAGAATAAACATTATAGGCTTTGTACTCATCACAGCGTACAATCATGCTTGCTAATCACGCAGCAACAGCAGGAGCCTCAATCTTAACCTTCTTCTCCTTCCTCACCTTCTTCTCACCCACGTCCCTCACCTTAGGCAGCGGCGGCAAAAGCACATCCATCAACTTCTGCGGCACCCCCTGAAACTTCAACCCATACAACACAGCAATAATTTCCTCCCCCTCCAGAATATACACATCCCCAGCGTAAACATTTTTCGCCTGCGGCACCATCCGCACAAAACTCCTATACGTCTTCTCCGAACTAATCTCCTGCGGCTTCAGAAACTTGAGACTCTCCCACCCGTGCGAAATATACACAAGGGGTTCTGCTGATTCTACATCCGCGGCATTGACGATGAATCCGGATAGGTGGCATAGATTGTCTATGTTGTAGGGGGAGCAGAAGAATTCGCCGTTGATGCCGGGGGTGGTTTGGAGTTTTATGGTTGCGGTTGCGGTTGTGTCGTTTTTATCTAGGATTACTGATTCCATGCCTTGGTATTTGGGGCCGTAAGATACGAGCGCGTCGAAGATTTTGTAGGCAAGTCCACGAAGAATTTTATGCGCTTGCCCGTTTTGGAGTTTGCGCTCTAGGTCTGTGATTTGGCCGTTTACGAGGTGGGTTATCGAATCCCATTCTTGACGCCAGAGTGTGGGATCTTCGTATTTTACTGTACCGTCGCCGTGTTCTTGTATGACAGTCCCATCCCACGTAACGCTCTTGAATATAACTTTCACTTCCCCCACAGAAAGATCTACTGTTGCTTCCATGCGAAGATGCTGACCGTCAGGATGCGGTGGCACTTCAATCATGAGTGTTTTGTGCACTTCCATTGCGCAGACGTTGAGGCAGATTTCTGGTTCTTCTGGCCGAAGAATTTGATACATGTGATTTGCTACTGTCATGGCCATGTCGCCGTAAAGAGATGAAGGACCCAAAGTGCGGCCATTCATCACGTGCCCTGTTAGGACGGGGAATAACTTTGGGTGCGTGAGATCGGATTGAATTGTGACTGTCCCGGTTCCCTTTTTTATATCAAATTCTTCGTGGATTATTTGTTGGCAAGATGTTGTGTGGAGTTGGTGTCGGCGGGGGTTGTGGAGAGCCATGTTGGGGACTTGAATATATGGAATGGAAGTAAACAGATGAAAGAGTAAAGAAGGACTTAAGTCAAACCACATAAACATTCGGGACAAATATGAGTATGAATATATGTTATGAAGTTAAACCAGGGGTGTGGCCTTAAGTCCGGATTGGGTAATACAGTGCGCTGGGGCTATTAATAACACCACATGTTTGGCCTACCGTGCCGTCAGTGATACACAAGGTCAAGACTTCTTTCCGGCTCATCGAGTTCCTGAAAGGCTTAGTCATCATACTCGGATGTCCGGTTGTATCTGTTTCAGCTTGGCTGTTCCCTACTTATCTTACGCTCTTGGATCAGGCCAAGGCTGAGGATCTGACCGCAATGGCAGGGAGAGATGTAAGAACCATGTTCATGGAATACAATGATTAACGAACGTGTCATTCGAAGAAGGAGATACGGTACCACGAAGAAGATCTCCCAAATGCTTGATTTAACGTGAGATTCTGGGCATCAGGCTTGCATGGCGATGGCGTCCTGATCGGACATAAGAGAGGGGACGCGAGCACACCCTGCCTGCAGTGTTTTGTCCATAATTAAGGTTGCGATATGATTCAGTTGTCGCAGATTCGGATTGACAAAACTTGGGAAAGAAAGGAAATGGTGAGACGATGGAGCTTGCGAGCTTGGAATCAACCATGAGTGAGAGCGCAACTTAGAAATAGAGATTTGGAGTAGTGACTTCATATTTACTGCATTTGCAGAATGATATACCAAAGCAATGGCTAGGCAGTCTTCCCATTGGATCGAGCTGATAATATTCGAGATGCGCTCCATGGGGTTTCGAAGGTTGAAGAACCTCAAAGTGGGGGCTAGCCGCCAAAAGCGCTAACCTATTTTGGTGTTTCACACCCACACTGGACATTGTGGGAGGCCAGGTAAATATCTACGTCTGGGTTTAAGTAATGCAACAAATCAGATCACGGCAAGAAAGTTAGGTGTGTCCAAACAATTCGTGAGCACTGAACAAAACGCATACTCATAGAGCCTTTACTACACGAGAGGATGAAGAGCATGTGTTTGGAGTGGGCTACAAATAGCTTCTGCACTTGAGGTATGCCTTGCTATAGTTATGACATTGAACTTGTATGCCATAATTCTCCAAGAAAGGCTCTATTGTATCCATGCCACATTCCTTTTGCTTATGACAACGATTCGCCCCAGAAGAAAACTATACCTGTCTCGTATGCATCCATAAATCGTAACATTCGTGAATTTCGTGCCTCAGTCCTTTATCGGGTGGTCGGTGAACCAGAATACCTGAGTCTTTCATCCTGGATCGGGAAATCTCTTCTCCCTACATTCCCTCCAACTGAATGCCCTGCTCCCCATTCTTCTCCCACGGCTTCCTCCTCCTAGGAGCAGAAGCAGTAGTACCCTGCC
This sequence comes from Tothia fuscella, assembly GCA_010583015.1. Lineage (NCBI taxonomy): Eukaryota > Fungi > Ascomycota > Dothideomycetes > Venturiales > Cylindrosympodiaceae > Tothia > Tothia fuscella. The sequence continues at coordinate 232,203 of MU007027.1, read as the reverse complement.
CTTGTAAAACTGTCTCCGGTATATCTCTAATCCCTGGTACGTCCTTCCCTTCCGTGATCAAGTCAACAATTTCCTGATACGATAATCTCGGTGCTGCATCAGGTTCCGCTGACGTGCTAACCTGCGCCGACGGTGCCGTCCAAGGTGGTAAATCTGGGTCTGCTTTGATTGTTGGACCATTATTCATCGATGCAGGAGGTGTGGGTAGAGAAGAATTTCCGTGATGGCGTTGGTAATATGCTTTGTAAGTGTCGAAGTCTATATTCGTGTTGAATTTTCGCGAGAAGTAGAAGCAGCGTGCGCGTAGAGTAAGATCGTTTCTTGAGGATTCGTCGGGGTTAGGTCCCAGAATTGCTGATAGTCCTCCCAAAAATTCGACATCTGCGTTCCATGGATAGTTGTCGACGTGGGCGTAGATGTCTGTTGATTGTACCGGTAGAGGCGTTGCTTGTGCTTGTGAGGAAGCCATGTTGAGCGAGAATGAATACAAAATGAGAGTCCTAAATGCTGGCAAAATGCGTCTCTCCAATTTTATGTTGTCAACATTCAAAAGTAACAACGAATAGTCGTCGATCATTTGACATAAACATTGGATCCGAAGTGTGGCACAGTCGTGAAGTGGATATGTGGCTAACCTGGATCCTTCCCGATTTAGTCGCGCGGCGGCTGCGGATGCTGACTACGAACTAGAAACATCACCCTGCATCTTGAACGGCAGGAGCCAAAGCGGAAACGTCAACCTCCAACAACCGCTCTCTACTACGACATAACCCTCCATATACCCATGAAGAGGTCCTGAGAAATCGAGATATACCGCCATGTCGCAAACCGAACAGGTCCAACACGCCGATTCGATATCGAGCCAGGACCCTAACCACGACGACAAGAAGAAGAAGGTCAAGAACCGGCGGCCAGCGAGTATGTTATACATTTGTGGATTAAAGTATGGGAATCTCGGGGTGGAAGGGCTAACACATTGGTAATAGATACTGCGTTTCGACAGCAGAGATTAAAGGCGTGGCAGTACGTTATATAACTCCTTAGAGAGAAGTATCGCCAACTTTAGTGGCTGACCCAAACACCTTGCTCAGACCCATTCTTACGCCCAAAACCGTACTCCCACTCTTTTTCGCCGTCGGCGTCATATTCGCACCCATAGGTGGCCTGTTATTATGGGCTAGTTCGCAAGTCCAAGAAATTTCAATCGATTATTCGCTTTGCACAAGGGATGCTCCGTTAGAGCCGCGGTGGTTAGATATACCCTCAAGCAAGATCTCAAAATCCTTCAAAGCATCAGGGAAGAAGGCGAATGCGCCACAATGGCAGCAACTCCCTCCCCAGACCGTCAGCTATCCACAACATGATCTCCCTAACGACATAGAAGTCGCCGACACCAAGATCTGCAGGCTCAAGTTTGATATTGAAAGCGATTTGAAACCACCAGTACTCTTTTATTACCGCCTTACAAACTTTTACCAGAATCATAGGCGTTATGTTAAGTCTTTCGATCAGAATCAATTGAATGGAGATGCGAGGACGGCGGATCAGATCAAAGGTGGTGACTGCGACCCTCTTACCGTGGAGACAGCGCCCGATGGTTCCAGGAAGCCATACTATCCTTGCGGATTGATCGCCAACTCCCTCTTCAACGATACTTTCAATTCTCCACAATGGACGAACCCTCAAAATCAGGACGGCGGAAATCAAACGCAGCCGTATGAGATGTCCCAGAAGGGCATTGCGTGGTCTAGCGACGCCGACTTGTACAAGAAGACGAAGTATGATCTGTCTGAGATTGTGCCCCCACCAAACTGGAGGAGGAAGTATCCGGAATATAATAGTACTATACATCCTCCAAATGTCCACGAAGACGAGCCCTTCCAGGTCTGGATGAGGACCGCAGGTCTGCCGACCTTTAGCAAGCTTGCTCTTCGCAACGACGTGGCTACAATGCACGCCGGCACCTACACGGTAGACATCTGGGATGGTGAGTGATGTCTTCATCCACTTTTTCCCGCCATAGAGTAGCTGACGCGTATACAGAGTTCAACGTTACCATGTATACCGGTAGCAAATCCATTCTCATCTCAACCCGAACAGTCATGGGTGGCAAGAATCCCTTCCTTGGCATAGCCTACATCGTCGTGGGCGGTATTTGCATCCTGCTAGGAGCACTATTCACCGCAACCCACATTATCAAACCAAGGTAAGAACCACTGCGAGCTCATCTCGCCGCTCGGAGAAGAGTCCGACATGTTTCATAAAAGCCATGCTGACCAGACCTTCTAGAAAACTCGGCGACCACACCTATTTGACATGGGAACAACCAGGCAGCACTACCGCTACAGCAACCGGCAGCAGAGTCCGCCCCGCTGACGCTGCTTGACCTAGATAGTCTGTGTCTTTCCTGTGTTCTACTTATCAGACTATGATCAATACCTTGGGTATCAATGGATCCTTGTACCGGCGTTTTGGGCGTATCAAAGACATTGCACGGTGCAGCCAAAGGTTGTACAGTCCGGAGTTTGTTCTGTGTTGTCAATGTCTTATGCTAGTGTTCTCTTGTCATCCAATATCAAAGCGTTTCCTTTCAAGAGTATTAAGGAGAGGAGGAAGTACAGGGATGTGTCTTGCCATACTGACGGGTTTTGCTAATAAGATTGGTGGGTGCGGACCATTGATGTAGCTTGACTAGGCTTGTTTACCCACGAGACTCAGCCTTTGTAGTCGACAATACTTTCCCTGACTACGCACCACACCTCTGAAAAATTATCGCCGTTTGCATCCAAATTTCACACGGTCCGGCCCACGTCTCAGCTTTGGGAGGTAAGTGAGTTAGTCCTCTGACCAGACAGTGCTTGTCTTCCCTCGAGACATGAACGATCGTGAGTGCAAATCGGGGGAGGCAACACCAAAAGAAGGTTTGTTTCGAAGATGGCCCCTGCAATCCAGACTTCCACCAGCCAGATCTATAAAGTCAAGTCCTCTCCCCCACACTGAAATGTATCACGAAATTTGGGAATTGTGACTGATTTCCTCTCTCATTTTACTCCTACTTCACATACTTCATTTGTTTATACTTGAGCAACGATATTCTTTCCTCTTTCTGCCGTGTCGGCCAACATTCCATGAGGCTCTTTCGTCCCAAAGAGCCACCACTCCTGTCGATCACATACTCGAAACGTACGAGAGAGGGCTAGTGTAGACGAGAGCACGCGGTATCCCTTGTCCTCCACTCATTTTCACATTCCACGACTTTCGAGACGCCCGGAGACATGCGCTCGGCAATGTTCCTTGCGTGCGTGGCACTCTTCTCCTCCTCCCCATTGGCCCTTGTAGTTGCAAAACCGGAACTAAAAGCAAGAGGAAGCGGCGTCGTCATCAACGAAGCGTTACATAACGAGGCATCGACATATCGAGCAATACCGGGCAAGGGTCCAGAGAAATGGGATCCAGCAAACAGTAAAAAGTTTGTTCACTTTGACTGCGGGACAGATACGAATAATGCTTCGAAAGCCCTACTAGAAACAGTGAAGTCATTACGCGATGACAATAAAGCTGGTTCACCTGGTGCGAAATTGAGAGCAAAAGCTCTACTCGCAAGACAAGGTCCCATATTAGTACCCACGGTATTCCACATCGTCTCCACAACAGCAAATGCGGCGACAGTACTGCCCACAATGCCAGAAGCGCAAATAGCCGCCCTAAACAAAATGTACAACCCCATAGGATTTCAATTCCAACTCCTCACCACAACCTGGACCACCAACGACGCGTGGTCCATCGGTGCGGGGGACTCCATGAACGAAATGAAGCGCTCTCTACGACAAGGAGGGTACAACACCCTAAACATCTACTTCCACACCGACCTCGAGGGTGGCATCCTGGGAAAATGCAGCATGCCCTCCCAAATAGGCGATCCCACTTCCCTAGTAGCCGTCCTCCCATCCATCTACTTCGACGACGGCTGCTCCGTAAATGCGGGGACCATGCCCGGTGGTTCCGTCTTCGGCTACGATCAAGGTATGACTGCCGTTCACGAGACAGGGCATTGGTTGGGGTTGTTTCATACATTTGAGGGGTACAGTTGTGAGGGGGATGGGGATTTCATTGCTGATACTCCGCCGCAGAGTGAGAGTACGGATGGGTGTCCTGTTGAGGTGAAGGATAGTTGTCCCGGGTTGGAGGGGGTGGATGCGGTGCATAATATTATGGATTATAGTACTGATGCTTGTTATGAGGGGTTTAGTCCGTTGCAGGTGGAGAGGATGTTGCAGATGTGGGGGCAGTTTAGGGCGGGGAAGTGAGAGGGGTGGAATATGATGATGGTGGTGGTAAGAGTGGGGGTGTAGGAAGGGGAGTATAGAGCATTTTTAAATCTGCTTTTTCTGTTGTTTTCTTTGGCTTGGGAAGAATATTTCTGGCTGTTAAGCGCTTCTTTTCACCTCTTCAAGTTGAGAAGGGTGTTTTTCTGTTTCTCTGGGTTTAGAGCCTTCTCATCCATGTTTCTTAAATACCAGCTCAGTCAATTTTGACGACTGTCTTCAATGCACATACCCACGATTCTTCACTTCAATCTAGACCGCTTCAAGGTGCTTCGCCACACATGAACTGCGCCCCCACTTCAGCGCAATGACTATCCCGATCCAGAAATGCCATTCTGGGGCCCAAAATCGAAGGTCCCCTATGGCAAACACCCCTCTCAGTGGTATATGATTGCCACATACGTAGATTGCAGTGTCCACCACCGTCCGTAACCGTATTGCCCAGATATCGCCCAGTTTCTAGATCGAATATCTGGAACATATACGCCTCAAACACAAGTTTTATTTTAACTCAATCACGTTTTATGGACTTACGATCCAGACCAATTTCATCAGATAAAGAATCAGGGTCTTCGAGAATGTGACACGAGCACTTGCGGGAGATTAAGGTATAAAGAAAAGCATTTTCAATCCACCCACAGTGGTGGGTTCAAGGAGATGAATCCCCATTCCTCGGGTTTGGAAGATCGGCTGGAGTTGTAGGAGATGGGCTGGAAGGAATGGGGCTACGCGGTAAGTGGCCGAGGACAGGCGATTTGGGGAGGTTGGTTGATGCTGTACTGAAGCATGGCCCTTTGGTAGTCTACGTTAATGAGTGCTATCGTGATATTGAGTACAATGTCGGGTCTCGACGCCAAGAGAAGACTGATCTCTATTACACATCTTTGAATCTAGACCAAGGAAGCCAGGGATCGGTCCTATATATATCGGCTTATAATCCTCCTAGCACCTAGAATTTCCTACGTCATTTTACGCATTCAAAATAGATGCAAGGCATATGATATATCTGTGCCCCCTTCACCATAGCTTTAGGCACTAACCCCTCCACCCTTCACGATGAGTTAGCCATACTTCACTCTGTATGAACGATGCTAGCCGCACCACTCTAGTCCTCTAGTCCTCTACAGCTATAATGCTTCCTCCCATGCATTCAAACCTCCCCAAACTGCGTCATCGCCGCAAGCAAAGCAAGAGCAACTAGGAATAAATTAGCATAAACGCCCACGCCCACACCCATCCCCCAAATCCTAAACTCACCCCCCGCAGCCGTCAAGATAAAACTCGATATCGTCCAAGCAGTCTGCGTAATAGCGATAACATCACTAGGACTTGACGCCCCGCTCCTCCAGCCCCACATATACCAAAACCCAATCGCAAGACTGAGTCCAATAACCGCATTACCATACATAAGAATCTTAGGCGGTGACCACCGCAGCACGAGTTTGATGGCATATTTACCATCAGCTGGACTGGACTTGTTGTGATTGAATTCTTTTTGGATCCAGTCCAGCCATCGATCGTTGTAGTCGGGTTCACCAGATTCGTAATCGCGGAAAAGTTCTGTGAGGATGACGGCGGTTTGGTGGTCTAGTTCTACGGGGTTGTGGTAGCCTTTTGAGGCGTTGCATTGGTAGAGTTCGAAACCGGCGACGTGTTTGAGGGAGAGGATGCGGCGCCAAAAGGGGCGGACGTGGGTTACTCCGGAGCGCATCTGTTGGAAGAGGGATTCGGGTTTTGTTACTTCGAGCAACCTCTCGCGGGCGATGGGATGGTGTTTTCCCATTATGCCGAGGACGACCTGATTTGTATGAGCTTGATCAAAATACATTTTGACAATTATCGTTGAGAAGACTCACATATGGATTTCCGTCCCAAACCTTCACACCCTGCTTCTTTCGAAAGTCATGAAGATAAGGCGAATTCTGCGGGATGACATCCTGATCCTCCTCATCCGGCAAAACACGTAAAGTATGAACAGGTGTAGCCTTTGGTGGCGGAGGACAGTACACCGACCGAGCACAAACATTCTGGGTCTTCCAAGTCGCAAGAGCGAAAAAGCGTGGTGTACCTCCTAGCTTTACATCGCGAATGAACTTCCGCTTGGGTTTGCGTATCTGTGGTGGTGGCTCCAAACAGACTGGAAGTCGTGAATCTGTAGTTGAATAGCTTGACGCCGAGTCTGATGCTTGCGTCGTATCGTCTCCTGGCTCTTTGGAACGAATGGGCTGGGATATTCTTCTCATGGTGCCATTTTTGGGAATGGGTGCTTGCTCTTTTGCAATAGTCGGGTTCTCCTCATCCGTGGCCTTCTTCTCCATTGTTGAGCTGGATTTAGTTATCTCCAGACAATACTGTTGCGCTGTAGTGTGATAATCTTGTCAACGCTCGAGCAGGGACGATACTGCGAGTATGCCTGGCTACCGGGTCAGTAAGCAAAGCCGTTCAACCCTCGACATCCACCATGCCTCTGCCACACACGGCTTTGAATTTTTTGTTGTTGTTTACTTCGCTCGGTTGTTGAACTGAGATTGCTTGAAATGTACAACTAAAGAGGAAAGTGCGAGCGACTACCCGAACTGAACTGCAGCAACTACCCGTACTGCAATCAGATTCATTAGTTAATGTACATGCCTATGCAAATCTGGATCATATGAAAGGCACGATAGTGTAGTGGTTAACACAACAAGTCTTAATGGGAGGATCCACAGGCAACATGAAGGACTGCCCTCCCAAGGCAGCTCCGTTCATCTGGTGACTGCTCGGGTTTGCTCTTACCGAAGTCTTGTTATTCTCAGTTCGATTCTGAGTCGCGCCATCAACAAAATATTTTTGCTTTTACTTCCAAGCTCTTTTTTGCCTTGTTTGACCGGGTTTATTTTTGTGCTCCTCATATACTGGACATGAATTCAATTTAGCAAATAGAAGGCATGATAGTGTAGTGGTTAGCACAACAAGAATAGGTACCGAGCTTGATCTATTGGAGGGGGGAGAGATGGCTTGGCTAAGCTTCCTCCTCTTTCCGGTAAGAATCGCTTTGGACTGCTAGCCACAGATCTTGTTATCCTCAGTTCGATTCTGAGTCGTGCCATCACCAGTTATTTTTGCTCTTCATTTCCAAGCTCTTTTGCATTAACAATCTCTGCTACGGGTTTTATATAGGGCATTAATAAAGCCCAATATGACCAAGGTACAACTTTAGTTAGATCCAGAGGTTGTTAGTAACCAAGTAAGAGCGTCCAGCTTCTGTCTGCGTGATTCGTCAACCCGTCAATCTTGACTCCATAGAAAGTCATGCCGAAACCTTTCGTTATTTCTTTTTCGCTCTGCAGCAGAAGCGAACGATGATTAGAAAGAATGACAGGAACTGAGCATAGCCAAGATGAAGAAGTAGGGGAAGCAAGGTGAAGCAAATTTCAAGAAACGTTGATTCTCACCCTGACAGCCATACAGAAACACGTGGGTATCAAAATGAAATGCAAGAGAACGAGTCCCAATCTTGACACATGCCCATACTGCCCAACATCCCTCATAATCTCGTCAAGTCGTGGCCATTAGACTCCAACAGCAAAAATTGTACAATCAAACAGAAGAAGACGACTTCAAGGGGTAAAATGTTTTATGCCATCTTCAGCCTTTGAATTTTCTTAAGCACCGCTATTTGACACGCTGTAAGCACGCGTCTCGATCGTAATACATTATCAACCGAAACTCACCTCTCTAACCTTCCTAACACTCCTAGCACTGACATTTTTCTCTCCGGACTGTCTCGAATGTATAGCAGCTTCTTTGACAAGTCTATCACAATATTAGCACTCGTCTGCAGAATGGTAAACACCATCCATAATCCTTTCGAAACGCGCAAATCAACAAAGAGAATTTTGAAAAATGAAACTTACTCTTGCATGAACAACATATAATCCAAGAAGATCTATCCATAAACTGTTAGCAAATCCTCCTTTTAACTGTAAATTACACGCGTTGAAGCTACGTACCATGATATCCACGTTTTTGCTTAATGGGCGCTTGGTATGAGCTTTTGTTATGCGTTTCAACGTTGCGCGGGGGTAGAGATTTGAAGGTGCCATTCTGGATTCGTCAAATTATTTGGTTGTGGTTGTTCCTGATCTGAGGAGTGGGTTGTTTTTATCTTTGGAGTTGTTGTTGTTAGTGATATCGCGAAAGGGACACGGACCATGTGATACTACTTTTGGACGGCGGCGGTGAATTGAGGTGATTGATACACTTTCGCAACAGAATCTGCACGATGATTTGTCAAGAATAGATAAAGAAAGTCCTCGAGAGGTATAGTTTGTGTTCGTGACCTCTATGTTTTTTTTTTGCTCTCATTATATTCTGGAGATTACGTTTGCCAGGAACACATTTCCAGAATCCCTGACCTGCAATAACAACACTGATCATATAAAGATTGAAATAAGTATACTGACGACTTCTAGTAGTATCTCATATATTATGGCTAGAGCACGTGAGAATACTTGATTAGTTCTAATGCATTGAAACGATTTGGACTACTCTAGGATCCTAATCCCTAACCAGCTCTCTATAAAAGCTGAGGAGTATGCCATACACGTAATTCGCCGGGAACGCCTAGCTACCGAATTCGTTTCGATATACTCATTTACGAATCTACCTCCATAGTTTCCGGAGCGGCGGTCTCCTCGTCATCAGCCTTATTCTCAAAGGTGGTTTCTAACCAACTACTAATCTCTGCACCCTCGTACAGCTTGAAGTCCTCGCCAACACCAGCAATCCCTATGCTAGTATTATCAACTGTCAACTCCTTATCCTGGCTGAGCGAGTCCTTGAGAGCCCTCAACGCATGCTTAACGAGTTCTTCCCTCCCACTCCCCTCAAACTGATCCAAATTCCTCTCGAGATAAGTCCTAGCCATCTGACTCCTAGCACCGATACCACTAGCAATCATCTCCTGCGTAACACCACTGGGTTGAAACTCAAACAGATGCGGTCCTCTAGCATCAACACCCGCAATCAACAGGCCAACACCGTAAGGTCTCTTGCCGTATTCTTGCGTATTCTTCTGTGCGCGGTCACCAATCCGCTGTGTTATCTCTGCGAGTGGGATGGCGCGGTCGTAGTTCAGGCGGCTGGCGAGGGATTGTTGTTTCATGAAGTTGGAGAGGACGCGGGCGTCGGAGGCGAGGCCTGCGAGGGCGATGCCGTAGTGTGAGTCTATGGGGATGATTTTTTTTTGGTAGGAGGAGAGTTCTTCGGCGTTTCGCTGAGGTAAATTGTTAGTTTTTCGGCGTTCGTAGGGTAATGAACGGTTGAGGAAGAGCGCACCTTTAATGCTGCTAGGACGACGTGTGTCTTGCTGACGATTCCGACGACTACTGAACCTTGCTTTACGGCTTCTTGGGCGTATTCCACTTGGAATATACGTCCTTGTGGGGAGCTGCGGTGAAGTTAGCAAGTATCATGTTTATTGATCCACTCCAGAACTCTCTTAGAGCTGCCGCCGGGATCTCAAGCACTCTGAAATGTTTTCAAAGCTCTGAGATTCTATGAAAGACCTTGTGGCCTCTAGAGCTCAACGAAACGAATGGAGACTGAAGATTATGAATGGTTGAAAAGAAGAAAAACTTACAAAGTGATAGCATCATTGTCATAATTATTGCGGAACATTATGGCAGTTGTTCAGGGAGTTCTGTGTGGAGTGAGTTGAAAGAAACGGGAGTTCGTTGAAGTCCACTTATATACTCAACCAGGCTGCTCGAGCGTACGAAAGCGCAAGTTAAGAGCGGAGGGAGCTTGGGTCAACGGTCTTGGCGGGGCCTTCGCCGTGGAAAGAACGACCTCATACTGCTCACACTGCTCATACTGCCTCGCGATCCAACATTTTCAGTTCAGATCCTATTCCTAGATCGCACAAAGACGAAATACACCACATATTCAACGATCCAAAAGAACATTTCAGTCTGTTGTTGGAATACATATATTCCTCGATAACACCACACCCAAGCGCCCGCCATGGCAGGCCTAAAAACCATTATAGCACTGTCTTTTGTACGTCCCCAGTCCCCCACATAGCTATTATCTGGAATACTAGAATCTCACTCCAGAATAGGTCCTTGCGATCGGATTCCTCCTCGTCATCCTCTCCTCCGCACTATGGAAAAACTACCTCCCGCTCCTCGTGGTAGCAACTTACGTAGTCGCACCCCTCCCAAACTGGATATGTAGCCGCGCCGCCAATTCGGATGATTTCATGGAAAATGGCGGAAGTGGTGTTGTTGATTTTGGAAGATTTATGACGGGATTTTTGGTGGTTATGGGTATCGGTACGGGATTACACCTCCCCCATCTTCAGATGGAACAGCGAAACGCAAAAGGAAATAGTACTAATACATATACTGCTTGTAGCATTACCCGCGCTCTTCGCCCATTGTGGGATGATATCCTACTCCGCTATGCTCATGAGTATAGTAGGTGGTCTACTCATTTACGGGACCATCATAAGCTTCAGCATGTTCTTCCAGGAAGACGAGGAATTTTAAGTGCCTCTTAGCATTTCTATGTTTAGATTGCTGTACAGTACTTATAGGTCTTACAGATGATCGCAACCACCACGAGATCTCTGTGTTTTGTGGATGCATGGATGCACGGCGTTTGGGTGTCAGGTTGCCGCCAAGATGTTGGTATGGAGCATGAGTGGGATGGGTTTACTTTTGGGTGTTGTAGTCATTTATCTTTGTGAGGCTACTTTTGGAAGAGGTATAAGAGTCCTTGAATCAAACACTGTCTCGTTTCCGCGTCTCGAAAAACTCCATATATCTACAATCTCATCCAGGAATCCAGTCCATTTCATCGTCAAAATGAGAATTCCTCTCCTTATCATTCTCGGCAAGTAATTCCTCTATCTTCTTTCGTAACTCTTCGATCAGGTCAGCCAGTTGTTGGATGACGTTCTCGTTCTCCCCCTTAGACATATTTCCTTCTCTTGACGTGTTACTGCAGACATAATTGGTACTATGCCCCCTTCGTACCCTATGCTCTTCCAGCTCAACTACGTCTTCACTACCTATGACAATATCTCGTTAGCGCGCATCCTAATAGCACATTCGCAAAAGTCACATTTACTAATGATGTGCTCTCCACTGCACTTCACATGCCCGATATAGCTGTGCGGAGAGACTTCCAAACAGCCTCCCTTTTGCGATGTAGCCTTATTGCATTGATTATCATGACGAGTATCTCGCTGTCGAGCAATTTGATCACAGTGGTAGTGACGAGAAATAATCTGATGGTGCTGACAGTGTCTGAAGTGAGTGTGGTAATTTTCACCAAAAGGCTGGTTTTCTTGTATATGGTGATATTGGTAAAGCGGCATACTCAAAGCTTAAGGTCGGATAGCTGTTGCTCTGTCTTAAAGATAGGGACATTGTCCCTGCTTATATATGAGGTGAGGGCCCGATTCTGGACCACGCATACGAAAACTGGAAAATGAGAATTCGCAATTCAAACTTGAAGCACAAGTAAGATTCAACCAATCACAGAAAATGGCCCAGAAATGGGCACTTCGACGATTCTGAAAGGTCTGCAAATTGAATAATGATAGTTGGAAACTGAGAACTGGAAACGCTCTATCCCGACTGCTTGATGTACAGCCTCGCTTTAGTGCTCTAAAAATAGCATATGTGATTTCCCACCTTGAAGGTCTGCTATTTTACTTCATGTTCATATTGAACAGCACGGAAATGAACCCGGAGAATTTGAACAGGACAAGTCACAACTGAGTGGTAGTCGTTTGGTTGTAACAATGGGTGCCCACGAAAAATATGGGGTTGAAGAGATGAATCGTGAAGAGGCCAGAATATTTGTCATTGGCCGCTTCGCCGCTTAAGCGCTTCACTATTCGCCAACCTATCAGCAATTACATGGCATATAGCGCACTTACTCGTGGTATCCTCCATTAATGATGAATATTATTCTTCTTTACGAAAGTTTGCTGGTGGTTCCGGCATCTTCAATCCATTCAAGTCTGTAAAACTTCGTCTTACCTCTGCAGTACACCAGTCTCCTTTTTGCATCATGCCATGATGTTCTTGACTTAGATCACCTCCCAATCCTAATGGAACTTTAGACATTTATGACATTGTGTAGTAGTAGTAGGTCTTCCTCTCATATCGTTCGCCTGACCTCACAATCATCCTGTTTGGCTCTTCAACCTACGCCAAATGCCTGGCTTCAAAAGCTCGACCTGATGACTAGATGCCTGATCCTGTTGGACGACGAGAGCAAAATGAGACCGAGTTGATGGTCACAAGCATGGATGAGATGCCCGTCTTTTAGGGCGCCAAAAGGTCCGTGTAGTCTCGGCTTGAGAGCTATAGAAGGTAGACATGACAAATCCATGTCTGCATATATACGATTGTGTTGAAAATACGACCTGATTCTCGTGACACTTTTGCAAAAGTAGGTGGAATTAGCATTGAGCTATGGGGTAACCAAAAGTGTGAATAAGAACGCCGTGCGCCATGCAGACCATATACAGACACCAGCCCAACCTTGATCCCATCGTGCCACATCTCATAGCGCCAGATTATAAGTATACTCGTCCTCCATATTCTGAGCAACCCACAGCACAGCGGAACTATCAACCTCATTAGCATATTCCCACCACTCCCTCAGCTGCACACCACAAACATACCTCATCATAATAAGCGCATTAGCCACCACATTCGCAACCCCAAACCAAAGCGTCGGCCAAACAACACTATTAACCAAATACTTCAGCACCAAAACAGTAACGCTCCCCGCCAAACCCCCCGCCAGCAGTGCGAAACCTAGAAACAATACCAACCGCGCCTTCCACGCTACACCGTTACCGCTGTAGGAGAAGGAGTCTGCACCTAGGCGGGTTTTATCGATGGAGTTGATGACGAGCATGCCCAGGGCGGAGCAGATGCCTGGGATCCAGTCTACGAAGGTGATGTGGTGGGTTGAGCCGTTGCGGGCGGATTTGGAGTAGGTGGATGCGTCTATGAAGAAGTAGAATCCGAGGGAGAACTGATTGATTGTTAGCATGATATGTGGAGAGGTTGTGGGAGTAAGAGGGTTGTGGTTACGAGAGCTCCGGATATGTAGACGCCTGCTGTTCTGGTTGTTGCTGAGTTTAACCATTGTGGTTTTGGGAAGCGGAAGGGATGAGATGACATGGCTATGGATTATTTGTGGTGTTTCGCTTGAGTCTAAGAGCGGTGCCGGTGGTTGTGAGTGAATAAATAGCTTAAGTATCTCGTACTTGGTCGAGTTGGAAGTGCTCGAATGAGGCTGGAGGTGCGTACTATACCTTGGCAAGACCCTTGCGGGCAAGAAACGACGCTAACGAAATATTTCTTTGAACTTTCTCTACCACGTAACTTCGAAGCTTCAATATTCCACATCTTCCTCCCCGCACTCCTGTAAAATGGCTCCCATAAGATCCAGTAAAGGCTCCAAGCCATCTCTCGGCAAAGTTTCCTCGAAATCTTCCTCGAAATCTTCCTCGAAATCCTCCTCAAAAACCGCGAATAAACCGGCTTTCAAGCCTAAGCACACGGTCACGCCCGCAGGCAAGAATAAACCAAAGCGCACATCTGGTCCTGTCAAGAAGAAGAAAAGGGTGTACACGGAGAAAGAGCTTGGTATTCCTACACTGAATGGGATTGTTCCAGCTGGTGTGCAAAAGGTCAAGGGAAAGAAAAAGGGCAAAGTTTTTGTGGATGATCAAGAGAGTATGATGACTATTCTTGCTATTGTAAATGCGGAGAAGGAGGGGCAGATTGAGAGTAAAATGATTAAGGCTGTATGTTTCTATCCCCTTTCACTGCATCCTTGAATCCTTGAATAAAGCTAACGAGGTACTATAGAGGCACATGGAAGAAATCCGCGAAGCCCGACGCAATGAAGCAGAAGCTAAAAAGGACACCAAGAAATCAAAACTGGAAGAGACAAAAGACTCACTCCGCCGTCCGCGTAAGAGGAAGCCCGTCACGGAGGCAGTGCAGGATGCCATGGACGAAGATGGGAAGAAACCACGGAGTGTCAAGAAAGTCAAGAAGAGAGTGTCGTTTGGATGAAAATCTCGTTACAAGTTGTCTAGGTCTATGTCTATGCTATGCTATGCTATGCAATGTCTATGCTCTGCGGCTGTATAGTTCTACCTATGAATGCGGCTCTGGATTCTGCAATTTCTTCGCAACACCATGGTATACTGGTTTTTTCTTTGCGTGGAGGACGCTTCCTTCTTGGGTCCCCGATGTGCGGCTGTTTTTCAGCGCATCCAAGTCTACCTCCGTCGTCATCTTTCGGAGAAATCCCTCGGCCTGACGATCGAATCAGCGAAAATTATTGGAGGTTGTGGTGATACTTACAACGCGCGAAAACCACCTTTCCCCACCAATCTCAAACCAGCTGAGATGGCCACCCAGGGTTGTACTGCACAAAACGACGTTTTCGTTTTGCTGTACCTCGACATACGGAGCGGCTGCATCGCATGCAATCTGTGCCTATGTTAGTCGCGGACCGAACTTGGGAGGAAGAGAGTACAAAAACTTACAGGGTCGTCCTCAGCATGTATCGCCAAGACAGGAATGCGTATATCATAAATAGCATCTATAGAAGAAGCATCTCTATAGTACGCTCCCTCCGTAGGCCAACCCCACGTCGGGCACTGCACGTATCTATCGAATTCATGGAGATATTTTATACTTCTCACTTTTGCTTCGTCGATGTCTGGGTTGTATTTCATGATTTGTTCGTGGTGTCTATTGTCTTCTTCAGTCTCATCATTCTCGTAAGCCACTTTTAAGTGGAGTTACTTGCGTCTCAAATAATTCTCTCATACTCGTCCCCATTGCTGGAGAGTATATGTTTTTGCCCATGAAGGATCTTTGGAGGGATAAATTGCTAACGTCCAAATTCCATGGGTTGGATACTACGACCGCGGCGTCGAGTTCGCATTTCGCGCCCTCCTCACCGATATACTGCGAAATCATATCATCAACACTGCACTCTCATAGAAAGAATATCAAAAACAGAAGCAACAATTGTATTACACAAACAAGCAACAGCAATACGTACATTGACCAAAATATTCGCCCCCAAACTGAAACCCACACCAAACAACTTCCTCTTCGGCCACTTCTCCCGTATCCATTCCACAATCTGCCGTACATCCCATGTAGACCGCGCATTATACAGGACACCACTTGTTATTTCCGACATGCTACAGCCTCGCGCATTCACGACGCAAGCTTCCCACTTCTCCTCCCCTTCTTTTGGATCCAGACACAACGGCCTAAGAACATGCCTCAAATAAATCTCATGACTACCCCCACTAAGTCCATGTAACAATATCAACATTGGTTTTTCATCATCCTCTCCACCCAATTTCTCAAACTCCTCGTCGCTGTAGTAGCTTGTTCGACTAGGGAGGGAGGGGTCAGGATCACTGGAGGAGGAAGATGTGGGAGTGTGGGATACAAAATCCACGGCGAAGGTACCGGGGTAGAGTGCGTTGTTTGAGGAGAAGGTGCGGCGTTTGTATGTTATGGGTATGTCGGTCGACTTGAGGGCGGTGTAGAAGGTTTGGAGGTGGCCGTTGAAGAGGAGGGGGTTTAGCCAACAGGGTGGGGTTGTGGATTTTATAAGCGTAAGGAGAGTGGTCTCTGTGGGTGTGGAGGAGGAGTCGATGGCATTATCTGCGGATGTGGAGGAACTGGTGGTTTCTGGCATTAAAGAGCCATTGGCTTTGGATTTGTTGTTGTCATTGATCTGCTTATGTGGGAGGAGGGGTATTGCTTTTGTGGTGGGAGCGCATGTGTATGTTGTTGTTGCGTAGCCGGTCCAGGATTTCAGCCATGCTGCCATGATGGTGGTGTACTGAGTTGTAATAGATAAAGACAAGAAAATGACAGACGAGAATTGAAAGTTAGTAGGGTTGTAACATGACGGGCAATTGAAGCAGAACAGTTCTAGGGCAACTCGGCAAGTCTCGATATATTGAAAAACAAAGGCAAGCTTGTGAAGATCGTCAGCGGCTGAGACGCCTTGAGTTTATATCTAATCAAGTTAGGTTAAGTGCACAAAGCGCCTAGAGCGTCTAATACTGTACGAGTCATGCTTGCGACGCACGAGTTGAGTTACGCAACTTCAATCCGTTTTCAGATCATCAATCAGTATGAGCAAGACTGTTCGAATTGCAACTTCCATGTCTCACCACTTCAAGATGATGCCTTCATAGCCCGAATATCTGTACCTTCCCTCCCATCACGACTCCCATTATGAATAATAATAATAATTACAACTACGTCAATTACCAAACCCCTTCCAACACGGGTTACGCGAATCCAAACGGCTCTCCCATACAATATGGCTACAACCCGCAAACGGAGATCCAGCCACAAAACGCTTACACTGTACCGGCGCAACAGCAGAGACACCCTCAGGTAGTGAATGGACAGCAGCAACAGTATGGTGCCTACGCTCCGACTGCGTATTCGAATCAAAATCAGTACCAGCATCAACCTCCTCCGCCGCCGCAGCAGTCGCCGTCAAACCAAAATTACTCACATCCCATGGTTGTAATTCCAAGGCAGAGAGTAAATAGCTCGTCCATCTACTCGCCTCAAAATTCAAATTTCCAGAGTCCCGCTCCATCGTCGTTGTCGCAGTCGACGACTTATTACACCCCACCTCAACTTCCACCTCAATCGCTCTCGCAACCACAACCACAACCACAATCGCAGCAAAGACAACCCTCACACACGTCTTCGCAACACCAATGGCAAGGTCAGTTGCCGCCTCAGCAAATCAGGCAGCAGCAGCAGCAGCAGCCTGTCAATTACCAACCTTATCTCACTTATCCGTCACATACTAGTCCCACTATGCCACAGCGCGTGGTGAAAACGCAAGCCATGGTTGAAATACCTGCGTCACGACCGCAGCACCAAGCTCCTCAGAGATATCACTCAAGTCAATCGCACGCCTCACGTACATCCTCCAATGGCAGTCTCAAGAAACAAGCCCCACCTCAACCACTACCCTTAGAACCACAAGTAGACTACCAACAATTACTGCTAGCACTAGCGGAGGAATACATTGAAGCTGCTTATGCCATGGGTCCACTCGTGGCGCTGTACAGAAGGGAAGAGGAAATGGATCAGTATAGGCAACTTATGGCTACGGGTTTGGCATGTATGGAAGCTGTGCTGAAGAAGTTTAGGTTGAAGCCTAGGGAGGAGGGGGAGTTGTCGTTGCAGTATGCTAGTTTGATGTTTGCTGAGACGGAGAGTTGGAGTCATATGGAGGGGGTGTTGAGTAAGGGGGTGAGTTTTGGGCATTGTTTCCCCTGTTTGGGAAGAAGGAATTGTGCTAATTTTATCTGGCCAGATTACACACTGTGAGAGGAATAAATTGTTGGACCTGAAGTATAGTATGCAGCACTTGTTTGTGCAGGTTGTGTTCAAGACAAGTGCGAAGGTTGCGCTCAAATCGCTGGATCAGCTGATTCGGGATGTGGAAGCGTGAGTAATTTCTAGGCACCGGAATAGAGCATGCTAATATCATCTCAGATACAAGCACACACCCTGGATATACGCATTCCGCTTCTTACGCGTGACACTCTCACTACAGCTGACAGACTCAACTCACGACATCTCAGTGGCTCTTCAAAACCTTCGAGCCATATCCGCACTTGCGGAAGGCAGGCATAAAGCTGTGTACATCACGTGTGCGACTCTCGAAGCGATGGTCCATCTACGTTCACCCAGTGCAGATAGCTTAGAGCAATTACAACGTGCAATCGCATCTGCGAGAACTTATCAGCTAGACCCCTCTGTCGAACACATGGTTCAAATATGGACCCTCCTCGACTACATCGACGTCTCATGTTCACTTATGCAATGTTTACCAGATCAATCCTACACCAAAAACAACGCCATGCAGAAGATGATGGATACTGTTATCGAATCACCACTGTGGAACGATGATGGCACTATATGTGTTTCGCTGAATATGCAAGCAACTTCGTTGACTGAATCGACTAATGGGATATTTAGACGATCAAAGGATGGGAAGGACTCGATTGTATTTTCGTGGCTGAATAAGCGCGATCTGTATACACTGGGCTTTTTTATGAGTGCTGTTACTGCTACGCTCAGGAATACTATTGATGATAAGATTGAGATTTATATCACTGAGGGGTTGAAAACTTTGAGAGGTAGGAAGAATTCCAAAGCCTTTTCTCATGTGGCTAACAACTACTGCAGAAAACTTCGACCCCGCAAATCTCACATTGTCAGACGTTGTGCCTCAAACTTCTTCATTAGGAGTAGCCTCAGAACACCTTTCATGGTGGACAAAGCTAGAATGGAACCTTCACCTCTTCCTCGCGTTCTGGCGGTGCAATCGACTAGAATGGGACATCGCTCGCACTCACCTTAAAGCCCTCGACAAAGAGGGAGAAGGTAACGAACAAACCTCCCGCCAACAATGGCTCACCTACCTCCGCGGCATAATAGAGCAAGGCAGCGGAAATCTCGACCAAGCACTCTTCTACTTCCAAGACCCATCCCTTGCACTCCTAGAATCATTACCGTCTCGCACATCGGACGCCCGATCCGATCTGAAACTATTGGCCGCTCTTAATACTCTCCTTATAATCCACCCGCACAACCACCCTTCCCACTACATCTCAGGCCCTACCCTCACAGCCCTGGAACCACTAACAATAGACCACCCAAACAAATCCATCTCCTCAGCAATGCACCTCGTAAAATCCATCCTCAACCCCGACGACTTCATCACGTCCCGCAAACAATCTCTACAGACCGCCCTCAATTGTGCGCGCGCTGTCAACAACTCCCAACTACTGGCCGTGTCTATGAGTGTCATGACTGATATGTTCTTCAAAGGCGTGGTGGGTGATCAAGCGCAGAAGAGCACAAAGACTGCAAGAGTGTTGGCGCAGAGGGCGGGAAATGGGCTTTGGGGTGCTGTAGCTGGGGGAATGATGGCGGATACGCTTGAGGATTTGGGGAGTGGAGAGCAGGCGGAGAGGGTTAGGGGTGAAGTTTATGCTGCGGTTGAGAAATTACCTGAGGGGGTGAGGAATACCCTCTTGAGGGAGTAAGTGATGTGTTTGAAAAAGGGAAGTATATGTGGTTCATTTCATGTGTTGTATTTGCTTTGTGGGATTTACCGCTTACATTAGCGCATTTGTCTCTTCTGCTCTTCTATGCCTTTGCATGGAGTTTACGGGTGGGTTTATGTATGGTTCACAATCATGTGGGAATATCGGGAAACTACTGTCTGTTTGTCTGTTTACAGCTCTTTCTCACAAAAAGTGGCGTGCGAGGCGTTGTTACGGTGGGCAGTTTTATTGAGAGCTGATGCATGTATTTAGTTATTGCTCATCTGCTGGGAGCTTTGATGTCCGTATGCGGACACTGGGAGTTGGACCATCATATGAAGAAATGCATAGTTAGGTGATATTATTTAATCATCCTTTCTTTTTCATTTCTCCGTCTCAAGATAAAAAGCTATTTATGGAGTATTTCGTACAGCCGCTTCGCCTTATCTCATTCAAGAGGTATGGGTTCTGGCGCTCCTTATGCTCACTATACCGGAAACCGGTGACAGAGTCTACAGAAATATGGACGTCGCCTTACTCCTTAGCTTTCTTTGAAAGCCGGACAAGATCTAGAATCCTGGAGGGTCTAAAACTATTTTATCCCGCTAGAACTAGATTATTATGCTAACTTACCTTTATTAGAAATAAGTTCAATATTGCTAGAACTCATGAGTATACTCAGATATTTTTATATAACTACTTCTGAAGTCTACAGTTCAGGATTCCGGCAACCGGCCTATTCCGGCTTTCAAAAGACTCGAGGAGCATTTCGGCTTCGAGAATCCTAGAACCCCAGCATGTCCTACGTTCCCAGAACGGCAGGAACGACCCACCTTCCAGAGTGCACCTGGCTGAACTTTGATTCCATCTTTTGTTTACTCCAGGATCCTGGACATTGTATTCATGGCAACAGTACTAGTCATACCGATGTTTATTTATGTTGTTTAATTACAATACGCTACCGCCTTTCACTCACCTGGCTCCCCCATAACAAGGAAAACATTAAGAGGCGCGACCTGTAGCAGCGACAACAGTAGTACCCATGGCTTTAGGTATCCTACTCGAGTCTTAATTTCTCCTGATCTTAAACTACCAGTCAGCTAACATACTGTACAGATAAGAGCCTTGCAACGTCAGCGCCGAACGCATACGCATATCGTGGACGCGATGCTGCCACCACTGTTGTTGAAGCGTCACCAACGAAGCTGGCCGCTGCCTTTCCTATTATGATGGGCCTCAAGAAATATATGGAGCGAAAGGCCAGGAAAGCCAAATTTGTCGATCAAACGCCTATTACTCCAACAAAAAGCAGCCATCGCCGAAAGCGAGGCAGCAAGGCATCCAAAACATCGGGAAACGAAATATCACAGCCTAAGAAGGTGTCTCCATCTCCGATTCCGATGAAGGCATCACATTCTAAGGGCAAAGAGCCGTATATCTCAGCCCGATTACGGAAAATCGGCCTCACAGACGATGAAAACGTCACTTTCTGCGCGAAATGGGAAGCTCAGGACGCAGAATTACGCGAAGAAATTATGTTACAAGAGAAAGACGAGCCAGAGAAAGCATGGGAACGAGCACTGTATACCGAATATAACTGTGAGAGATATGGATTCGCGCACATACCTCGTCAACATATTGTAGACGTAGATCATGTGATCGAAGAGAAAAATAAGATTATTGCGCAGAAGGATAGGCAGTTTGAGGAGAAGAAACTTTTTGTTGTTAGTTTGAGGAAGAGTGTTAGGGAGAAGGAAGAGATTGTTGTGAGATTGAGGAAGGTTATTGCGGGTTTGCAGGGTGGTGGGACGGTTGGTGAGGGTGGGAAAGAGGGGCTGAAGAGGGGATTGGAAGATGCGGAGGAGGGACTGCCTGAAGCAAAGAGGGCTATGCATGAAGGGACTTGAATTGAAAGCCGGACGAGGGTATTGTCAGGATTTTGAGATAGAAGAAACTTTCTAATGTTATTAGGACTAAATCAGTATACTCACGACTCCCGGCTTTAGGTGATATATTTATGATAAGAATAGGTAAGTATACTGAATCGGTTTTAGTACATTTAAACGGTCTTAAGTACTTCTTATTCCTGGACTCTGTTCGGCTTTCAAACAATTTGAGGAGAATGAGTAGTTGTATTTGAGCGTGGAAGACGCCTCACTTAAAGCCTAGTTTTGTACCTGATTAACACCACTGAGGATCATACCTTAGTGCTTAGCTGTATCACCGTCTCACATAGACGTTTATCGTAGAGTACTCCCTCTTCGTAATACGAATTGAGGTTTGCTTCGGCAAGACTCTGAGCTCGAGCTATGTACTGCCATGCGATGTCTTGAGTACTCCAAAATATACTTGGCTAGTGTAGTACTGCTCGTTCGGTCTCTAACTAGGAGTCGGAAGCACTCTCACTCGTTCTAAGAAATCTGAAATAGCAATATACCATGTAGAGCTCCCGGACATATCCTTGTCTCGATTGGAAGGGGAAGTCTGCCGCACTACGTAGTTGTGAAGGTTGAGCACTTTTTGGACTCACTTAGCACATCTCGCCTTATCGATCGAAACGCTGGTCAGCAGAAAAGCCCCAATTTACTCCTATCCAACGCTTTGAAGTAGAACCATACCGTTCAGAGATCCCGGACAAATGTCGACTCTCAGTTGGCAAGGAGGAAATGACACGCCATATTGGACTGTAAAGGCTAAGTGTCTTTGAAAATCTTTAAAATTTCTGTCATTGCTAAATCAATCTCTTGCTAGCAACCCAAAAAAGTGACTTCTTTTGTAAGGTTAAAAGTAGACAAAAATCTTTCACTGATCTCGGACATGATGGAATTACAATACGCATGAGGCAGGTACTTGAGGTATACCAGAATAGATGAGATTCTTCACGTCATGTGCAAGAAGGCAAGATGCGGAGGTGTTGAGTTGAATCTGCGTTAGATGTATAGACTACTATAGCTTTCCTCCCAATAATCCCCCTACCGAAATCACACTAGATCAAATTCTCGGTCAGATCAAATAAAGTCCGCTGGTCTTTCCCGCAGAACGTCCAAGCTCTCTATCATACCGGCTGTTTCTTCCTCCTCTTCAGCTTCAGTCCTCAATGCCAGCAGCCTACATAAACCGTCGTCAAACGCGCGTGGTTCGCTTAATGGTTTTCTATCACTCCCGGTTTTCCACCAAGCGCAACAATCGAGAAAGAAGCGCACGTTGACCATGACAACCTCGTCGCTTTCCCATTCCCTGTCTTGCGATGTCGATGTGTTAACATCGAGATTTACTAGGCAGTCCAGATAGCTAGGATCCCATACCTTGTCCATAGCGTCTCGCAGGGCTGAAAGCCATTCCCAACCGGTGTAATCTGCTTTCCGTGCTTTTGAACTTCGAACTATCCATGATCGGACTGTGTGTAATTGTTCGGTTTGTAAAGTTTGCTTGCTCCAAAATCCAGCAGCGTTGTTGAGGGCACATCGAAGCATGATCTCATCGAAGTCGTGTGGAGAACGGTCAAATCTTGTACCAATGAAGTGGAGTTCTTCTGGCAAGATGTCAAGGTGTGTCAGCCAGTCCATGATCCATTTCTCAATCTACGGTTGTGCGATACAATCTTCGACATCAAAGGCCCGAAGTGCATGCAGCATTTCCAACATTTGTATAGGCTCGTGAATATCCTTTCGTAGGTCGGGACAAAGATTTGATAGTGGTGCAATGTGATTGACGTGAGTCGAGTGTGACATCTCGCCAAAACAGCGTAGAAGATATGTTGTAGATTTATAGGAGACACAAGAGCCTCCGAATGTAGGATTTTTATTTTTGCGCCGTCCTCGAGAATTTGTTTGCGAGCTGCTTTGGAAAAGCGTAGAAGTGTTTTAGTTAGGATGGAAAGGATAATCTCTGGTCTATCGTATTTTGTTTCTCCTTGGACGTTGATGTCGATTGTTAGGGGTAGTGGGAAGCCTTGCATATCATAGTCGACAGACTTGGGCCTGGAGATACCGTCTTTCTGGCGAAGGCGAAGCATCTTGAATGTGATGCTGTATTTGAACAAAGTGTGATTTAGAAGAAAATGTGGCAAGTTGATTTGAACAGTAGTATAATGTAGTAGCTTTGAGATGTGATGTATTCGTGGATAGAAAGGAAGTTCTGGCATCGCGAGGCTCTATATACCTTATGTTTGAGGGTGTCAAAGCGATATTTTTGGGGTGTCAGAGCGATGTTAAGGAACTTTGGTACGCCGCCATGAACGGGCACCTGGAATCGATACCTGCTCATTTTCCTCGAGTATTTGTATGGGATGGCAAGGGAATAACTAAAGACGGACTCAAGTGATGGCATATTGCATCTGTGGTGGTGAAAAACAAGGCTGAAGTTTTTTGGGACATGACGAATGGAAATAGTGATTACTTGATCCACAAACTCCAAATGATCTCGGAAAACAACCATGGCCTACTTCTAACCTGAATCCAACCGAAGACCGATGCGCTCGAGGGAGTCTTGTTATATGAGGTCTCTTTTAGACAAGTCCAAACCATTTCAATATATTCACAGCTTCTGGCACGGCCATCTCATATTGCATGGAAGCCCTGAGTACAATGGGCGAAACTTGGAGTTACTCAATATATATATATTGCGTTAAAATTTCCGTAATCGTTTGGATTTCAATTCGCAAGAGGCGAGAAACAGAAGGTAAAAGGAATCAAAAGTAGGAATGTATCGTCATAAAGTCTGAAGATCCTATCACTTCAGGGAAGAATGAAATTGGCGAAGAATATACGAAATATCGATAAAGGATTGAATGTGGAAACAAGATACAGGAAAAGTGACAGCTTTATTCAACACTCTTTTTGTTGTGGTCGTTGGATCAAAAGGGGCAGTGGGGGGCTTCACAAAAATGGTGAAGAGAACCTGTTCGGGTAAACGAGGACCGGTTTTATCCTTGCTGTCATCTGCGCAACCATTTCAGCAACCCTGGGGCATCAGAGAGTCAACACTTCCCCCGCTCCTCTGATAGGTTTGTCGTGGATAAGCACCCACGTGGAAGGGCGCATGTGATCATCTTTCAAAGGTTACATCTGCTCCGGTGGCGTAATTATTCAAGCATAATTCATAAGCGGCCTCCATTTCGTACTAGCGCTCCTTTTTGACAGCCTCCGGGAGCCCTTTCTTTTAAAACCCACACGCTCCTCTACATCCCAATTTATCACCTGACTCCATCCTCCTCCTCACCTGACTAGGTGTCGCATCAGAAAAGAGAGAATTAACGAGATTATTTTATTTCAGAAGCTCATTTAGGGTACGATAAAGTCTTAGAGGCTACTGTTGTCTCTCTTGAACCATACAGCTACCATATCGCGAAACCGCAAGGCGATAGGTTGCGAGTCCGAGAAGCAGTGATCACGAGTTTTTATTTTGTGAGTCCATTCATTTTCCAGTTCTTTCTCTTTTGCGCACCCAATAGAAGCAGTTTGCATCTCGCTGCTCAACCCAGAAGATTGTTGCCCGCTCACGTTATCTCCTGTGCTGGCCCCATCTTCGTCGCACTCTTTTGCAGCTTGCTTGTCAAGGCATCAGCTCATGTTACTGTTCGATGCCTCTTCTGCGCGCCCTAATGGTGATGCGCTCTACGCAACCACGCCGGCGCACGTGTTATAGAACTTCCAGCAGAGTCGACCGAGCCTGATGATTTATTAACCACGATCTTCAAAAGTGGTCGCTGGCGTAGTTGTCGTATGCTGGCTTAAATGGAGGTGCCCGCTTGCTTAGACCGACAGTCTACAGGCTATGGGCCATTGCCAATTGCACAACTTGACTATTTTGTCGTCGTACTTACTGACGAGCTGGGACACGTGCTAACAGTGCTTGCTATGCAGACCGGTCACAGGCTCTGGCTCTTTCACAGACTCGCTGCGTTGCACTCGAGGCCGAAGCAATCCGTGCAACCACCAGATCCGCGCTTACTCCAAGAAACTGATTAGCTCACATTCGTCGCCAATTTCAGGAATCTCTGCGCTCGAGAGTCCGAAATCTACTAGCTAACGCCTAGGAAGCTGGCTCTTCAGTTCGCAGTCATTATATTTGAGGGAGTACTTCTGGGCTCCGACGAGGCGGGACCCACGCACCACCTCTTTCCGCCGAGCAAATCTTGAGACTCCTACTCCAGTTCGCAGCAATGGCGCACGAAACTTCCACCACAACGCACACCACTAACAAGCGCAAGCGAGGAAATCTCGACACCGACGCGCCGCGACCAGGTCCTGGCTACACCCGAAGTACTGCCATCCCTTCTGCAAATGAAGGAGCGCCGGAGATGGAATATGACGATGCGGGCATACATCAATTGATTGCCCATAATCAGGACCAACAACCCAACGGAGGCAACAACTCCAGCGCGAGCGATACTGCTACTGCCGCACTTACGCACTACCAAGTGGCCATGGGTGGCACTGAGGACCCTTCATTTCAGTCGCAAGGTTCTGCGGCTGATACTTCCTTCAACATGCCCAATTCTGTTTACGGCATGGATATGCCTGGCAAAGATGTAGTACCTGCCAATCCTTCGCCGATTGGCGACTCTAGATCAAAGCCACAAGTTGGATCAGACGAATGGCACAAGGTTCGGAGGGATAATCATAAAGAGGGTAGGTTACCCTGATCTTGATGTTACATGATCACTAACATGCTCCGCAGTGGAACGTCGTCGTCGCGAAACTATCAACGAAGGTATTAATGAGCTTCAGAAGATCGTCCCTGGTTGTGAGAAGAACAAAGGTTCTATACTTCAACGTGCCCACCAGTACATTGCCCAGCTCAAAGACAACGAGCAACAGAACATCGAGAAATGGACTCTGGAGAAGCTTCTATTGGACCAGGCCATCAATGAGCTTAGCAATAGCTGCGATAAACTCAAGGGCGACTACCAGAAGGTCTGGGAAGAGAAGGAGAAGTACAAGCGTGCTTGTGAACTCAATAACATTGTTCCTATTGAATTGAGAGATCAACAGGATGGCTCTGCCGAGTAATGATGGATTATGATTTTGTTACGAACAGTGGGAAGTCGATGCAGTAATGCATAACGCAGCATGGAACAGTGTTGAAATCATCACTGTAAATGTGCTGCTATTGTTTTCAAGGGAAGAAGGTCTTGTTTATTTGCGTTCTGCTGGTGTAAAGACATCCTTGTCGATGTTATTATTCCCCACTTCTTTCTCTTTGGACCCATTCGTTATGGCCTTCCTCTAATATATTTCACTTTGCAAGTTTGCTTTTCCCGGTGGCGATTGTTATGGTTGCTTTGGTGTGGGCTTTGCTTAGATGTATTGGTGGCGAGGTTTCTCATCGGCCTTGAGGATTACCTTTCACGCTTGATTGAATGAAGGCTGTGCAGGTTTTTAGCACGGTATGGCTTGCTTAACAATATCAAATGCTTTATCCCTTCCTTGTTGAGGACTTGTTATTCAAGTGATGAACGCTACCCACTCTTGAATATCCACTACATATGTGTATGCTGTAGAAGAGCTAAAAGCCTGTCCAGGCCTTTTCCGACAGCCTTCTCATGGCTTCTTGACTGGAAAAGAAAGGAGATGATGTTTGAACATGGTCTTTCATAACCATGCTCAAAAACACGACATTGTTCTGAGATGTACATAAAACTAGTGTGACCTCCCCATGGTCTACAACTCTTCTCCTCACGTCGATTTGCGGGTACTGATCAAGATCACATACTAGCTTAGCTTAGATCGATTCCTGTACAACTGCACTCTTAGCCTTAATGCTTCAGTCGGAACGAAATTCATGATGCTGCTGCCAATGCATAAGAGATTTTAGGAATCGAGCCAATGAATTGTTTTCAAGGCGTCTAAACAGGCGTTATTCGGGAAACAATATTTCACTTGTCAATCCATGGTGTTTCAACCGGATGTCGATGGCGGTATACAAATGAATGTACTTGATGCGGGGACTACTACGAGTAATATTCCCGAAAGCCCGGCTATGTCAATGCAGATTAATTGTCAATCAAGTGCACTCTGAGCAGGGTCAGCACTCCATCTCAGGGGAGACTGGTACTTCTATGCTTTCCATGTTCTCTTCTGGTATGTGATGATTCTTTGCTGTAATATTTGAACAGTCTTCGTCTACTGTATTGATCGATGGTCACATGCTCACACTAGTATGAGCGGCCCTTTCTACCAGCGTTCACTATGATTTATCATCTCCTCTTCTTGTTGCTCTGCCTTCCTTCCCTTGGGTCTCCAGTAGCTGCCGCTTCGTTTCGAGATTTGTGCAACTCGTTCCAACCATCAACACCCAATTCTACGGTTGAGCTTGTGGAGTTTATTCCTCGAAATACATCCGTCGATTTAAACTACCGTGATGTTACATGTGGAGGTCCTGGGAAATCGGCGCCAGTTGGGCAGGATCTTTGCCGAATCGCCCTCAACATCAAGACGAGCAACCGTTCAAAAATCCATTTGGAAGCTTGGCTTCCTGAAGATTGGAACGGGCGCTTTCTTGCGACCGGAAATGGTGGAATTAGTGGCTGCATCGATTATGCATCCCTAGCATACACCACGGAGCACGGATTCGCGGCTGTAGGAAGTAATAATGGGCATAATGGCACTACTGGTAAAGCTTTCTATAGAAATCTCGATGTTGTTGCTGATTTCGCGGGAAGGGCGTATGTCTTGCAAAAACTCACATCTGTGTAATGCAATCTAACATCCTACAGACTTCATACATCAGTTACTATTGGCAAACAGATCACAAACACTTTCTATGGGAAGCCACATCAAAAGTCCTATTTCCTTGGATGCTCCCAAGGCGGCCGTCAAGGAGTTGGGAGTGCTGAGAAGTACCCCACGGACTTCGATGGTATTGTCGCAGGGTAGGAATTGACATTAAGCTGTACTCTTAGCAGTTACCTAGAAAGGCTCTGACTTCTGTTTAGTGCTCCAGCTCTTGATTTCAACAACCTTATCTCGTGGCGCGCCAGCTTCTACCCGGTAACAGGTCTAGCTAACTCAACTGGTTTCATCAAAAACACTACTTGGTCAGATATGATCCATGATGAAGTTCTCAAGCAGTGTGATACAATCGACGGGGTCAAAGGTACTTATGAGTCCTAGTGGCTACGAACTTTGAGTTAATCTCTTTCCAGATGGAATCATCGAGTATCCAGACCTGTGCAAGTTCCGGTCTGAAACACTGCAATGCAAAAATGGCCGGACAGAAGACTGCTTAGATTCACTTCAAGTTCAAGTGGTCCGCAAGGTTCTCAGTCCACTCGCATACGAAAATGGAACCATCATCTACTCAGCCATGAATCCTGGGAGTGAAGGGCGTGCTATAGATCGACTCTATGCTGGGAAATCATTCAGTGATTCCCAAGACTGGTTTCGTTATGTCATATACGATGACCCAGATTGGGATCCCTCTGGATTTACCACAAAGGATGCTGCGGCCTCAGAATTAGCCAATCCTTTTGACATACGAACATTTCCCTCCGATTTGACAACTTTCAACAGTACGCAAAGCAAGCTCTTAGTCTATCATGGTGGCCAGGACCAACAAATCACATCGCTCAACACTGAACGCTGGTATGAACATTTGAAACATGGTATGAATGCGACAGCCACCGAATTAGACTCTTTCACCAGATTCTTCCGTATCTCAGGTATGGGACACTGCAGCGGAGGTCCGGGAGCGAACATGGTTGGGCAGTCGAACCAGAAAGGCGTCCCATATGAGCCACAGTCCAACGTTTTGGCAGCTATTGTGGATTGGGTGGAGAATGGGAATGCTCCTCAAACAATTGAGGGAACGAAATTTGTGAATGATAATGCTACTGAAGGGATCCACTTCAAAAGAAAACATTGCAGGTGAGTGTGTTCTCAATGCTCTGATGTGTTAGATACTTATATCATCGACTAGATATCCACTCAGGAACACGTATAAACCTTATTCTTCAGCCGCTGGGTTCATTTCGGTAGATAGTAAAGAGCGACAGGTAAGTTCGGTAGAAGATTGGAAGTGTGTATAGTTGAATTGCTCGTAAAGAGGGAGGATCACTCCAATGCAATATACGTCAAATTCAGCTGTGAGCTTCGAATAACATCATCTTATCCGTGGGAACTTTAACAGGACCAGGCACTATAGCAGCATCAGTGATGGACGAACCAAGTTTAATCCAGACCGGCCATTTATTAGAAACATCGCTGTATAGGACTCGAAATTTTGTGAACAGAAGTAGAAATTTGAGTATACAAAGACAGTAAGCGCCAGAGATGGGCGAATGTTTGGGATTAAATTGCTTCTGGAAATGAAAGTATCGTACGCATATTAGTGACCAACCATTTAAATATGCAGCGGCGAAGATAGTTATAAGAGGTAACCCCCAGAACATTCCACCAAACGCATCTGCTTAAGTCGTTCGTACTGTACAAAGTTTTGCACAAGCGAGCACTCTTGCAATTGTATTTGAGCGTATCAGTACACTGAACATGAGCAAAATCAAAACATGGCCAAATCGCCTTCCCGCAGAGCTCAACCTCCAAGTACTAGAGTTCTTGTCTCCGAAAGACCTAAAATTACTTAGTTTCGTAAGCCACGAGACCTACAACATTGCTCTGGGACCTCTTTGGAGCCATGTCATACTGGAAGACTGTCGTAGTACGAGGAATATTGAGCTGATGCAATGATGGATTCCATTTTCCTGCTCAAAGCCACACCTCATTCCTGTACCTTCTTGACTTTACAACCAGCTTTTCCTTAGGTAGTCGTGCTTTTTTATTCAACCCCAACGACTTCCTGATGACAGTGCGCTTTTTCAAATCTTCTGTCGCATCTTCGGTATCATTGAAAGTGACGCTGGAGAAGCTTCTAGCGTACGTTGCGACGCCATGGGCGATAGCTTTTGTGTTGACGAGGAATGCCTCCAGATTGAGATTCGTGACATTATCTCCTGGCCCATGATAGTTAATGTCGTAGGCAACGCCGGCTTTCCCACCAAATTGCTCTTGTTCATCCGCAGTCTTGTTTCCCTCTGCGCCGGTTTCGATTCCACCTGCCGGTATACCGACTTTGATGAAAGGATCGTAGTCTGAACGTCCATTGAAGGCGATACTCGTGTAGTTTTGATCGATGCCTTCAAAATAACTTTCATACAAAGACTCGATATCCGCAGAGCCAGTAGGTCCCGTGATGTTAAAGTCGCCACCATCGCCGTCGAAAATACCATAGATGTGATTCGGACTCGCAATCATGTCGAAGTTCAGGTATAACTTGATTTTCTTCTTTTCGGAGGCAGGCAGATGGTCGACATAATAGGTGCTTCCTAGTAAGCCTTCCTCCTCTCCGCTCCAGAATCCGAAACGAACGCCGTTGCGCACTCTGTATTTTGCAAGCTGCTTGGCTACTTCGAGAATTCCAACAGTTCCGCTTCCATCGTCGTTGATCCCCGGACCAGCCTCGACAGAGTCAGTGTGCGCTCCAAGGACAAGCACACTGTTGGGATCGCCGCCTTTGGATTGGGCTAGCACATTATACCTGGTGTTGTTAGCATCTGCTCGCTGTCGTCTTTGCCAAGCGGTATCCTTACGTTATAGCGTTGACTATCTCGGTTTTCACATATAAGGTTCCTGTCACTACTGTGCCGGCAACAATGGAGTCTCTAACGGCCAGTCCATCTTCCCTGCTGATCCCAAGTGTTGGGGCAGGTGGTCCATAAGTTGTGACATCTTTGAAGCAGGTCAGTGCTGTTGGAAAAGATTCTCAACAAATGTTGGTATACTAACCAGTCCCCAAAGTTATCCCGGAAATTGCGCCTGGTAGGTTGTTGTAGATAATAACCCCAATGGCGCCCGCTTTGCGCGCACTCGCCGATTTCTGGACAAAAGTGCAGTCGCCACGAGAAATTAGGGCAATTGTACCTACCAGAGCGGTAGGAAAATCGGTCTACCTTTGCATTAGTACTACACTACTATCACAACGAATTCAACTTACCGCATTGCATCCTAAATTGCTTACAGCTACTATCGTCGATGTGACATTCCCGCTAGGAGAAAACTGGGCCACAGTAACATTCTTGATGGCATTATTGGTAGAGAATGAACCAACGCCACTAACCTGCACAACTCCTTGCCATGGCTGGATAGTAACATTGTAATAGCCACCAAGTGCGGGTGATGTGAGTTGGTTATACAAGTAAGTTACAGTATCGTTATGCCCCTTTGTGCCCATAAGGCGGTTTTTCAAAGGCGATGCATAAGCCAATTGTTCTAAAGCCTTTGCATGAGTCAGAAGGGGTTGAAGCTTGATTGTGCTTTGTAGAGTACGCTGAAAATGTGTTAGTAGCCGAGGACAGTATGTTTGGAGAACGTACCGAAGTCACTAAGGGCTTGAAGAAACTTGGCTGCGGCTGTTCTCCACGCTGGGCATCTGCGGATACTAAGGGGAGAAGGACGGAGAGTATGGCAAAGAGCCGAAGCCCAGCTACTAACATGTTGCTAAGCATTAGGCAGATCTGCCTTTAACTTCAGGATTGATACTTTCGGCCTTTCGATTGTAGCGGTCCCAATGAGTTATATACATCAGCGATAGCGATGGATAGTCATATGAGTATACGTTTTTAGACGAGAGATTGGCGTGATCCCGTAGTTCCGGGTCCCGCTACAGAGGCTATTTTCTGTACACATCCATGGTCCTCCAGATAAGCCGCGAACGGTACAAGTCGCTGCTAACACTCACATTCGTTGGCGAGGGTTTTCATGGTTAAGCCATGTATAAACAATCGAAATTGAATGGAAGGAAGCGAATGAGATTGAAACTATATTCACATCTAAAAAAGGATTCAGAGCCAAGAAAAGAATATATGCCAAAGAGAATGTTAATATAACATCAGAGTTCCGAGATTTGAAAGAGTGACTTGGGAAAGGTACAGCTCGCTAGTCGTCGCGATACGATCACCACTATGTGATCCTTGAGATGATCATCTTGTCCATCGTCTCGACAGTCGGCAATTGGAGTCTTTACATTTCAAATCCCGGGTTCGCAATGATGAGAGCTCGTTCACGTCCCACGTAATTGCGTCTATCTATATGAACAGGGTCAAAGAGACTCGATGGATGCGATTCCTTGTAATTGAGAGATATCGGTATATCTTGTGATAGAGGGGATGTCGTCGAAGAGGAGTGGCAGGCAACTGGGTCTGTGCTTTTCCACGGCTGATTTCAATGGCCGGAATGATACTTCTAGACCAAGAACTGATGAGCTTTCCATTGGCTACGTTACCAGCCTGTAAAAGTCGGAGTCTATGGTGTTCTGCTTTTCACAATGTCGCCAACGCGAGACGAAGCCAGGAGCTTTTTCAAGCTTGACCGACATCGGATGATACTTCTTCCACCAACGCCCACCTTAAAGCCGGTGCTATAATTGCTTCCCGAGCTGACCCTGACTGTCAAACATAAGACGTCTTGACAAGCTTTAACTGCCCTAGATATACCGCACCAATTCACGTACCTCAAGCCGCGCAAAAGTTCCCATAAGCCATGGCCTCTACAAGCGTGGAGACGGAATCTTTTGGGACAATATATCCAAGTCTCAAAGGCAAAATCGTACTCCTTACCGGCATTGGGCAGACTGGAGATCCGAACATGTGGGGAAATGGAGCGGCTACGGCTCGTATCTTCTGTGGCAATGGTGCCAAGGTGTTCGGATGTGATGTAAGATTGGAATCTGCACAGGCAACTCAGAAAAGGCTTGTTGCTGAGTTCGGCCCTGAGAGCTGCCAGGTACTTGCAGCTGATGTCACCAAGTCAACGGACGTTCAAGCGCTTGTAGATGCTTGTATGGAGAAGCACGGTCGTATCGATGTGCTCGTCAACAACGTGGGACTTTCAATGAAAGGTGGCCCCGCAGATATGGACGAAGCTACTTGGGATGCACAAACGAACGTTAATCTCAAGAGTGTGTATCTTTGCTGTAACAAAGTGCTGCCAATCATGGAAAAGCAAGCGAAGGGCGCTGTCATAAATATTTCTTCTGTCGCGGGAATGAGATACATCGGCAAACCACAGGTGGCATACAGTGCAACTAAAGCTGCAATCATTCAGTTTACCAAGGTCACTGCTGTTCTTTACGCAGATAAGGGCGTGCGGTTGAATACAGTAGTACCGGGGCTCATGCATACACCCCTCGTCTCTGTATTGGCTGATAAGTATGCTGGAGGAGATTTGGAAGGCTTGATTAAGACGAGGAATGCTCAAGTACCCATGGGTCGTATGGGTTCCTCATTTGATGTAGCGAATGCGGTTGTTTTTCTGTCAAGCGATAATGCAAATTACATTACGGGACAAAAACTCGTCGTGGACGGAGCCATAACAGGCAGCACGGGAAGGACATAAGTAGTCCATGCTGATGCAAATATTTCGATCATTCTTGGGACCTCATATTCTGATGTGCGCCAGACTCCTCGCTAATCATCATGTCGAAAGACACTTTTCAATAATCAAACATTTCAAATAATCATGTCATCGTCGCCAGCAACGCTCTTACCCTTCTTGCTAAGCTCATAACTCAGCACACTATGATCAACGTAGTATAAAAGCAACCTCCACTTTCTCGCCAGACCACAATCCATGTGTCCGAGCAGGCCTTGTACTGGACTCACTGCAATGCCAGCCAGTCTACTTTCCGGCCGAGAACCTTGATCTTCCTGGCTCTTCAGCGGTAGGAGGTGATCGAGTCTGTAGAAGTAGACCGGCTTCGTCCTCCGGGCATTCCATGTTGTCTGTCCTAAGGAGAAGATAGCCACTCTTCCTTTTGGTGAACCAACGATAAGAACGCCTAGCTCGGGAATGTTCATTTGAAAACTCAGTCGATCGCTAATCTCAAGATCGTGGCAAAGATGGATGGTTGCGTGGTTATCATGTATTAGGCTCTGCTCCAGTGGTTCTGACATTGTAACGAACGGCTTGGTTTTCAGGCCAGACTCATAGGGTTGCGACATGTAGGTACTTTTCGAAGATGCGATAAAGAGTGGGCACGGGAATCGTAGCTTGCCTCTAACCACATCTTGACGGAGATCTGGACCCTCTTTTGCTACGTCAAGAAAGGCTTTTCTAGAATTGGCGTTAACAAATGCAATGGTGGAGAAACAGAATTTCCTTACCCAGCTGTAACAGAATCGCAGTCCCAGGGGTGACCGTTGCTGCTAAGTCCATAGCAATCTGCGATGGCCAAGTCCCTTTGGACTTGCTGTACTTCACGCAATCGTGCTGGTCCTAGCTCTTCATCATCCTCAAAGTCCGTTGGAAGCTCGTCGTCAGAATGCTCTGATTGGTCTGATACATCTGTATCAGCGGAAGCAGCCGGAACTAGATTTGGATGTCTTTGTGCTCTTGCTTTCCACATGGAGAAATTTGCATTGTGTTCTGTCATCTGCATAGCACGGTCTCCATTCCATAAACGATCCTGCACCTGGGTGGTGTTAGGAAGAGGTGCGTAGTCATTGAATTTACGAAAGGACTTTTTATCAAGCCATGATAGACTCCATATTGCATGTGGATAGTGCCCAACACAGCGGCAGGACTCTGCATCTCCTCTGCAGTATTCCGATTTGATAAACTCCACTATCTGTAGATGCTGGAGATCCCAGAGAATATTTGCCCCTAAGATGTCTCCACAGATGAGCAATCTTCCCGTAGGATCTGAATTGCAAGTATAGTATTAGCATAGAACTATCATGGCCAGTTCTTCATCTGGAGTCTGGCAATAAAACAAAACCAGCTGCTGGATATTACGTACCATCGTCGGTGTTACAAAATGCTACCGAGGGGACATTGTGTCTCATCGGCGCCAGCTCAAATTTTTGGTCATTGTCACGCGATAGGTGGTCTGGCCTCGGGGGGGCGTTTGTGATGTCTCCGCAATCTCTTGCTGCCCTTTCGACATTGTTATAATTCCATCCATGCCACTCGTCGACATGTTCAAAGAACTCTTCGATTGATTCAAAATTCGATGTTTGGCACCATTTGCAATGCAATCTGACCCACTCACCATCAAATTCGCGCTTGACAACTAAAGGGTCCTGCTTTGTTAGTGGGAACGACTTGTCTGGACAAGAACCATTGTCAATCCATTCAGAAGTAATTAGGCCGAACGTGAAAACAGTCACACGATGAGTGTTAGCACTAATGGCAATTTTTCTTGATTTGGAGTGGATCGAGAGGCCCCAAGCGCTCCTGTTCACATTCTGCTGAAAGAAACAGCGAACATCAAATCCGTCGATACTGTCCGGCCCATCTGAGTCGTCTCGATGATTGATTGCTGCTTGGATTTCGTTGACGTAATAGCCCAAAACATCTCCATCATCACAAGCCAATAGCAGAATTTCGAGGTCTCCCAGAAAGTCAATAAAAAGATTGTTGATGGAATGAGGATGTAGCGGATCAACGTATCCAGTCGTCGCTGTTGGAGTCCGTGGAGGAGATAAAATTAGAGCGGGTTTGTCGGAAAGAGACTGGAGCGGATATTCTGGAGTATAGACATGGACTTTATCTATATAGGCTACAAAGAAAAGGTTGTGCACTTGTGACAATCCGATCTGAAGGAGAGTTAGAATCCTTAGTCATGTAATCGCATTCATATTCACCTACTAAATTCAGCCGCCATGTTGAAAGTTTCGGCAATCCATTGCGCGAGTGTGAATTTCGGGCATTTCGAAACTGAAACGTCGTCAACTTGTTCTATATTAGAAATTAAGCTTGAACAGAGGATAACTCACTCTTTCGTGTCCCCGCTGAATTCCTAATGGGCGAATCAGAACTTCTTTTTGCCGTAAATGATCCTTCTGCTTCTGTGGAAAATCTTTGAAGAGCATGTTGTAGTGTCGTTGTTGCGATAAAAAAGTTGAGGATGAAGATTGATGTAACACGGGAACAGGTCGCCGAATCGGGACAAGCGGATCGGGCTGGCAAGGCTTAGGTTAC
Source organism: Tothia fuscella (assembly GCA_010583015.1). Taxonomy (NCBI): domain Eukaryota; kingdom Fungi; phylum Ascomycota; class Dothideomycetes; order Venturiales; family Cylindrosympodiaceae; genus Tothia; species Tothia fuscella. Next base: position 195,751 of record MU007027.1, on the reverse strand, counting down.
CAGGCTGCACTGCACGAACTCAGCCCGTGCAGATGCCGAGCACTTTATATGCATTACAGTGGTTCGCATTATTCTCTCTGGGTATCTAGACTATTCATCGCTTCATTTCGCATAATATCCATCATGTACTTCATGCATTCATAAGATTCCTCATCGTTGCGAACAAAAGACCCTTAATGCCCGCAATTCCTCTCTCATCCATCCATTGTAACATATTGACTCGACATTGCTTCCAAGAAATCTTCATGCCCCCCTCATAGCCGAGGACACCCAAGGAGCGTTCTGTGACTGGCCCAGCATGCCGGTGCAGAGCTTCGTCGGTAGACGTGTCTTCAGCATCTTGTAGCGCATCAAATGCGGAGCGCGACAAAGAACTCATCGTTGGATTGAATGAAAGCCCAAATATCATTTGGATACGATAGTCTCGATCCAGTGCGGTCAGATATGCTTGAAAAGACTTGGTCAGCTCCGCTGGACAGAGACAGCCCTGTGCGCTTGGATCATCATTGGAAGCCATTTCAAGCGCTCTTGATCGCCAGAGAAGATTGCATACATCCATGAGATACCCATTGACAGGTTCCGCATCTTTCATCGTCCGATTTGTTTTGTTAGCTAACGTCTGCTTGTAAGTTGCAATGACGGTGCATATTCGTGATGAGACGCTCAAGTGGGGAGACATTAGCAGGAGGTAAACTACTTGAGAAGGCGGACCAAGAATTGGGAGCTGGGGATATTTGGTAACGTTGTCTCGAGCAAAGTATACTACGACTTCATAGAAACCGATTACTGCAGACCCAGAAGCTTCGCTTGTCGCAAGTGCAGAGAGAGCCAGATTGGATACATGCTGCACAAGGTCTTGGTAAGCTTCTGTAGCTATTTGGTCGAGTTTGGGATTGGCCAAAAGATGATCAGTCCATCCCTGTGCAAGCATGCTGTAGCACTCGAAGAGGGAATCGAATGGCGAATGAGCTCCTTGCAGAATGCTTCGTTCTAGGTGAGACAGGATGACCCGGTGTAATTCTAGAGACAAGATAAGCTTAGAGAAAAAAGATATCCAGGTCGACGATAGCATACCTGCAAAGCGCTGAGGGTGAATATACGCTAGAAGGTCGAGTATTGCGCCAAGGTCTGAGGTTCCGTTCCACAAAGGGATATAAGTGGTGAGAAATCGCTGTATGACGGGAAGTAAAGTCTGGGTATGTCATTTAGATGTGATCTGTACAGGCTGGTAGATCCACAATACCTTGGACGATTCGGTATAACTGACAGCTGCAGCTAATAATTCAGACAGCGAAGGAGATACTCCAAAGCCTTCCTTCAATGTCTCGAGCTCTTCTTCAAAATAGCGTGATAACCAAAACTCAAGACGTCTTACAGACTCGACAGACTCATCAATCATCAGAAACTTTTGGAGCAATGGGTTGCGCAGTCCGGCTACCAGTTGAGATGGTGGTTCGATTCGCTCAAGATTCTCCACGAAATGCTCCACGTCTTCAACGTCTTCTATGGTCATGGACGTCTACAAATCGATGTCAGCCTTGTGTGCAGTGATTAGGGGGCACGGCATTACCTCGCTAGCATGAAATGTATGCACTTCGGGCAGGATCGAGATCTTAGTACGCTTTGCTCCATTTCTAGCGACCTTGAACCCGCTTTGAGCTGTGATCCTTCCTCCAATGCGCGCAGACATATCTTGAATCGTGAGCATGCGCTTGCGCCATTCGGGGTCAGATTGCTCAAAACTGGTTAGCTCGAGTCAAATGAAAACGAACATGTACTTACGGAGATCGTAGAGGGGCGCCCCGCACCGCTAGCGTTGACTATAATCTCAGGGCAGTAGTTCTTGTACACTCTTAGTAGCCCTACAAGTGCTGGTTCGTTTCCCGCTTGCTGCAGGAGCCCGAGGCTGGCATGGTTCAGCAATGATAATGAACGATATTCGATGAACTTACAGGCGTTGTATTCGGAAAGGCCGGACATGTTTCCGTTTGGTAATCAAACCCAGAAGGTGACACAGCGGGGTTCTAACACCGTCAATAGCCGTTCACGTGATGTTTGGCGTTTGATGGACATACCTGATAGTGATCATGTCAAGCAGGTTGAACAGCACTGCATAGAATTTCGTGAGTATGCTGTGATCCTCCAAATCCTCATGGACTGCTGCGAGCCATCTGACAAGCGCAGCCTGAGTAGAGGCAGACGGTTTTTTCTTCCCGCCTTGCCCTAAAGCGCCGACGACAGCGAGGATAACGTCGGCAGGCACTCGAGTCGCGGGGTAGAGGTGTTTGAGAAGTGTAGTAACACTACTCTGGTCCAATTCCGTCTTGGTAGTAAGGATTTCGACAATCCTCGTAAGTTCTTCGTTCTGAAATCCCCATTGATAGACATATTCGCAGATCTCGTCCACCGTTAGGGACACTTTCCTCACTCTGCTCTTTGCGGATGTTGTGCATGCTGCGATCAGTCTGATCAGCTAGGGAGTTGGCGGTAATACAGCATATGACATACCCGCTTCGAGGGCATCAATGGCGTCTCTCAAGTCTTGCAATTCGTCTGCAGGAATCTTAGCAACCTTCGTCAATATATTTGGATATCACACTCCATACGATTGGCAGAGCTATCAGCCATGAGTTTACTCGCTATCGTTTTTGGTAACTCGTGAGGCGTTGTTGACGGGTGGTTGACGCGACTCTGAGATTGGCCCACGTTTCTAATTTCATTATATAATACATTACGAGATTCGTATAGAGCCGATGATTGGTTGATCCAGCATAACCATTTCAACAATTCAATTATATTGGCACACGCTTAACAAATGCTCAAGATTACGTCGCTTTAGACAAGCATTAGATAAGCGAGGACCCCCTATCTCAACGACGACGGGACATATCTAGCAATCGAACTTGTGAAACTCTTTCCACTCCACGCTCAACTTGGTCAACACCAAAGATGCAGCTGGCTTGAGACAGTGTCACATCCGCGTGGTCTGCAGATGTGGATTGTTCCGCGGCCAATAGATCTTGGTGGCATCTCAAGTCACACAGACTAAAGTTGAATTAGACGTCCCGATCATCCGCACCAGTTGCACCTTTTGGCATCAAATACTTTCGTATCTCGCGTCCTCACTTGTGCCGCATTTGACTCTTTCGCGGCACTACTCGGACGCTCGCATTTATTGACTCGCTACTCGACCGCTCCTTACATTATCTCGGCCCTGTGCCTTCATTGAGGCGCACTGCGAACTGCCGTTCAAAGGTTGAGACGGCCCGTCTTCAGCCATGTCTAGATATAATCATACTTCGGATGCCTGCTCTGCTTCTTCTGCAAGCTTCAACTTGACTAACGCCACTGACCATTCACGCACCTGCGTCAGTTTGCGGCTCGCGCCGCCCATCTGTTGCTCACATTTTTCTGGTCCAAATGCACTCCGTCAGCGCAGATCAAGCTTGAGTGAGTTTGCAGACGGAATACGTCTCCCCATCCCCTCCGACCATTCATAACGCCCAACTTCTGCATCCATCTCCCATTGCGGTCCTTCCGTGTAACCTGTCTATTTCGCCCCACGTCCAATGCGAGTTGACGTGGAGAACGACCTCGGACATTGGTGCTCATTTGCCCGAGTTGGAACAACTCTTACTGGCTTCTTCTTCCCCCTGGAACCATGCTTTTTTGGGGGAGACAAGAAACTTTTGCCAGAGAGGGTCAGCACGACAGGACAATGTTCTTGTCTTGTTTGATGCAGTGCCACCATCTCATCGTGGTAGCTTCTTCATTGAAGCGTGGAAGGACGTCCCTTTGTGTATTTAAATCCGGAAAGGGGACTTGACCTAATTTTCGATAGGCGCTGAATACTCTCCGAATTAACTTTCACCGTCCAGTGATTTTTCACCTTTTGCAATTATCATTCACCACATCCCACTCACTACTGACGTCGAAGATCTTTACGATCTTCAGATACTATTGTATTCATTTTTGCCATATCTCCGCTCATCTATTTCTGTATTCTATTCTTTCTCTGTCCATATTGGACAAAAACTGCACCATACTATTGAAAGACTTACTCTATCAAGCTCAAACATCGAATCCCTTCCTTTATTGGCTAGCCCTACCACTTTCGGCCCGAGACTAGTCCTAATAATAATCTCTTTCAACACAAAGACACAAACACAGCAAAACTGGTGCGTCAATATCGATCACCATTCCAATTCTTCCTAGTGAATCGATCTCTGTCCCCCCATTGCACGTTGTTACGACAATTTCAATACTGAAGCTTCGAAAACGAGGTCAGACGCGGTAAGCCTCCGATGCGGATCTGTTTAACGCATGAAACGGCCATCACGTGAGACTAACGGAAAAATTGCCAGAAACGATTTCGCATCGCCAATACGAATGTCGTAAAGCTTGGATTGGCATGTGACTCCTTTTGCAAGAGCCAAATATAGATGCCATTTTCAACGTCAGCATAAACCGACTCAAGATAAGGCGTGGCCACCAAGCTGGCCATATCAATCTTCAACCACTTCTTCATATCCTCCATCATACCGCGAAAGAAATATCGCCTCCTCAAATAGTGTGATGGGCGAAAAGAAGTACCAAGCGAGTCTCATCTCCTCAATGATGCAAAAGACATCATTGAATGCGTCACCTTTACCATCATCACCGTCATCACAACAACCATATATACTCCAAAACGACGACGACGCCCTCGCAGCAATCCGCAATATCCATCCCGCCAAATTCATACTCCTTCTAGCACCGGCGGTAAAATCAAACACGAACATGGACCCTTTCGAGCCATTAGGCCGCGGTATCGAGAAACACCATTCTCGAATAAGACATGTGCCCTACGTGTCTTCGAGTGGTCTGACGAAAACGCATCAGCATTTCTTAGCTACGCCCGATACGGCTGCCGTTGTGGTGGTGGTGGTTGGTTCCGGTAATGTAGATGAGCAAGAGAGTTTTGCGAGGAAGGCGTGGGAGGGTACGCATGATTCTTTGCCGATGGTGCTGGTTTCGATTTCCAAGGGTGAGGGTGGTAGTACGTATGGTTTCAAGACTGTTGTGAGATGTGCTTCTTACAGACCTGACGATCTGCGGGAAGCTGCGGATTTGATCTTTGGAAGTTGAGCGAATTCTTCTTTGTGGATGGATTAGGCTGAAACAGTCTGGTTGTATATTGAACAAATTGGTTCTCGGGAGGTTTTGGTCTATTGGAGCCACTGGGAAGCATATGCTATGCAGGTTTGGCGAGGGGTTTTCTTCATGGTATATAATGCCTTGTCCTTAGGCGATGGGTTTGTATTTACCGCAAGGGTTTCTAGCGTTTTGGGTTGGCGTTGGCTAGTAGATAGATTTGACTTGGGATGTCGTATAAACCGTGAGTTGTAGGTTGGGAATAGCTAGAAGCTCGATATTTGGTAATATTACGGCTAGTAATAGCTCCGATATTGACGCCGTTCATGGGTGGGCAGCTATGTCGTCGAAAAACAGGTGATCTCATCCACCTTCTCTTCTGACATCCTGTTCAGATCCCACCTCCTTTTCTTTCCCCTTCTCTTCATTTTCCCAGACAACGTCAACGCCCTCATCCAAGCTATCATCCTCTTCTTCCTGCCCCTCTTCGTTGCGCTCCTTTCCCTCGTCGAGCAGCTTGTATTTCCTCTTAGCCTTTTTCGTCTTACTGGCCTTCCTCTTCGCTTTAACAGCCGCCTTGATAGCAACCCTACTCTCCCCGCCCTTCTCAATCACCTCCAACTTATCCATTAATAACCTCCTGGCATTTTTACGATTTTGATCCCTTGACCGTGTGGATTGGCATTTTACTACTATGCCTGATGGGAGATGTTTTAACTGAACGGCTGAACTGGTTTTGTTCTAAAGAAATTTGACGTTAATGACTGATAGATATTTGGGCTGGAGGGTGTAGAGATGTATGTACTATTTTTTGACCACCTGGTCCACTACCTCTTAGGAAGGATTCATCCAGGTCGGTTTCTGGTATTGGTTTTCGGGGTGGAAGTTGTTTCTGTTTCTCCAGAGTTGATATTGATAGAGTGAACGCTCGCGATTGGGGTATCATTTGCGTTCTTCGGCATTGTAGACATATCGCGCTCCTGATCAAAGACTGTGATTTGAACATTGCCAGTTATTCCTCCCTTCCGAATTGCAAAAGCGATCCGAACCGCATCGTCACCAAAAAGAAATCACAAAAAGCACAGACATCCCGTTCCGTCCCTGAATTGGCCGCATCCCCGTCCGCATCTTGGTTTCCTAGATTCAAGTTTTATGCCGTGAACACTTCAACAACGTACAATTCGGGGTATACAAACCACTCCAAACCAGGTCTCTTCAAGGAGGAGAAAGACTGCATACTCAGACTTAAAGCCATGGAACTTCCAATCTCATCAACAACGCTCCTCATAATCCTCTCAACCATAATCATCGGCATAGCGACCTTTCTCATGCCATCCGAATTCTACAAATGGCTCGCGCGGAAAAGATATCAGTACGAAGTTACGACGTCGCTGTATATGCTTACGCCGACGGAGAAATTTATATTCAGTACGTAGCCATCTTCCCAACTGCACTCTCCCTTCGTCCCTTCTCTCAACACCCCCTGCTCCCAATACTCCACGTTTGCGCAAGATCCTAGGGTTTCAGCAGTAGAACATACAAATACTAATACTATACACAGATTCTGTACTCTTCCTCCTTCTTTCCCTCACGACAATCGCCGCATTTCTGTACCTTCCAGATCATATTGTCACAATTGCGAGGAGAGCTTTTTACTATTATGCTGGAGATGAGAATAGTACTGTCACTAGTGTGAAGAGTATAGCAGAGCCGGCGGTGGAAACGCTGAGAACGAGTGGACAGCATGCTCGGCAGGTACTGGGTATGGAATAATCAAATCTGGGAAGATTGGTTGATTTCCATTTGGTCATGGCGCATGGAATGGAGTTTAGGGAATCATATAAGGGTGGGCCTTTGCACTACACGGCAGTTGACGTGCATTTTGTATAGAGGCGAGCTATTGCAAAAGACAGATAATGATAATATATTTCAAAGGGGACGTATTACTTGTGATGTTGAGAACTACCACAATTTCCTGGCACAGAAGGAAAGACTGGACCCTTGTCTGGGTAAAGCGTTTGCAGCCCAATAGCCTTTGCAAACGGTAGAACGATCTGGCTTCTCTCTAGCATTCGATCACAAGTATGCGACTCTATTCATTGAGGTCTATATCCAAAAAAAAAAACAGGTGCCTCAACTCTTGCTCGTACAGGTCTATAAACGGTCCATCTCCACTGAGCATAATCTAACCCTTCCTCCTTGCACCAGACGACTGAGTCTTCGGTGCTTCCTTCGGTGATTCCTTAGGTGCTTCCTCAACGGGCTTCGGCGTGCTAGACGCGCCAGCCATCCATCCGGCGAGATCGAAGTTTTGGAGCGAGGTAGCGGGATTCGCGGCAATGGGATTGCTCTTCTGCATCTTTTCAAACTCTTCTTTGGCTTCGGGGTCCACTGTTGATAGTAGGGTTAGCTTGAGATTTGATAATATCATAATGCTAGGGGAAATGGAACGTACTATTCTCAAGGAGATACGGCATTCCCACAATCAACACCAGTGAGAACAATGCCATAAGAATCATTGGATTCTTGAACAGGGACATCACAGAGACTGCACATATCATATTAGCATTTGCATTCCTCTCACAACACATCAGACGTGTACTCACATCCCTCCCTCTGTTGATAATAGTCCTTAGCCCCCAGAACCCTAACTTCAACCTTTCCCTTCACCTCATCAACATACCCCTGCGGATTAGCCGACGCAAGCACTTCCACCCTCCTCTCACCCTTGTTATCCCATTCATTTCCCCGGAAAGTCTGCCACGCATTCATCCACTCCACACCTTGCGCCGTGTTTCCTACATCGACCCTCAATGGCTCAAAGAAGTAATCTCGGCAGTGTATAGTAAGGAGATAGGATCCAGAGGGTATATGTGCGAAGTTGAATGTGTTTGCTCGGGTTAGGGGTGCGGAGAGGGGTGCGCCGGAAGCGTGGAGGGTTGCGTGCGTGGATGGTGGGAGGATAGATGGATTTGGGAGTAGGTTGGAGGAGGGGATTGAGACGGTTAGATGGGCGGCTGATGTGAGGGCGAGGAGGGTGAGGAGGGATGTGGTCAGGGAGAGTAGTTTGGCCATTTTGGAGATTTGATGATGATGGTTATTGGTAAGATGGTAAGAGGTCTGGATAACTTGAGGTATGGTGTAGCATCACGTGACGAAAAGCACAAAATTAGGTACGGTATATCTATAAATGTGTGGTCCGTAACTTGAATCCTTGCCCTCACCGTCGAGTTTTGTGGAAGTAGATGGAAGTAAAGTATTCCCAACCTGGTTTTGGGTATTTCTGAAATGTATATTCGATGTGCCATATTATGATATAATCAAACCACAAGAGCGCCAAAAAAAAAAGTGGGCGATGACGCTACAATAGCGCAACGTTTTTTTGACAACTTCACGATAGCTATGATCAATAATTGGCCAAGATATCGAAGATTAAAACACCGAGAAGCATTTTTGTAGCACCACCCTGAGACTCCATGCTTCGTGATGCGAGCTCGCCTATCATCCCATCATAGCTTCTAGCTGTTAACCTCAATTACTAGTCAATCGATGGAAATCATCGGAGCACCAATAAGTTAGAGAGCCGTGCTATACCACTAGCACTATTAGGTGTAATACTACCACCTCTCCACTACGAGTACGACTGTCGTCGTTACATAAAACCTCCAACTTCGTACACACGGCTCACAAAAGCAGCCACACACCATCGCCTCCGCTTTCCCAATTCCCATTCCCTGTTTTCCGTGCCACCTTTACGGTCAGGGCCCCCTTGAAACATGCAGCAACGAACGGGAAGGAATTTTAGGAGTCGCACGTTCATTGCCTTGATTCGCTGCAGGATTCTGTGTCGTCATAGCTCTTACTTGAGTGAGGTAGCTTTGCCAGCCTCCCTCATCTCATGGGATATAGAAAAGAGCTTGTGACCGCGCGCAAAGGTTGGGTCGATCTGCCTTTCTCATTTTCAATTGAACTGTAAATTCATACTTGTCTTATCTATATATTGTTGCGCATATCAATTGCTGTGATCTCGTATTTTTCCAAACGCAGAACATACATTCAAGGCCGTCACCATGACCGAATCACGAGAAAAACCTCTCCATGAGTATGCCAACCGCCCGAATATATTGCCAATTTGAGATACTAATTCATACACAGGCTCCTCTCCCGCTCCATGGTAGACATCTACGTCGGCCCCGAAAACACCCACTGGATCCTCCACGAAAAACTCCTCTGCGCCCGCTCGAAATTCTTCTCCGCAATCTTTTACAAAAAGTCATCTTCCCCATCCTCTTCCAAGGACTCCTCCCCCTCCTCTTCCTCCTCCAGCAGCGGCAGCGGCAACAAAACCTTCGGCCTCCCGGACGAAGAAGACGAACCTTTCCGCCTCTTCGTCGGATGGCTCTACTCCAGCTCCATCATTCCACCGGAAGAAGAAAAAGACCTAGGAGACTTATTTGATCTGTACCTCATGGGCGAAAAATGGAGTATAACCGGCCTAGTAAAAGACGTCCTCGAAGCCGTACGAAAGTACTACAGAACCACAGAAACGTATCCCGGTCTCAGGCGCGTGCAATACATCTACGCGAACACGGATTCCGAATCCCCCATGCGGAAATTACTCGTTTCCTCCGTGGCGAGGATGTTGGCGCTTAAGGAATCTATCCCCGCGCATTGGGATAAGGCGCTCAGGAAAAATGGGCAACTTGCTGTGGATTTGATAGTCGCGATTCAGGAGTGGCATATTAAGGGGGAGGATGTGCCGGATCCGAGGGAGGCGCCGCTGCAGACGGAGAAGGATAAGGTGAAGAATGTGGAGAAGTTGGAGGGGGAGCAGACGGGTGTTGCGAAGGGGCAGGAGAAGGAGAAGGAGCAGGAGAAAAAAGAAGAAAAGCCATTGACGAATGGGTATCCGAATAGTGATAATAGCGAGTAGGTTTAGGTTGGTTGGTTGTTGATTGTTGTAACTGCTACTACTAGGCTTCAATTTGGCATAAGTAGTTCGTTGGATATTAGTTCTTCAGTTTGGTTGGCATATGTGGTTCATTGGGCGTTCGGACTGTTCAGCGTTAGTTTGCGGTTTCATTTGTACCATAGTTTAATATATTCTTCTTCTTCTTCTTCTTCTTCTTGAATTTTGAAAGAAAGAAAAGCGCAACCATAATCATTCAGGGGTATATCGCGGAAAACAGACACCAAAAACGAAAACCAACCGCGGACCTGCCTAATGTAGGGATATCTCATCCCACCCCATCTCTCTGCACGTAATAATCATACATTGTCAAATTAAACCCATCCTCATCCCAACTAGTCAGCCTTCTTCTCCATCCCTTTCCTCCACTCAAAAAATGCTAGCCCAGCGGGTATCCCGAACAAAGGGATTCTCTCTCACCCACGCAGATACATTATCGTATTTGGATGCCTCATCCACATACGCGGCAATCTGTCCCAATACCGAGCCACCAGGCCCCTTCACCTCCACCCCACTCTCATACTCCGGCACAAGCACCAAATTAAATGGTTGCTTGTACGCCTTCAACGCCGTATCATCCAGCAGCAAAGTACTACTCTGGTCCCAGATTTTCCCACCAGTCTCACGCCGAATTTCGGCATCTGCCCACACCCACTCCAATTGCTTGTACACTTGGACATTCTGTCCACTCTCCTCCTCGCTCAACCTCAGAGTAGTTCTATCCCACTCAGCCACAAGGTGCTTCCTCAAGTCACCGAATGCGGCCTTTGCCAAGGTGGTCATGTTGCGATGCATGACTGAGGACCAGATCATGACATGGTGCCATTGGATGATGTGGTCGACGAATTTGGCGAGGTCTTTGCGCAATTGCATTTTATTGGAGAACTTTTTGCGCCAGAGGAGAGTGCCGTTCAGATCCAGGATTATGAGTAGAGGGCGCTGTTCTGGAAGGCGCACTGGCTGTGATTGGGCTGATGCTGTGTATGCTGCATCTGGTGGTGGTGCTGGACGGGCGATTTTTGGGCCAGTCATTTCAAATTGATGTGATGGAGTATCCGCGCGGGATTGATGGTGCTGATATGATGGATATGAGGACGATGCTGCTTGAGCTGAGCTATGATACGCCGAGTTGAATGTAGGATTGGGCGGTGCTGCATATGACGGTGTGCTTGTGGTGTTGTTGCTGAGGAGGTATCTCAGATGGTAGAATTTGTCCTGCGGACGGGTAGTGAAGAGATTTGGTGCCTGATTCTGCGCCATTGTGGGAAATGCCTGGCGACTTTGGCTGGGCTGTTCATAACGGCGAGGCATTTCGTTTATTTGACCTCCAAACGCGCTGTGTCGGGATCCTTGAGCATACTGGTGCTGGTTGCTGTGGTGAGAATGGATTCCGGAAGCCCATGGATTCTGGATGGTAGCGGGAGCAGGCGCAGCCATCATTGGAGCCGTTCTGATATCTTCGCCAGCCCGCAGTATTGCCTGGCCCAACTGGAGGCCATGCATTCGATTCATTACCTGATCCGGTGTTGCAGTAACCCATGACAGATGGGGAGGTGGGATCTCCTGGAACAACTGTGCTCGCGCTGCCAATTGTGTCGCAGTAGCGTATCTCCACGAATGAGGTAGAGGTGGTGGATGCCGGTATGCATATTGAGTGGGATTGTAACCCATGGGGTTGTTAGTATTTGTGTTCATGCTGTGAGAGAAGAAGGGGTGTATGGGTGAAAAGAAAATGGGTGCCTACAAGGCTTGTCTTCCGGTTGCGAGGGTGTGGAATGGGTTTGAGCAAGAGACCAGAAGTGCAGGGCGCTCTTGTATTGCTCTGCAGATATTGAGCTTGATAGCGCAGCGCAAGCCAGCACAGACTAGTTATGGGGTGCGGATAGTAGGTGGAGCTGGAATGCGCTTGATTTCTGATCTTTCTCCCGTTGGATGAAGCTGAGAGCGTCGAATAGAAGGACTTGATGCTGAATGATACGAGAAACCAGGTGAAACTGTATGCTGCAAATATGAGATCTATGTGAGTGTTGCTTTGTTGAAAGAACCTTGAATGTAAGCTGTGCTATTGGCGGCCTGTCGAAGATTGAACAGTGAAGAGATCCAGCACAACGTGAGCGGCAAGCACGATGTTGAAGACCAAATAAGCGTAGATACCCTTTCTGAGCAGCGCCAGTTTGATGTGAGTATGAGTAGTCTGCCGCGCTGAAGTAATAGAGGACTGCAACTCAAAGTCGAAGGAGATCTGATGGGGTGCCGAGCAACTGAAGCAGCTGGTGTGGGATGACAGTGGGCGTCAAGATGTCAAGATAGAGTACGAGCAGGAGGAAGAGGGTGGAAAACAAAGTCTGCGATGAGCGGAGCGGTAAAGAAAGATCGTAGCTGCGTTGCTGTCGAGTGTTGCTGTTGCTGTGTTGTTGCAAGTGACGGAAGGACGTGAAGTTGTGGGAAGAAAAAGTCGCGGACTTTGACAGCTTGGCTCGGACCTAAGCTAAGGACTGGTCCCCCTACTGGTAGTGGAGCTACCCCACAGTGTCCCCTGAAGCCCTCTGGTATGCCTTAGACGTCCTGTAGACCATATGGATCCATCGCCTAGCTGTATTTGATGTCTCGGGCAAAGAACTGAACGAGTTTTGCATGTATATCGACCTACACTGTGAATTAGCACGACTAACAAGGGTTTGAGCATCGAAAGCATCATGCTGCGGCGCTCATACTCGCCAGGACCTACTCTCTAACATCTAGGAAGCTCGCAAACCATGCGAGAAAGTTTTGTCGCAGTGCGCAGCGATGTTGTATGATCTAGCCTAACAAACACCAACCATTAGCAGCTGTGGCAATCGTGTTAGCATGAACGACAACCTACCCATACTCCGCAACCACCACCACCATCTGCGCATTGCCTCGATGATCGGTCGATGCAGCGCAGCCTCAAGATACATACATTTATCTTTGTGAGATACTCAGGAAAGTAATGTGGTTTGGAATACACATGCCGGAGTGCATGAAAAGAAGAGCAGAAAACCCTGTAATGTACTGGAGAATAAGCAGACGTGGCAGGACAAGTCCCTATATCCTACATCGGAGCATCCGAGACGTGTGAACGAGGTTCGGCTTGCTGCGGAAAGACACATGGGTTATGCTCGTGATAAGCTAGGTTAGTTGTGCGAAAAAGGCGGCAGGTTCGGGGAGAAGCACAGGGACAATACATTGTAGACAGTCACAGGCTTGTAACAGTCAAGAGCTTTAGTATTGGTTTGACAAATTGGTATATGGGTTGGAGATGGGAAAAGAATTAATAGGAGGGTGTGGCTTTCGTTATTGTCTTCCTGTTTATGGTGTTAGCGTCACGATATAAGAGCGGAGCATGTCAAAGGACTTACAACAGGTGGATACTCCTATAAGGGCGGGCATAGATGCATTGCAACATGGTACCTTAGCTGCTTTGCGCCTACAGCGCCATTTAGGAGTATGTACGCAATTCGCAAAAAAAACACCGATCAAAAGGAACTCCGGAGAGACAACATAATTCCAGAGCTCATAAAAGCTCAACTTTCTCTCCATTCGAGCTTAATCTTATGACTCACCACGCTTCGAAGACTATTTCATGGTTCTTTGCGCTCAATTTGCGTGTGAATGTCATTTCGTGTTACGCGGCTTGACCGCTCCGTAGGGGAATTTGATGTATTCATCACACTGCAACGGAAAGGCACAAGCACAAGCTTATTCTGATCAAGATGACCAGCTTTTGTTTGGGATATCAGGCTGGAGTAACACAAAAACGCCAAAAATCCGGCAGATTGCCTCTCGCACCTTCAGCAACACCACAAAAAACCACCGACATCTAATCCTCCACAGCACGAATCCTGCAAGGCTCACTAGCAATCCAAGTCCTCCTTCCTAAGCTACTAGCAACAGGATCCGGGATCCCACCACTGACTTCTTTCTCCTGCTCGTCCCTCTTACAAACTTTGATCTCCTCCACGGTAGCACCAAGTTCATATTCGCCGCTGCATAAAGCACAGATAGCGAGGTTGGTTTCGACTACGCCACCTGGTTCTAGAGGTTTAAGAACTTGCTGCAACGATCCACTCCACACGAAACGTTTGCCTAGCTCTAATGCTATATCTTGCGGTTGATGTGCGAGAGCTGGCCCTAGACGTAGGAGTGGGTAGATGGTTGTTTGTGAACGATTTGTGACTCGGATGCGTAGGGTCAAGTAGTCGTCCACTTGGATTGTGAAGGTAGATCGCGCAGTCTGTTGCACTTCAGCTGCATCCGACCCCAGAACTGTCATCTCAAAAGCAACATCGCCGAGCTTCAGCGTTCCGACCATGCGTGAGTTGAGGCGGATCATACTGCGTAGATCAATACTGCCTGATCTGCCATCATCTTCTTGCCTCCATGATGCTTGAAGAAGTTTGAGAAGTTCTTCTCTATACCAGAAGATCTCGCGGTTCAGTCTCTCAGATTCGGGTGAGAGATTTGCTGCACTGACGACGAATTGTCGCTCATTTGCTGAACGTATCCTTGCATGTGGATTTTCAATGTAGATTTTAGGTAGAAGCACTATCATCCTAGAAACGTGACCTGGTTGGATGACTTCTTGGGAAGTGTCTCCATTGGTGATTCTGAGAGTTATTTCGAGGGGTGTTGGCCACGCGTTCCGAAGATCTAGCAGTAACAAGCAGGACTCATGTTCGGAGTACTCATTTCCTTGTGAGCCATTGATGACGACCTGTTTCTGTAGCCGATCATTACCGGAAATGTTATGCCTCCATATATGATTAGACGAAATGGGCATTATCTCCAGTTTCTGGAGCTGAATGCTCGCGTTCACGGTGACGGTTATTGGTACCGTGACTTGTCGTGTATAGAAATTTTCATCCGACTTCAAATGCGGCGTGCTGAGAGTTGCATAGTCAATGTGAACTACAGCGGTCGTGAGGCCAGGTTTTCCATGAACTTCAAACTCAAAGTCCTTGGTTTCACCAGAGCCAATTTGAGTGGGGGGATCCCCGCATATGCGAATGGCTGGATTATAAGCCAATTGATGCTCGAGCTCAAAAAGCTCTGCTGGAGAAAGTTTCTTGTTCCCTAACGCTTCTTGTATGGCTGTAGTCGTGGAATCGCGGAAAGAGACATGAACGAAATCTGCTTGCACTTTTTTCGAAGTATTCCACACAGAAACGGTGAACCGACTGCTTTCTCCTTCAAGCAGCATCAGTGCGGATTGAGATAACGAGACAGATGACACTGTCAGTATTGGTTGTTCTGGGATGACTGTCAATGTAACTGAGGCGGGCGTTGGAAAAGCATGAGCGGAAGCTTGCTTGTCTAATGATGAAGTTGACTCAGCTGGTACAGGTCTCGAATTCGGGATGTGACGCTTCATCAAGCCTATATTCTTGATTTTCACTTCCTGCTGAGGTGCCCAAGGTTCTTTAAAGATCGGAAACAGTCGCTCTCTGCAGCCTCGGATTTTGATAGTGCATCCATTTAGATTTAGCGTCCCTGTTGAGTTCAATGAACCCATCACCGAGAAACTCTGTGTTCGATAAGGTCGGAGAATATGATTGAGAGCTGAAGCGAATTCCTTTCCATCAGAAACCAATCGGAGAGACTCGATGTGTACCTCAAAGTCATAAGGGTTTTGCAGAGAAACGACAAATTCTCGCTCGTCATCTACTGCCAGTAGGTTATCGACGACTTTGCTTTCTCTTTTTTCTAAGAAAGGATTGTGAAGGAATGGTCCTTTAATCTCCTTCCTCGCGACGCCCAAATCCGAGCGTCGATGAGGATGTAGCACCAGCGCAGGAGGCGGTGCGACAAGATATACACCTCGAACAAGAAATTCGTCCCAGTACTCGGCTTCTATCCCATGGAGCCCAAGAGCCGTGGCTTCAACAACGGCTTTGGCGACGTTGTTTGAGAGTACAACTTGTTCCTCTCTGGCGAGTGTGACAAGAACGTCGCTCGTGTCGGTACTTGGCGCGATACCTGGTCCAGCAGTACGTAGCAAGGCGGAGGTGTAATGGAGAACACCGTGCAAATCCGACAAAGCTTCGCACAATTGAATGCAAGTTCTCAGCACATCAGACTTGACATTCACGCTTCCAAAGAATCGTAAGACAAAATTTCCAACCAGTTGCTCCGGGAGCATCGATTGGCGTCCAAGATTCTTCGCTGGTGCTTCGCCATTCGCTACAGCTTCCGTCTGGAGAGTTTCTGACCCAATGGACTGGACCCAATTGGACTCGGGAATCCCATAAACTTGGCAGAGTAGACTCAAGAAGTCCTCTAGACCCTCTGGGGCATCTTCCAGTCCAGAAAGAGCGCTTCCATTAATGCTGGCAAGTTTCGTAGAAGGATGAAATCCAGCTTCTGCGGCACCAGCTTTCTTTGCCTGCGTGAGAGCCTGAATCAGCGTATCCAAATATTCTTTTATGATGATTGCCTTCTTCCGTTGCAATCCCAGTATAGAAAAGACCGATGCAATACCACCAAGGATGAGCATCTGATCTACTGCTGACAGACCAGAATACTCTATGGATCCTGGCATCGCCCTGAGCAGAATATCTGTGATGGCTGCTCGCGAAGGATTGATTGTTAACCTGGTAGTCATAACACTCGAGGATCGCAAGCTAATGTAATCGCCTCGAATGATGGCTTGAAAAGCGGCGTGAGTAAGGGCTCCCCCGGCAAGATTGATGCTAGTCAGAACTTTCGCAAGTCGAACGACGCATTCCGAAAAGGCTAATTGAGGAATTGCGTCACTTGTGCTATTCGACGCTCTATTGTAGATAGTGAGGACCATATTCACCAAGTCCGGCAGAGCGTCAGCCAAATCTTGGCGTAGAGCTGCTTGGTTTGCGTTGCTGGTGCCATTTGATTGTATGTTGCTTGTAGTATTTGCGTCTTTTGAAACCGGTTTTGAGCTTGAGCTCTTATCTGAATTTGGATAGCACACTTGTGGGATTTTGAATTCCGAACCCGACCAAGCTAAAAGTATCATGCAAATCACAAGATTCTCCAATGCTTTTGCGTGCCATAAATGATCGCCGAACGACCGAGCCAGAGCCGCGCCCTCTGCAAGTTCCCGCAGCGCATCATGCCAACGGCCACTTTGAAGATAGAGAGCACCTACCACCAATGCGACTCGACATTTGCCTTTATTCCTGTTCCGCTCGTTGATTGAGCCAGGTCCAAACCCATGCACAGAGACTCTATCGCGACTCGCTTCTCGCGATGAATTTGTGGACAATGGACGTGACCCTCCACCTCCAACACCGACAATACCCGGCTCACTGGTCGCGATTTCGTCGAACGTTTTGGCAGGCACTGTCTCCGCTGAAACCTGTGAACCCAATCCATCGAGATTTGGCGCTGACGAGGAAAACACTGGCATCGACATCCGGTGAAAATTGTTATGCGCCAATGAAGATGATCGTAAGTTTTCACCAGGCTGTGAAGTCGTTTGGCCCAATGCGGGCGGGTCGTCTTGGTAAAATTGTGAGCTAGCCAATCCGTTTGGCGCCATCTGTGGAACTGATGGTGAAGGGATTGATGGAAGTCCCTTGATCGAAATTGCGAGAGTTGTCAACTCGGCTAAGAAAATTGAGGTAACATCACAAATCACGGTTCTCATAGTAGTTGTCTTCATATCCTTTGCTGGTGGAATTGGAAGGATATCGTGGTTTAATATAGGCGCCGACATCAGTGGCGAGTCAAAGATGAAGACCTTATGAACGAGAGCTCTTGGGTAGTCCTCTTTGAAATCTCGAAGTGCCACTAACATTTCAGCTTGAGCGTCTCTGGCTTCATCTTCGTCTGACGGCAGATCAGCTTCTGTAGAGTCTGCGATCCCAAGAATAACTAAAGGCTCCCGAAACATTTCGAATGGGGATAAAGCAAGGTGTGCAGCTGTTGGAACACTCGTTGAAAAGTCGTACAGGACAACACCGCCCGGAAATGCTAATGGTGAAAACATATCTGAAGTCTCATTAGACCATTTCCCATATTCAAAAATACTCAAAATGTATACTTCTGTTTGGCCGGGAATCAGGACTAACATCTCCCAATCTTATCTCACTTCTAGACTCCAATAATCCTATAAAGCTATGGAAACGTGCTTTCTTGATCCTCCCAACGGGAAGAGCAAGAGCTCTGACGCGCGCCGGCGCGGTCGGTGAAAATGAGTCCATTGGCATGACAGCATCTGGAAATTGGTCTGGCTGCTAGATTTGGGCACATTATCCGCAATCGATTTGTGAAGAATGCAGCATTTGACTTGAGAATAGTCCTCTTAGTGTGATGGATTTGTTGTGATTTGACACTAGATCCGAAGCAAACCTCGAGAATTTCAGATCAGCTCCTACTTTGACGCCATTCGAATCTGTGATACTCAACGTAGACCACGATCTTCATTGCTTCAGAACTGTGAAGTAGTACCTCGTACCTAGCCACGCATTGTGGCGGTTCTGCAAGCGCATTGAGATGATCCCTGCTACGGGGCACCCTAGTCATCTAAGCCCCCGGAGTGGCCAGGCTGGAGTTCCCAAACATAAGTTTCTTATGCATAACGACAACAACCGCTTTCTCCTTCTGCAGCCTTACTTGCAATCTTTACTAGATCGCCATCTCCCCCTAACATCCTAGGGCTCCTTTTGATAGAACATTCTAGGTAAGCAATAACGTCCGCGTGGCTTTGCTGCCTCCTAGATTTGTTTCCGTCGCCACTTGTTGCTCTCCGCCAGCATCACCACGTGCTTCGGGTTCAATCATCGCCTGCTTTTACTCCTATATAGCTTGGATATCTTGTTCTTCACAACTTAATCAGACTAACCATTTCAATAACCAACATGATTTTCCTGCTTACACCCACGCAGATCATACCACCAAGCTACACATAGCATACGGAATACACAAAGTGATACCGAGAGGCTTTCTGCTGCCGCATGAGTCCAAATTCAAGCTTCACCACCATGGCCAACAGAACCGACCTGTCGCGTCTTAGAGAGCAGGCTTTTGGCCAGAATGTTGCGGAGGAGGCGGTCACGGTCAATACGTAAGTCCATCTTTTGATGTTTTTTTTCGTACCCCAATTTCTTTACCGATGAAGAGGTCATTCCCTCACTTTCTTGTTGGAGATTGCATCGCCTGTCTTCGGAGTCCAGTTTCAGGACCGCATTTATCACAGTCTCATACATTGTATTTGCGGCTTGTTGAAGCAGACGTATTGGTTTCCTCAGAATCCCTAGTGGGTTCATCAACCTTGAAGATACTTTCTAGGACTCAAATATGTTCTGAGTGCTGGATACTCATGTATCCCTATTGTTGAAGAACCTCTACATGCACCCCCACACGCGCACCAACTGATTTCATCATCCTTTATTCCGGTAATGCTAATACATGTCTAGCCGTGCTCTGATCGATAAAGTTCTGGCACGATACAGCGGAGAGTGGACAACTCTCAGAGAGTTAATTCAGAATGCTGCAGATGCCAACGCCAAGAAAGTCGTGATACGTATGGAGACGTCGCCGTCGAAGACTGTACCAGTACCAAAGGAATCAGATGCATCAACGCTTCTCAAGCATACCATTCTTCATCACACCATGCACCGCCTTGTTGTCTCCAATGATGGCGAAGTATTTCGCAGTAGCGACTGGGACCGGCTAAAACGCATTGCGGAGGGTAACCCCGACGAGACCAAAATTGGCGCATTCGGTGTTGGCTTCTATAGCGTATTTGCGGATTGTGAAGAGCCTTTTGTCGTCTCTGGGCGGCAAGCTCTGGCTTTTTTGTGGAAAGGTAACAGTCTAGTTACTCGCGCGACACACCACTCCTCCAATGACGCACCACTTGACACATGCTTCATGTTAGACTATCGAAGCAAAAGCACCCCGATACCGAACATAATGTCAATCTGCCAATTCCTTGCTACGAGTCTTACTTTTGTCGGGCTTGAAAGCATTGACTTGTATTTGGACGACTGGAGGGTATTGGAATTGACCAAGACCAGCGCACCGGGTGTGAACACTCAGGTCCCACCGGGAATAAATCCGAAGACACAAGGAGGCTTGATGAAAGTAGTCGGAGTCATTCATGAGAGAACCCAAATTAATGCAAGGTGGATCAACGTTATTGGGTGGACAGCTCCAACAACGACTGAGATAACATCTTCCCAAGATGATAGTGATAATCCTGTGCCATCCTTGAGGAGCCTCTTCTCGCGAATCAAGAATGGAACCAGTGGTAGCAATGCTGCCGCTTCTCGACGGGCTGCTCGAGAAGCCGAGCAAAGGCAGCAGGCATTGATTTCAGAAAATCTTGGTGGTATCTCACAAGCAACAATATTTTTGCGGATCAGCACAGCGAATATTCAGACTTATGTTGCCCCAAAGTTCGCTCAGGAGTTGGAGCGGGCAACCAAGAAACCACCACCAAAACATACACGGGTCGCTATTCTTACTTCATCACATGATGAAACGACTGCCTCATTGTCCACCATCTCCGGTGTCACTGCTGAAAAGGCCGCTGATCTATTCTCCTCCGTTCTTCCAACCAAGCATGGTCGTATATTCATTGGCTTTCCTACGGCGCAAACCACAGGTTTACTATGCCATATCTCCGCCCCTTCAGTTATACCCACCGTGGAGCGCGAGAGCATTGATCTCAATGCAAATTATGTAAAAGAGTGGAACGCAGAGATGCTTCGTGTTGCAGGCATCATCTGTCGCATTGCGTACTCTGGTGAGATGGAGGAACTGAAAAACAAGATTTCGGTATCCATGAAGAGAGCGGATCGCACTGCTGTGAGCGCGGCAGACATCGATGCTGTTATGACCGGAGCCGTTCACGTATCGAAACAGTATACTGCTGTGGAATCCACTCCTTCAACTCTTGTTGGCCAACACATTGAGCAGGCGTTCTGGGCATCCTGTACCAGCTCGATCAGTGTTCTTTCGACCAAGGGCGTACTGCCATCCAACAAGGTCCGAGTTGTTTCAGAGCCGCTCAGCTTTCTGGAGAATATCCCGGTGATTCCAGAAGCCTTATCAGCATCTGCCCAAGACTTCATAGCCAAACTCTTTGATAGAGGTCTTGTGACCGACATGTCCATTCAAGATATCAGAACAGGACTTGAATCACGATCGCTTGACGACACTCAGTTGGTAGAGTTCTTAAAATGGTTATCAGCCCAGCTACCCACAGGGCAATTGAGCCAAGCCACAATACAAGATCTTCTGTCGGCCGCAGTAGCCACGATATCAGAAGAGGGAAGTGCTGAGGGCAAAGTGCTTGTGCTAGCTCAAATTAAGAACTTTTTGGGTGGGTCGAAGATCCCCCCAGGACTGCCAATACCTCCCGAAACCATTCCATTCAAGATTTCGAAGAGCATTTCCCGCCAGTCTCTCGAAGCGTTCGGCTGGAAGGAGTTACAGATTCTCTCATGGCTTACATACCTAGTCCAAGCCGCAGAAAACTCGAACCTCTCCCCAGATTACAGAATTACCGAGAGCCGAGAATTTGCTGCACAGGTGCTGCATGTACTTTCCAAGAGCTGGGAAGGCATCAGCCAGAGCTCAAAAAGCACCATCGTTGATGAACTTCTCTCCACTAGAACTATTATTCCAACTAAGCTAGGAATGCGGAAGCCGGCCGACTCCTACTTTCCCTCCGTAAAGCTCTTCGACGATCTGCCAATTGTCACTGGACTAGACAAAGGTGTGAAGGACAAATTTCTGTCGGCTCTTGGCGTGAGAAAGACAGTAGAGATGAGTGTAGTGTTTGAGAGACTGATGGCTCCGTCTCCAGCATCAGGTGGTTCAAAGTGGAATTTCACAGACTTGGTCCAATATCTAGTTTCGGTTCGAGATGATATTCCTAAACAGGACATTGAGCGCTTGAAGTCTACGCCAATTTGTCCTGTGGAGGAAGGCTCAGGGCCAAATCGAAAAGCCGGTCGACTTTACAAAATAACGCAGCTTTACGAACCCAACGAGTTACTTCGGGATATGGGCCTTCCACTACTTCATTGGCCTCAAGCCCGTCTCTCAGGAGCTGAATCGCGATTCTTACGCATTTTGGGCCTGAGACGTTACCCTGAAGTGCCCCAACTCATTCAAATCATGCAACAGGCAGCCTCACGCAATGACTCCGATGGATACCGTACCGCTCTCAAGTACTTCATTGAGCAACATCGAGAGAACGGGTATGAAAAATTTGCTGTCCAAAACATGAGCAATGAACCCTTCCTGTTGACCGAAGACAAGGCTTTTCCGAACCTGTCCGCCCCAAGTGCATGCTATTGGAATCGAAAGGCCGATGCACTTGGATATTCGATACTTTCGGAATCCCTTCACTCTCATGTCAACAAGTTGGGCGTGACTTTCGATCCTCCAATTCAAGGTTGCGTGACTCGTCTCATTAACAACCCTCCGCGCTCTCGTCACGAGGCAGTAACAATGTTTTCATACATGACCAGTAGACTTGCAGAGATCTCACCACAGATGATAACGACCTTGGGAAATGCCAACATCGTTCCTATCGAGTTCACAAGGAACGAAAAGAGACAGTTTCGCTACATAAGACCTGTTATGACCTTCCTGGGCGATCCAGAGACTTATGGAAACATCCTGGACTTTGCCAATTTTGGAACAGAAGCAAACCCCTTCCTTCTCACCCTGGGCTCCAAAAATCAGCCTGACCACGTTGAGCTGGCTAGTATGATTGTTCAGAACCCTCTTCAAGTTCTGAATACACTTGGAGAGATGAGGTACATCGAGCTGCTCCGCAAGATATCCCAAAATGATGGACAAAACAAGTTAGACAAGTCTACTTTGAGCAATCTCAAAGCGTCGCCTTGCCTCCTTGCTTACCTGGAACGTCCGTCGGACGAATTGAAGTCCAAGTCGTTGCTTGATGATGGACCTTTCGACGAATATGAGGAGGAGGCCACTGTGCGAGAGTTTGCTTTGAAAAGGCCGTCTGAAATCGTCATCGCAAACAGCATTAGGGAGTTGATGATGTTTCGCGACCTTCTTTGGGTTGCGCCTCAAGATGATCTCATCGAGAAATTTTACCTCAGTCTAGGCGTTCCGACGCTGACTTCTATCGTTGAAGCTGAGACTCGAGTTGGCAGTGTTCTTCGTTCGCAAGAAGATGGTGCAAAGCTGCGCAAACTCATCGTCGAACGGACAAGGCTGTTCTTGCATGAGTATGCCCGGTCTGGGGACATACGAGCTGATGCGTCATGGTTGGATGAGCATCTTGTCGTGACAGTGGTAGACTCAATTCTGTTGACGTCGCGTCTGCGCGGCTATGCTGTTGCACCACATCGAGAGAAGCGAACGGCGATTGACAGCAAGGATCGGGCGAGCAAGAAGATCGTCCTGTATGTGACCAAGAATCCAGACTACTACGAAATAAGTTCAGCTGTAGTCAAATGCCTCCTTCCGAGACCTAAACAACATGATGTCCTAGCTCTTGAGATGGTCCTTGGATCCGATCTTCGCAAATTGAAGGCCAAAGGATACAACGTCGACCGGATTCTACGACAGAAAGAGTATGCATCTCGACTTGCTGAGAGCGAGCGTCTAAGACAAGTCGAGGAACAGAAGCAGCAAGCCATTGATCAACGCGAGGCGGAGAGGAAGAAGACGGACACGAAGCAGCTGCCTCAGACACCTCCTTCGGATCGGTATAATCAAGAGCTTGATGATCAGCTTCCGCCTCCGCCGTATGCACCCAATCTACCACAGCGCGGTAAAGAGGCCTCCTCGAGTGGCGAAGACCCTTCCACGAAGATGCCAGGAGCATTTGGAAACGATTCTCCAGACCAATCCCAAGCTCTTACACAACCGAACAAGAAGCTGCCTGGTTTTCTCTCTGGCTTCCAAGATACGATGCAGTCACTTGTGGAGAAGCTCGGCTCGAGCGAGCAGCAAATCTCTAATGCTGAGTCCAGTCGCAAAGGACGCAGAACTGGAACCTCAGGCCCATCTTCTCATGACGCAAATCCGGTGGAGAGCGAACATAACATAACCCAGAATCTTGCCAATGCCATCAAAGCAAGTCGTTCTGCCACCTCGCCAAACATCTTTTCCAAACCACAGACCAGGACTGTGGAGGAGGCGCAGGGCTCGTACTGCGATAACACTCCAGCCCAGGACTTGTCCATCATAAAAGATCCTCGCCTCGAACTCGCTTTCTTCATCGCGAATAGCGTTCCAAATCCAAATGACTTCCTCAATGCCCAAATTCATGGCGTCCATGCCTTCCAGAGTGTGCTCTTGCGTCTTGCAGGCATATACAACCTCTCCAAGCAATCCCTCCACATCTTTTACGATAACAAAGGAGCCACCATCGCCTTCAATCAAGGAGGTGCCCTCTTCTTCAACTACCATTACTTCCTATCCCTCCATCTCAATTCCTTCCACCGTGGCCAGGGAGCTATGGCTGCCGATACATTGGACAAGATGACCGACTGCTATTCATATTGGTTCATTACTCTTGCACATGAACTGGCCCACAATTTGGTCGAGCAGCACAGTGCGCGGCATAGCTTTTATGCGGAATCGTTTTCTCAGCAGTATCTGGGGACGTTGATGAAAATGGTGTATCAAGGTGTGCCTGCATCATCCCAGCCTTAGCTGGTTGGGCCGAATGCGTTGCTGTTGTATTGGGCTCTAGGGCGATGAGGGCTTCCACAATGTATGATTAGGTACGACAAGTTTCTTTCGACGGTGTGTCCGCTTCTGGTGTCCTTCATTTGGAGGGTGATGGGAGTCATGTGCATGCTGGTCGAAATAAACCTTTGCACTGGATCGCATGGCCGTGGCTTCAATTTTTGGTCGAACTGCTCGAAAGGGTGTCTAAAGGATCTGCCAAACTGGATGAGTGTGCTCAAATTACCTTCTTGGAAGACACTGAGTTTGAACGTAGGAAAGACAGAAGAAAGCACGTTGGATAGACAGATACATGCAAAGAGCGCTGAAAGCTCTCCAGAAGAGAGCGACAAATTTGATGGAGAGGTGCTTTTATTGATAGGACCAGCTTCTTATGCATATAGCAATGAGTAAGCTGTAGCCCCTATTTTGCAATCAGTCCTTCTGTTGCGTCGTAGTTTCAGTACTTTTTCCCCATTTTTCAATTTTCAATTTTCGTCTCAAGTATTTTTGTCTCAAGTTTGAACCGTCTTTCCTTTGTAGTAGTATCGTAGGGGCCTTGCCTTTGGAACTTGTCATTCTTGTTGCTTGTGTCCACAAGGCGCTGCCCAATAGTGTGACTGGTTGAGCGTTGGGGTTGGAGTTTCGCGTGTTGCGTTTGAATTGTCGTTCCCGCTCTCTATCGTGTTGACTCATCCTAATACCAACTCTTAAGTCCATACGTGTACCCTGATAATGTGTAAGGTCGGTGTAGGAATGAGGAAGGTCTATTAGGGCGGTCGTATCGTCGTCGTTGTCTCACTCATGTTGGAGGTGTGATGCCGTCAAAAGACTTCTTCGGTGACTCGGCAACCAAACCAGTCGGCCAGCTCATCGCCTCCCACCTCTTTATCTGTCGCAGAAGCTACGAAAAAGTCCGTCATCTTCATGCTGCTGTCCTCGTCGTCGGGTACAGGCCAATCCACCTTGAGCTGTGCCCCTTTCAGCTCCAAAAGTTCCTTTGCTGTCCCCCAGCTGAAGCGGCATTCAGAGCCCCATCCAAAAACAGGGTCCATATTCTGCTTCAGCCAGTTGGAGCAACGCGCGTCGGAGGGGTATCCAGAGCCCCAGCCTTCTGCTGATGTTCCATCCGCTATGTAGCTCTCGTAGCAAACTTCCAGCGCAGCATCTCTTGTCACTTTGGCACAAACCGAGGCTGCCGACACACAAGGGTATAAAGAGTCAGCCTTCTTTGCGACGGTGATTTTCGCTGTGGGAAAGATCTTCTCAAGCTTTGCCTGGTATGTCTCTGGCCTTCCAATGGTATCGATGTAGATTTCTGTAATGTTGACGCCCTGTGCCAAAACAGCTTTTATGAGGTCGATGGTAGCGTCCATCGCTTGGGCATTCAGATTGTAAGTCCCATTAGGCTTCATCATGCCAGCGGAGATGTCTCTGGCGGACATGACTCTCGTTGCCCATCCACTGTTCTCATAGAGATCTGTGTCTGGTGTACAAAGCGTTTCCATCAGCGCCGAGCGCACCGCTGGTGTGAGGACTTTTGAATCGTCAAAGTGGTGGGTTTCAGCGAGGAGGGAATGGTGGAGGGTGAGAGGAAGGTAGAATAGGCCGTATACCATCGGTCCTGTTCGATTGTTAGCAGTGCGCAGGGTATAGCTTCTTGCCAACGCAAGAAAATGATGTTACCTAAGACAGGGCCTCTTCCAGCTTCATCTATCCCCAGCACACATGCTTCAGACATGTTATCCCGCACATTCTTTGGTATCTCGGAGAAGTGTGAGTATGATTCGCCGTTGGGGATGCTGGTGGAGTGTATGGAGGGAGCTCGGAAAACGTCTTCATCGGGGGTTTCTTGCGCAATCTCTTGCGAGTCTAGGTCCATGCCGTCCATGCTGAATGTATAGTCGTTGTAAGAGGTCTCAATGGCTTCTGGAGGAGTACGGAGGAGACGCGACGAGCTCAGCGGCGGTGGACGCGATCCCTGGGCGGTCTAGACTTTAGCGGGCCGCCCGTTATGGTGCGGCTGTTTCGAGTGGAGACCAATCGGCTCCCAAGCCGCTCAGCCTTGTAAATTGTGCCTTGCGGGGTCAATTACTTTTCATAAGAAGCTGTAATCCGGTCGCTCTGGTGATCCGCAATGTCCGGCGGTCCTGCCACAATGTATGGTGACACCGCCGGGCTCTGTGGGCCACCAGCTAGCCTCCTCAACGTCAGAACCAAGGTTATAGATTATTTTGTAAAGGTGTGCGGAGGGTCGGAATGTGCGAGGACGAGGCTGTAAGGAGGGCTGATCTGTCGCAAGTTGCTTGTTATGGTGTCAAGACACTGCGGAAGAGCTTTGAAGCCTCCGAGCTGCCTTCAGCTTACTTTCCACCTCTTGACAAGTGTTATAGAATGCTGTAAATGCACCGCGAGGGTCGCTGTGAAGGAGGAAGAGGCTGAGGATAGCACTGAATGACCGTAACTCGCCTGCTGTAGCAATAGGATGCTTCTCGGAGTTGTTTAAAACTCTGAGGGGGCCCTAGATTGTCTTTCCAGCTCTCAAAAAAGGTTGTAGACGATTGTATAGGTGTGCGGAGGTTCGGATCGAAGGGAGATGAAGTTATAGACGATGTTATGGGTCTGTTGTTAGTTTGTGAAAGCTCCAGGATGCCCGCCGGAGGTTTTTGAGCCACCGAGTGGGTCCTAGCTTACTTCTGCGCCCGCCAGCAAGTATTATGGCCCACTCTGAAGGCTGTCGCAGGTATTCGCTGTCCCAGGGCTCGAGTACCATGCAGTCGAACAAGCTTCTGAGACTTCAAATGCCTCTGGGAGTATAAGAAGGCAATTTGGAAGTCCCGTCGCTGTTTTGTTACTGAGAATCACCTCTCTCCAGCTCTTTCTCGTACTGTATACGGGTATGCGGTGCTCGGGGGACTCGAGGGAGGAAGGTAATGCTGTAGAAGGTTGTTGGAAGCCTCTGCATGACTTAGTGGAGGTTTTCGTCTTGTGGTGTCGAGGAACAGGGTGGGAAGCTCTGAAGAAGGCTCACGTTTGAGGCCACTGGCTCAACGCAACTGTGAGGGGCAACAAATCAATGAACAAACATCCTTGGGAGGATAATGTTCATGAAAGGACATACGGCAAAGCTCGAGAGCTTTGTATCATATTATCTAGGCTTAAAAGAGTTCACTGATGCTCCAAGAGTGTTAGACGGCCGCAGAGCGTTCCGCCTCGTGAGTCGTAAGACTCTCCACATCTGGAGAGCCAGCGAGTAAAGTCACAAAAGATCTCGCCTGGATTACGATACGTGGATAAGTATTTTCAATGGCTCCTGAAGCCAGGAACAAGATTTTGGATTCAATAAACCTTACTGGTATGCCTTAAAAACAATGTCAGGTTGCTAAAGTCCGATTCTACGAAGAAGAAGAGGCAATGAGTGAAGTCAGGACCTTGACTGAAACGCCTACAGTCACACAGGGCAGTGATAGTTGGTTCATGAAGCTGCTGTTGACGTCCCTGAGGGTCTGGTAGATTTTCTCATTGTTCTGGATACATCTACTCCCCAAGGTTTTTAAACGCCGGATAGCAAACGCTGGAATCCTAACCCACAATTACAATACTAGTGTTATAATACCATATAAGTATACTCATGACTTATAGTACTGTCTAAGATAGCTATTAATAGAGTAAGTAGGAATACTTTATTAGCTTTAATACTATAAATCGATTTGAAGCACTCCAGGATCCTAGACTCTAACCGGCTTTTCAAACCCTCGATGAGTAAAGTGTTGATGGGCTCTCATTCATGACGGAGAAGCAAGATTTCGTAGAGCACCAGATAAAGTCATAAGAGCTCCAAATAGATGCAAACCATCTGATGAGCTATGGAGTTATCATTCAGAAATCTCTCTAATGAAGGTTTTGGGCTTTACAAAGATCACTGATGCTTCTAAAGCCCTTTGTAACATCCATCCTGTCTATATTCGATGTGGGGCGAGCTGAACTGAACCGAATCATTACGATATACTTTGAAAGTTCATATCGAGGTGCTCTGAGGGTGCGTCCCTTCGCAGTCGTCCCATTGTGACTGCCTGGACAGATCAGTGAGTCGCTTATTCTTCGGGCCAAATGAGGAAAGACAACATGGTCGCGAGTGGTCACGCTCAGTTGCCCTGACGCCGCAGATGAGCTCCACCATTACAGAGCAGCGGCCTCATTCTAGCAACTTAGAAAACGAGTCTACGTCCCCGACTGGTATCTACTCTGTATGCATAAGTGAGAAGAGAAAGGCGTATCTCTCACTGCAGAAGCAGAGACCGGTGAAGAGGTCTTTAGCATCCAGTCCCCTCAAGCTCAATGAGATGCTTCGCATGATACCAAAGAAATGACGAAGTATGTGCCAAGTTGTCATCATGATGCCTATAGACGCGAAAATCTCCTCAAACTGAGCATGTAACTGCTGTATGAGTGAGTATAGAGTCACCAACGCATGCACAGTTTCCCGATTGGGGTCTCTCGAGCTCCTGGAGCCCTAGACTCGAGATGAGAATCATGGTGGTCGGATCTGGGAGCCGTCTGTAGCCATAGTTACCATTTCGTTCACCCAACGCGATGCCAGACTCGGGAACCGTAGTCTCCTGGGAGCAGGGCACGCGTAGAGGATGTTATTATAATGTCTCAAACAAGAGGCGAGTTGTTGCCTCTCACCAACACTCACTCGTTATTACAATTGGTAACAATGTCAGAGTGCAATCACGACTTACGTGGTAATGAGCTCATCACTCACACCCGCTACAATACGAAGGTCGTTTGCCCGTGTACTCACAGTGTACAGAGGTGAGTTACAGATGAGCAGTCTGTCGTTGAACTGACAGCAAGCTGAGGGACCCTGCACCTGCAAAATGACATTCCAATCATCCCGTCCCTCTTGCCCCCGTTGCCAAGAAGGAACCACAAGAGGGCACGTCCCGTGGCGGCTTTTTTGAAAACTTCGCTCACAGAAACATCAACTAACAACGCGACAAGCAAAAAACTCGCGACAGTTGATAACCAAGTCTTCAACACTGCTCAGGGCACTGATACTACTATACCAAATCTTGAAGACCCTTACTTCATCGATCGTAAGTTATTAATCATACTGCACGCGTTATGGGCAAGGTTTGGCTAACGGTCAGCTTAGCACCACCAGCAAATTCAAAATCACAATCCAAGGAGCAAGCAAAGAAGCAATCCCGCAAGATGGATGGTGGTGCTGAGTATAATAACGCAGCTGCTGGTGCTGGCGTTCCATATGGACGCACATGCTACAATTGTAAGCATTTATTCAAGTTACTTCTTCACTTCACGTCTAATATATAACGTAGGTGGCGATGCTGGCCACAAAGCGGCTGACTGCCCAACCAAAGAGGCGCCAACATGCTACTCTTGCAATGAGAAAGGTCACATCTCTAAGGACTGCCCCTCTGGTATAGCACCAACACAGTCATCTGCTAAAGTTTGCTACCGCTGCAACCAGTCCGGTCACATCTCACGTGACTGCCCTGTTGATGGACGTATGTCCGGGACCGAGTGCTACAAGTGCGGCAAGACCGGCCACATCGCTCGCTACTGCCAGAACCCAGAGGCTGGTGGCGGAGGCTTCCAGGGTGGAGGTGGTGGAGGTGGTGGTGGCGGCGGCTTCCAAGGAGGCTTTCAAGGTGGTGCTGGACGTGGTGGCGGCGGTGGTTTTGGTGGCCAAGGCCGACAGACTCAGTGCTACTCCTGTGGTGGATACGGTCATATGAGCAGAGACTGCACTCAAGGTGCCAAATGCTACAACTGTAAGTTCGCTATCCTCCTTACTACTTACTCATCGTTCATATGCTTACTATTATATCACATTAGGCGGCAATCTTGGCCACATCTCTCGCGACTGTCCTCAAGAGATGTCGACCGAGCGCGTATGCTACAACTGCAAGCAGCCTGGTCACGTACAGTCCGCTTGTCCAAACTAGGCGCTTCTTCTGGTCTGGCGGTCGAGTGGTAGTGGTTTTCCTTTGCTCTAGATCCCCTTATCAAATGTTCCTAGCATACCATGGCGTTACATTAGCATCAGTATGATTGCTTTCGGCCCTCAATGAGAATGAAAGCTTAGCCGGCGAGCTTCGCTACTTCTACATTCTAAATTTTGTTCACTGTGTGCGGTGCAGCACGAAGATGATGTGATGTATATGTTACTGAAGGCAGTTTAAAATAAGTTATTACATGGCGATTATACTCCACCACCTATGCAAGGGAATCACACTCGAGGGGTTTGATCTCGAGCATTAGTTCTCAGCTTAGCTTCCAGGAAGATACAAGCTTCTGCCCATGCCCAAACAGTTCCCGCAAGACCTTCAAATAGACTATGAGGATGATCTGGCATTCGATACCTGTCTGAGTCTGATTTGAAAGGGGCTGTGTTGTGTGCTTCGAGCAGCATCACTAAACCATAACACAGTAGCTTGTCAGTACTTCTATCACACGGTTCAAATAATAGGATGATCGGCAATGCGTTGGCAGCGTTACCATGACAACGTCCTCCCCCTTTTGATAGTATTGCAGCCTTCCATACCGCCTCAGTGTCGATGTCCATAGCAGTTCCCCACATCTTGGGAAATTGATGAGCAAAACGCAAATTATTCTTTGCGCAACCCTAGATTTTTGAAAGCCGGATGAAGCTCAGGATGATAGAGTATTTAAATCTGTCTGACTATAATAAAGCTAACTTGGTACACTTACTTACTCATATAATAGATATTATACTCAAAGCGGGGGGTCGTCAGTATACTGAGTTAGTTTTGATGTAGCTAGGAAATTTTCTATAACTTAGGGTCCTAGCGACAACCTATTCGGCTTTCGAAAAGCTGGAGGAGTAGGAGCACGAGGAGGCCTGGAGTTTCATGACAG
Organism: Tothia fuscella; assembly: GCA_010583015.1. Classification (NCBI taxonomy): domain Eukaryota; kingdom Fungi; phylum Ascomycota; class Dothideomycetes; order Venturiales; family Cylindrosympodiaceae; genus Tothia; species Tothia fuscella. The sequence continues at coordinate 164,073 of MU007027.1, read as the reverse complement.
GTTTGAAAGCGCATTATCGGCGAAGGCCAAGGAGGAATCAATATCGGAAACTCGCCATTGTGGTCAATACGCAAGTTGCAAAGGCCGGTGTTTGTGTTAGCAATCGAAGAGTATGAAGACTCAATTGTTGAACGCAAGGAAATCAATGTAGGATCAAGAAGTATTGAGAGTATTCTAGTCATGCCATGTATCGCTCACAGCGAATGAAAGTGATCTATCCATGGCCATATAAGAGGCAGCGCATTCTCTTTCTTGTTATTTTGGGTAGAGCCTTTTCTGCAAGCTTCCAAGATGACTCAACAAGTCGAGGTGCAGCTCAATATATCTCACCGTTTTGAAAGTCGCCCTAACTGTATCAATCAAATTATAGCGTTGAAGTTTCAAGATGGCCCAGAATAGTCCTGATCGGCCGTAAAGTAGTTCGTCGGAGCCCGTTTCGTGGCCATGGAGCGTCACGGTCATGGGTTGTAATAAAGCAAAATCCACAGCTACCAAAAATAGCTTGGAGTCACCATCTTGGGCCTTTCCAGCTAGAATAAGCAGCAAACAAGCACCAAGTGAGGGCGAAGTAATGGGAGATGGGTGACCAGGAATGAAATCAATAGGAAGCACGATGTGATTTATCCTGGCTTCTAAAGCTTGTTCAAGGCCAGGCAATAGGAAGGCTCCAGATCGTGGCAGTATTGCACGCGACTTATGTAGTTGAAGCAGAGTGTAAGCAATTTCTGGTGGTTATTGAGTTCATACCCGACTTGTATTGCCGGCCACATGTCAACAGCGAGACAAACCTCGTTCTCCACTAAAATGTTGTCGTACGAGGAAGTTTCGGACACTTTGCAGTCGGTATTATCTGGGTTCAGTTGCACGCCTCGTTCTACTGCCTGGTGGAGTTGGCTCAGGGTATCTCCTAATACAGAGCTAGCAAGCCTGACGGGTTGAATTTGTTCTCATAGTACTGTAGTAGTGAGTTTGCCATGGTTGGGAATGAAACACATATCTACGATGTGTTATTTGGATGAAAGTAAGATGGGGCGGCAGCGAAAGTGCTTCCATTCCCTTGTCAAAGTCGTCACGTGGGACTGATGCAACGTTTTGGAGGCGTCGCTTTTGTAAGCGGTCGTTTGGCTTTCCAACTCTTCCTCTCCATCGCTTCGCATTGATCTTCGAGACGATACGTCCTTCAACTTATGTCTGCAGCTCAGGACTCGCTCGTAGACTCCAGCTCCCAAGCGCATCGACGGGCGAATGCCACCGCGATCATGAAAGTGCCTTCCTCAAGGCGATGTTCCCCGTAGCTACATCCACTTAGAATTATTGTTGAGCAACTCATCTCCGAAGGGTCATGATTTCGGTTCCCCTAAATATACCATCTGTTTCGTACACTATATCGTAATTGGACCATCGCCGCCATTACACACCGGCCGTGAGATGTGATAAAATTGGACTGGCAGGTCGCATACCTGGCTTCACCATCAGCTTCTGGAAGAACCGGGGTCAGGCGCAAACAAAATAGATGAGAAGAATAGCCATATAGCGATGACATGTCAAAGAACGGCGATACGTGCTGCTGATTGGCGAGAAAGCAAGAGTTTGGTTTTAAACAGAGCACTGCAGGGACGCTCGACGACGCTTCACGATATTCCCACGAATCATCGCTGTCTGTCGCCAGCTCTCAGCTTCGTCCTTCAAAAGTAAATGCTCCAGGTACCGTGGGAGCAATCAAAGCTAAGATACCTAAGCCTTCCGGCGCGTCATACAAGAATATGTAACGAGTAAGGCATGGTAGAACTCTGTGGCTATGGCACGTTTCCGTTTCTAAGCAATTACTACAGCAATTACGAGGTTTTGCTCAGCTTGCAACATGGTCCAGCAATCTAGACCAAGTCTCAATCAAAACTCGCAATATACTGCACGCACAGGTACAACTGGAAGTGGTAAGTTTTGGTAGCCGATCACCAGACGAGATGTGTGGTATAGAATGCTGGCCACCCTGGACAGCTATCTGGGACAAGCTTTCGACACGAGACGGGAGCTGCCCATTTCCACATGGCTGATTCGCTCAAGCCTGTGCGGTCGCCACCTTGCTGTGCTCTCCAGAGTATAGCTATATTGCCATTTCAACATCATAAGAGATCCACTATCATTTGATGGTGAAGGGACGATCGGAAAAACTACTTGAAACTCGCCAAAAGCTCATTGGAGCAATAGCTTCTCAAATGCCTATCTGTCTTTGGTTCGACCTAGACGAATGTTTTAATGACCATCACAGAAGCTTTGACACGGAGAATAACCCTCGTTAGCATCTGATCGATTTCGCGAGGCTGCTGGGCAGCATCAGTAGCACTGTCAAATTTGAAAGGCCTCCGTCATACCTCGAGGCGTATATAAAGCGTGTCTCTCATAATTCGTGTTTTATCGATCAAATCACATCATATTCTCACAGTCTAAATTTAAACAAACTTATATCCATACTACTACAACATGCAATTCTCCCTAGCTATCTTCTTCGCCGTTGCAGGCCTCGCCGCCGCACAGGCACCGAAATTGCCCAAGGCCGCCGGAATAGGAGGTCTGCCCAAGGCCGCCGGAATGGGAGGTCTACCAAAGGCCGGTGGTCTTCCCAAGGCCGGCGGCGCTGCTGGCGCTCCAGATCTTGCTTCGATATTAGGAGGTAAGTCACCCCTCCACCATACAGCGGAATAAAATTAACACTTCTTGTAATAGGACTTAAGGGTTCAGGTGGTGCTGGTGGCTCTCCAGATCTTGCTTCGATATTAGGAGGTAATTCACCCCTCCACCATACAGCGGAATAAAATTAACACATCTTGTAATAGGACTTAAGGGTTCAGGTGGTGGCAGCTTCCCTAAGGCTGGTGGAGCCCTTGGCGCGAGCGGCGCATCTCCAAAGGCACCAAAGGCACCAAAGATGGGTGGAGGAATGGCTGGTATGTCTCATGGAGACAGGAAATAGACGAAAGTGTCTGAAAGATGCTCCTTGTACAGAAATCTATCTGTTTGGAGTCTTGTAATCTCTGAAATTCAAGGCTATTAATGCGACAACAAGTACGGCAGTCAACGAATCTGTTATGGTTATCCTCTTTCCTTCTCATCTATATCCTTTTTTTCTATTATATTCGTTATTTCTAAGTGGACATGTAATTTTCCACGTATGAGTGAAGAAGCAAAAAGTAAGTTATGCTATTAAGCATATACCATATATCTCGACCACGTTTGGATAGGACGAATCTCATTCCTGTAATAATTTATCGCCGGCGATGAACACCAATTTACGTTTTGGGAGATAGACGGCGCCGACCCAATCATCTTCTCGATCTTGCGGAGTTTGCCAAAATGACTTGCACGAGATCGAAGTCTTTCTGAAGAAACACCGCATTGTTCTCTTAGTGCGCGCGTCCACATATCGACCGTACACTGACGAAGAATCATAACCAGTTAGAATATGTTTCTGGTTGATGTTAGCTCAGGGTGTAAATACAAGGAACAGGAATGACAAACACGTTGAGCTCGGGGGATGTATTTCTGGAGCACGCCATGCTTAACCATCCCATGGAGTTCCCTCAAACGGCTAATATCGTGGAGGAGATTTAGCATTTTAATCCTATAGATGCCTTTGACGACATTGCCTAGGACATGGTCACTGTCCGCTCCTGACTCCCTCGAACTTCCGTTGGACTTGTTCATAATAGCCTTGATGTCATTCTGTGTGAGTGGTGGCAGCGCATCCGGAATCTCATTCCAGATAGTAGATAAGTCCACATGCGCAGCTGGCAGCCTTGAAGCGGGAGATGAATTGGGTGTAGCATAACTAAAATCTCGATCCAGTGTAGACACCCGGCTGAACGCTACTCGATCATCTACTGGGATCTGCTGAGTGATATTAGGACTCAGTCGCGGAGGAGTGAAGGGCGGCGCCTGGTAGTGCTGCTGATTTGATGTTGACGGTGGGGATGCCCTTGGATTCACGGAGAAGGGGTTACACAGTTGGTTTGACGCTGGTTGGTCGGAGTTGGGAAACTGGTTGTTACGTCTTCTACTGGAGGGGTTATCTCGATTCTTTGGAGGGATTTCATTTGTGCCGTCGACGTTAGGAATATAACTATCCATAGAGTCTGAGTGCCACGAGTCTGACCAATTGGTGGTCTGGTCCTGCTGCTCAAAGCTCCCATCCCTATGACTCTCCCCTTGCACCAAAGCTTCTCCCAAACTATCTCGATGTAGTGAATGCCCCTTGCCCTGTTTGTCCTTGTTGTCGCAATTGGAGAAGGAATCGGAGTCGCGGTGGTCAGAGAATTCGAAGTCTAATATGCCGAATGGTGGGCTTTGGTTCACTACCTCTAAACTCTTCTTGCTCCCATGCGACGGATGTCAGGTTTCGTTCCCATGGGGGTTCGTAAGGGTTTGGTGACAAGTATTCAGATGGGTATAAGATTGTATTATTTGAGCCTAAATTCTCGCTATCAAAGGAAGTTGAAAATAGCCAATTTAGCAGGCGTAGGCGATAAGCAGCCGTGCTAGCAATGGTCGCCTCACTAGACAATCCGAAGGATACAGAATCGAAAGATTCATCTGGCTCGGTGTAAAGGCATTTTCATGTCTCTAGCTAGTTTTACTGTGTGTACATATATATATGCTTCTTGGTGTTGTTGTTGTTGTTGCATTTGACGAGTTGATGCATTCGACCAATGAGGTTATACCGGTTCCGTAATCCTAGTAGACACGTAGATTATTATTCTCTTCCATCTCAATAATACATAAGTCTTACCGGAGTTCTTTTTATCGAGCATGACACCCGCTACTGGTGAAAAAAGGAAGAAGGAGATAGGGGTAACAGGGTCAAAGTACTTGGGACAAATGTATTGGCAATTTCTTTAGGACTTACGTTGATCAGCTACGCGTCAGCGGCAGAAGAAACAGATGCGTACGCATGCTAAGAACACTGAGAAACAACAGCTCTCAGAACGCTACAAAAAGAAATACCCCGACAACGCAAAACCCAAAAAAAAACACAGGCGGCGGTCTTACATACCCCTCATATCTTCAGATGACGAAAACAATCATGAAAGCGACAATTCAATTGAAAATGAAGACCCTTCAGATCACGACATCGGTCTTGAAGATGATAAACATCCGAGTTCATCATCTCTACGCCCGTTTGGTCAACAAGCTGCTGCACTGCCCTCACACCGACAACTCAAACATGTGAACAGTATCGACCGACATCTTCATCACAGCACTTCCAAAGATACAGATGTTGCAGCTACCGGTACTCCTCCTTCAAGTATTGTTTTTACCACTTCGGTATTCAAAGCTCCGACAAAGGACCGACAATCTCTGGCCAACCTCGCTAGAATCCGTATACCCAAGGGCCCGGCTGCTAGGTCCATTACAAGTTATAACACCGTACGACAATCTCTACCCAACCTCGCCAAACAACGTGTACCCGGGCCTCCAAGCACAACTTTCGGACTCCAACCGCAAGCAAGGATACAAGAAACGACTTTGTTCGTTCCCCAGGGTAAGCGAGCTTCGCTATTGCGAGCCTCACCGCCACCTCAGCATAAGCGACAACGTACGGCCGACGTGCAGTCTCGACAACCTTATGATAACTATTCCGGAAGTGACATTGCTCAGCCATCGTTGACGCAGCTATCACACCTTGAGATTCCCCAACCTGAGCTGACGTTCGACCGACTACAATCAAGTCCTCCACGTGAGCGCAAGTCTCCGCGCGAGCGATCAAGGTCTCCATGTGGTCGTTCAATATCTCCATGCGGCCGTCCGATATCTCCACACCCTCGATCTCGAAGGCTGCCCGAGTCTCTGCTTGAGCGTTCAAGCTCTCTGCTTATGCATTCAAAAGTTCCAGGCGAACACTCCCAAACGCGAGAGCGAGAACGGGGGCGGCACGCAGCAGAGGCACAATCTCAAAGCAGCGATGACTTTCTACCTGCCACCAAGAGACGAGTTGTCCAGTCAAGATTGCCGCATTCTCCGCATCCTCAAGATTCTAATCCGTCATCTGCTACCCGTCCACAGACACGATCAACGACGTAAGCGAGACAGGGAGCTCATACCCTATCTTCGGTGTTAGCACACTCAAGCGGGCCAAGCGACTACATGGACATTGATAGCATAGATGTCGTGCCAGAACCTGTACCCCAGCGACATTGACAAGAAGGATGCTATCTTTGCTGAGTTTCGTGACGAATGGTATGCAGCGTGTCAAAAGTCTAACACTACCACTGCGAACTTCATGAGAAGATTCATACCTGATATCCAAAATTGGAAAGCCGGCGAATCATTTATCAGCACCAACAAAAAGTTCTACCACGAAGTCTACGCAACGTGTATGGTAAATTCGGAGTACAACACTGTCACTATGGGTAACGTCAGGACCAAAATTGTCCACAAGCATGCGGCCTTGGGCAATTACTATCTATGGTATGGAGAAGTGAACGCCATCTCGTGTGGAGTGGTATTCCTGGCCTGAATTCGAGTGGGCCAAACCTCTTCCATCGCTCAAATCTAGGGCCTCATGGGCATTTACTGTGACCTTATGTGGAGTACACGGATGTGAAACCCCTTTTCATTTCGGATACGCTCGCTTGCGGCAAGGATCGAAGACATAGTAGACTGCCAACACCAGGCCGCCTAATGTCGGTGTCCAATTCACGAGTTTAGCAGGAAATGCATCAAACCACTGATACTAGTTGAAGAGTGAACTAAGAACATGGTACGTTAACTGTTCCCTAAACCTTTGTTCTATCAAATTCCAAGCAGCGAAAATTGCTTCGCGACAACGGCGAAGTATTTCTACCACTTCCGCGTGGCGAAACAAAACTGAAACCCATTGTGCGTCCTCGCAAAACTCGCAAATTTCATTGAGGTCATAATGAATACCTAAAACAATATTCTTACATGCAAGATGTTGTCTCCACGGAGGTAACTAGGCTCATAGGAGACCAGAAGGAGGTGACATGATATTCAACGCGCTGATGAGAAAGCAAAAAAAAAGTTACTTTATTAAGCATACAGTATGTGTCTCGGTCAATTTTGGGACAGGAAGAATCTTCCTGCCATATCCCATGTCATCTTCGTACCCCGTCCCCCCAACATACAAGCCTGCTGAATTCACCCGAAAGGGTGAACTCGTGGCATTCGGCTGTGCGGATGTCGTGGATAGGAATTGGTTCGAGACTCGATTATTTATCACTGTCTATCTTAGTCCTCTGAATTAGGTATCAACGGTGACCACTACCCGGATATGATTATTATGATTGGATTCAGGTTGACGGGGCGTCAATTTGAAAATCTTTATGGTGTTATGCGGTACATCATGCTCAAGCTAAAGGACCGCTTTGAAGAGAATGGAACTGATAACCTTTACGAAGTAAGTGACGAAAATGAAAGTAAACCAAAGCTCTGAACAGGCTGTTCACCCGATCAACTCGAGTTCTGAGTTCAGCATATCGGGACATTATTATGAAGAGGCAAGGGCAACATCTGCCTTTCTGGGAAACAAGTTTCACTTCGGCCGGCCCTCTTCCGATGCAGTCCAGGGATAAACCTGACGGGTGTGGACTTTGAGTCCCAGCTTAGCGGGTACAACAACTCTGCCACCCCCCTCTCTATCAACACCCCGTGGTCTTTGTGTCGAGATCGAAGACTTGATCGCATCTACGCAAGAAAGCGACGAAGGTCTGCCAGTTCACTAGGTATAGCTACTGGTCCTCTTGAAGCCGATCGAAGAGGAATTGGGCGTTGGTGTCTCGAGGTTTGTACTAGCATGGGAAAATCGCATGACTTTCTGGGGAAATGATGTTTACGCTCGTATCGACTCTACTGACGAACTGATTTTGCGTCTTTAAGAATTAAAGGACCGAATCCCAAATGACTCTTCTTTTTCTCTCTTGTCCTAATCCTTCTATTTCTGTTGTACCCGCTCATTCCGAGCAAAGTCATGATATTCAACGCATTTATGAGAAAGCAAAAAGCAAGTTACTCCATTGAGCGTATAGTAAATGTCTTAACCAAAGTGGGATAGGACGATTCTTACTCCTGCCTCTTATCTCACAAGTCATCTGTATCAAGCAACGACGACGTTCCTACACTTCTCAGCTCCTGTCCAAAGAGGTCAGTGTTTTATCAATCCAATCATAGCAGTTGTCTGATATGGCAAGATCTCATTGTAGTTCCTGCTGAGTAGGTGTTCATGCCTCAGCCTTGCCTGAAATAAGCGTCTTTAAAAGGGGCTCTGAGCTCAACACCAGCTACACAGCTTCAACATCCCACTATTACCCCTCGGATTCAATCAGACTACTACAGGAATTCATCTCAAGCCTCAATCACACTGCTTCAAGCAGTATCTCGACCACAAGTACAAGTACAAGATCTCACAATCTATCAATCAAAGCCCGTCCTGTAGTGCAAGCTCATCTTATCCCAACCTGTTAGTTACTCTACTGAGTAATTCGTCGAATGACAGCTAATTATCAAAGGCTACCATCTCAACGCCCTCAAGCTCTCACTCTACAACAAGCTCCGTAGCATCATCATTATCAGCTACCATCCTTCAAAATATCATGTCTGCCATCACTCCACGAGCCGCTTTTTTCTTCAATGAGGCCAAGACCCTCTACTACGCAGAAGCTCATACACGCTACTATAGCTGGATTGAGATGGAAATTGCAAAGGATATTGCTTTGCATCTTTTTGCGAGGGGAATTTTCCCTGCTGATGATGTCTCGCATCACTTCGTTGCGGCGGGGATGATGTATGATGCTTTTGTTTGGATGGGAATTTGGAAGTGAGAGAGGCTGTGTGGTGTATATTTGTGTGATTTTATTTTTTGGAGATGTGTGTAGGTAGAAAAGAGTTGTTAATGTCTAATGTTATGCTATTATCTCAACTATTGTACCCGATTTACGTGATACCATGGAATGAGTATCAACTTATCCAATTACCAAACGTATATTTGTAAGGCGTGTTTCAAGACTGCCAGGAGTCGTGAAGCTCATGAATGGGAATCAATATGTCCCCTTGGATACGGTATATCCACGACCCTCAGCATCATTGGGTATCAAACCAGCTGGAGTCTACGGAGCTTAAATTAGTGAACACAGGTTGCGAGTTCGTGGACCGCGTCTCGCGGCCTCTAAAGGCAGTGATATGAACTAGTACCAGGAGCTGTGGATATGTGCAGTCCGTTTAGGAGGGTTCTAACTTAGACTCTTTTCTGACAGAACATGAACGCATTTTGACTTTAGACTTTTCGGATTTGAGTCGTTGATAAGGTTTCGTAAGTATAAGTTACAGAAGTGCTTTGGTCAAGGGAAAAGACGGGACGGGATCAAGGATCATCAAAGCCATCAGATCAGCCCTATGGGAGCTAATCATGGGGATCGAACAGGTACGGGAAGCGGCAGGATTTGCCCGCGCTGTGCCAGTTTTGCAGAAGGACGAACCTGATCCAAATGGAGTGTATACACTCACTGACGGTAATCTCAAATGTGACAGCTTGGAACACAATTAGAAGAACTTAGCAGACAGATCCAATAGCAGAAAACATTGCTTGATCGATCAAGTTTAGCCTTCCTCTTTGTTTCCAACGCCGGTTCCTTGGCGGCGGGCGCGAATGACTTGCAGTGACCCCGATTTAGCCCAACATTCTTCAACCTCGTACCGCTGCAGAAGGGGAGGGACTCGACCGCCAGTTACTCCAGGAGCCCATACAAAAGTCGCAAAGGGATTCTGGGCCTCGCGATTGTATCTTGAGGCTCATTTCGCTCAAGAAGCGGGACTTGACGGACATGAGTTAAGATTGGTTGTGCCTGACAGCCATGGGATAGTCGGCATCTCAATTGTTGGCGCATCTTATCTTGTTTGGTATGTAGGAAATGGTTGGCCTCCTCCTTTCTTTCTGTCCATAATAGCTGACATCTCAATTGCTACAGGATCAAATCTTGGTTGAGGTTCGGAGTAATTGGAGAGTTTATTCTTCTCCGGCGCGTTCATTGACCCCTCCGCCTTAAGCCTTACCAACCCCAACGATATCCACGACCGACAATCTTATTCTCGCGATTCGGTCTCCTGGCTCTAAACTTCACTTCATTATTTCCCTGGAAATTATCAGACACCTCCAATCTTCCGGCCGAATTTATTCGAGATCTCTTAAGGTTCCGCTGGCTATCATTCACACCTCTCAATTACATACGATACTCCGCTTGCTTCTCCACAAACTTTGAGGCATGTCGGAGGAAGACGACGCTGCGCGTAAAAGTGACAACGACGACAAGAAGAATACCCTGCACAGAATGTCACCTGCTGACGCTGAAGAACTGCGCAAACTCGATGCTGTTGTAGACCGTATATGCAAAGCAATTCCAGAACACCCATACATATTATCTGTGCCTTGCGACGAGCCACGATATCACTATCCTTCTCAACAAGAAGCCGAGAGCTGGCAGAAGAACACTCCCTTCACACTAGATGAGGAACGCCTCCAGTACATGACTTTTGTCTTCCGTGACCCAACTGAACTCTCTTGCTTTGTTATACGATCGCAGGCTGATGAAGAGAGAGATCAGCTTGCACAACTGAAAAAATTGAAAGGGCCAAAGAGCAGCGCCGCTCCGCCAGTGAAGCAGTCAGTCCCGAAGAAGAAGATTTCTTTCAATGATTACAAGGACAAAAAGGCTGGAAAGATTACAAGTCCACAAAATATCCACAGCACCATGGAGACCAAGGACGGCAAACTAGTGAATAACCTCACAGCTGACCAAAAGTCCGTCAAGGCCACGGAGTCTTTGCAACCATCAGACTTGACAGGTCCAAAGAGGTAAATAGTTTATGATCAATCACCCGTTAGTTCACTCAACTCACGCATCAACTCACGCATCACAGATCGCGCAACGCTTCTGAGTCCCTGAAGTCTTCATACGCTGCACCTCCAGTTAAGAAACCGCGAACATTGACAACCGCACCAGACGAGCCCTCCCTACTGTCACAGATGCACTTCCCGCCACATGATCTGCCACCAATATTGTCTCCCACATTTCTTCCGCAACTTTCAGACAATGATTCCTGGTTGCCTCCAATGCTCTCACCCACCTTGCCACCAAACATCGAGGCTGCGCTAGCAAAGGAGAAGTCGCCCCGATCACGTGCCGACTCCAATGCTTCATCATCATCAGCCAACGATAAGAAACTTAAGAAGCCACCCACTTCTTCTGCCACCTCATCGAAACCCTCGTCACAAGAACGAATCGATAAACAGGGAACGCCAAAGCTGTCGACCAAGCCAGTTCCTGCGCTGGGTGCAATTTCGAACATGCGGAAGGAAGCAATGGCTAGATCTGAGAGTCCCATTCGCAAGGTCTCAGATGAGCTGAAGATCAAAAAGAAGGACGACGATGAAGCCAGCTCACGTCCTAAGCTACCAAAAGTATCACCGGCAGAAGAGGAACTCCCTGAGAAACTCGTTGTCAAGCTCAAGTATGGCAGGAAGAACAAGATGCAGATAGAACGCTACTTGAAGCTTCCGCCTCGCCCAACCCGAGACCCCGCCAAACTGGCTCATCTCCAGTCTTTGAAAGTCGATCATGGCGAAGGAAGCAGAGTGCGCTCCTCCAGCACGGCATCGCAGCAGCGGGTAGAACCTTCTATTAAGAGCAAGGAAGCTGCTACTCTGACGAGAGACCCTGCAAAGAAGACTCTCCTACCCTCAGAAAGACCTAGCAAATCATCTTCTACACCGGACAAGGTCGAAAAGCGATCACGACAGGATGACAACGAGCATGCCCCAGCGCCCAAACGCCAAAAGATACCCGCCAATCTGGACATTGACAAAAATCCTAAAACTCCAAACCGCGCACCCTTGATATCGCCATCCTTCCAAAAGTCTGGCGGATCTATGAAGTCAAACGCTCATCTCACACCACGCGCTGATCATCTTAAGAGTACGGCCATGTCTCGCTCCATTTCCAACGAGACTCCAGTAGCTACGCCAGGCGGAAAGCCACCAAATCCCACACCACTACCCCGCGGCGAGAAGGGTCCGACCTCTGTGCCCGTTAATGGCAAAGCTGCAGAGTCCCATGTATTGAATAAGCTATCCCAACATTTCAATAATCTGGGTCGAAAGCTTAAGCATGCCAACCAGGCTATCACCAGTAAATCTCGAGATCAGATCACAGATGCCGATCGCAAGAAAGCTGCATGTCTTGGTTTGGAGTGCATTCTATCTTACATGCTTGCTTACGCTCTTGTAGATGCAGCTAGAAAGATTGATCGTCGCTCCGCCGAGATAGATTCGACTTGGGTAACCCTTCTGCCATTATTCAAGCACCTCGGCATCTCTACACGCGCCTTTCAGCATTTAGAGGGACTGCGATACCATCTTGGCATTGCCATCTGCGCACGTATCCAAGCCGTCTGCGCAGACCGTTCTAGCCGTTCTTCCACCTCATCATCCGCGCCACAACCACCGATATCCCAAACTCAATCTCAAGATGTCGTTGGCGGACGCGACAAATCTGACTCACCCAACGATCCCTTCTCCTCGTCCACTCCCGCCTCCGCATCTGCCATAACTAAGAACCAAGAGATATCCGGGGAGAACTTCAAGTTCCTCCTTGAGTTCTCTCGTGAAGCTAGCTCCAAGCTTTCGATCGAAGACATAATCTCTGGCTTTCCGAAGACTTGGGGAAAGAAGGCGACTGGACTGCGTGAATCTGGCGTGGAAACCCTTCTGAGGGATGGCATCGCTGATTGCAAGGGCAAGTTCTGGCTTCCAATTGGCATTGATACTCAGCCTGTTCAGGCGGTTAGGTTTGGTCTGCAGGCTTTGGGAGAGTGGGTGAAGAAGGAGGGCTTGGTGTATGAGGTGCAAGTCAAGCTTTGATGGCTCTGCCACGACTTAATTTGGCATTAAAGATGGCTTTGACGATTATCACGGACGTGGTCACATTGGGAAACGGTGTTTCCCCTACTCTTGTTTTGATTTATGTTACTTTTGCATGGCGCTGGAGGACGGTTATCACAGACAGAACACCCTACGATCTTGTCGCTGGGGCTAGATGAGGGTGTTTTGGTGGGGGAGTTTTTCCTTTTTGTTATACCCTGTGTGTTATATCGACGCTAGCTCTTTTCTCTCTGGGTCTTGACTTTGAGGTTACGACATTTGGATTGTGAGTGTGGGCACAGGTACGAGTAACACTGGGCTCTTCTAACATGGAAGAAATGAGAGTACATAAAGACAGCGGTCGCGTTGTGCGCGAACCTGAATTGAGATGAAAATCATATAATGTCTCTGTGCGCGAAATGTGATTGCACCTGTGTTGTACATTCTATATTTGGAAAAGGATGTCCCAGTACTCGTGTAATTCTTCCTCAATCTGACTCCTTCTTCGGAGCTCAAGACCTATGTTTCTGCCTCTAAATCTACACTACATCTATCGAGAGTCTGGACATTGTATCGCTCAAGTCAAAAACAATAGAGACCAGTACGTGAGAAGTGAACCTAATGAAGACGCTGCACATACGTCGGCCAGGCCAGAATCTCGGCACAGATTCGCAAGACCGGACTATAAGTACCTCATATCCAATATAAGCAGTAGCCTATCCTCACCCAAGACGCTCGGAGTAGCGCCTGGTCAAAAGGATGTAAAGAAAAAGTTGAAGCTGGTCGTCCGAAGTATTTGCACGCGTGATACAAAATACGCAGGCAGCAGCATGAAACAGACCACCTAGAACCACAAGCTTCTGCTTTCCCCATCACACCTATCGAACTCTCCCCGAACGGAAATTGAAAGTTGGTACGAAGGCAAGGATATAGGAGGGTACTGAACCACCGTACGAACTATTGGTCATACCTCTCATCAAGTAACGACTATCGCTACCACCACGCAGTCCTGCTGTACATACAACAAGCGTCAAGTCTAAGCGAATTTGATGATGGCGCCATACATGACAGTGTCGGGAACCACGTTTGCTATTCGGTAGATCTGCGAGATGGTGGCTGAGGAAGGTAGGGTTTAGCCTGTGCTAGGATTTTAGACCAATTAGTGTGTGGAGTGTGGAGGAATGTTAAAAATGTGGGTTTTGCCACTTCGTGAAATTGTTCTTGAATTGATGGTGTAGGTTTTGATATTCGGGGTTGTCGCCGACATTTCGAGATGTGTGGGTTACACATTCTGGTAGGGTTGTATGAGGAGTATTCCTGGTCGAAGTGATGCAGGGTCTTAGGTTAACATTTGGTGATGTTCGTCAATGCTTGTGGGTTAGGTTAGGGAACGAATTGTAAGGGTATTATCAAGGTTGGAGTTGCCCTGAATAAGTATTTAGAATAGAGCAATGACAGTTGAAGCATTGAATGACACGTCGATTGACATAATATTCCCATGTGAGCTTTAAAACTATTATGATATAACACGTGTAAATCCTGCCATACTACAATTACCTAACATGACCCATAATCGCGAGAGGGACAATGATGGGAAGGACGGTATGAAGTTTGTTTATGGTCTGATATTCATTCACATGTAGATAACGTGGTATTCCTACATGTCCCCACTCTTTGCCATATCAGGCTAAACCCAGGCCTCGCGAGGCTGATACAGATTACGTTGGAACCGTACCAATACAGTAAAACTGGGGTCGAGCCAGCAAAACACGAGATGGGAAACCCGGGAAGGAGCCTTCGAGATGGAGGCTTTTTGAAGAAACGAGGCTCAGTTCAAGCTTGGTCAGTGGACAAGCAACCAAGTTACCGGCGCAGAGGGGTTGTATCAATCTATAAACGCTAATATAAACATTTCGGTGGCGTATGCATCGATATAGGCACCAAAGCATGTCGAGGCAATGTGCTCAAAGCGACTGTGATGGAGGAGGCTCCTACACGTACAGTGACGATATGATGCCGGTACCTGCTATGTCTGCGCTTGGGTCGCAATATTGAACGCGTTTGATGACCATTTGGAGACCCTGTCGCCGGTGATAACGTCGAGGTTGGAGCGAAGATGAGCAGGTTTTGCAACCGTCAAGTAACGACTGGATTTCTGAACTTTGAAATCAGGACTGGTCGACAGGTCTGTTCCTTTCCTACACTTCGAGTCTGGACTCTCAAGTAAGAAAGCTTTGGTGTGCGGCACCGCAGATTGCTATCGAATAATCCATGCTGTGTTTGGGGAAAGTGCATTTTTGATCACATTCATATCCGCAACTCGGGAACAGTAATGGGTAGCTAGCCCACTTTGTAGATAGGGTTCCACTTGATTGGGTACAAATCCATGTAGGACAGATATTCCGAGCCATACGTAGGTGATCCATGGTGCCCAAAGGGTCCACCTCTTTGACATACTTTCACGTGAGCGAGATGAAGTGATTGCTGGATGAACAACAAGGAACGGCTATCTATGCGAACTGCAAGCCTTTTGAGTAGGAGTGGCTAATGGGATGATAGCAGCGCTGCATGCTGCAACTAGCGCTTGCTTGCAGTGGCCAAGGATCATACCCTGGTGGTTCGATACTTGTACTCAAAAATAGAGGATTTTCTTGCAGGTGAGGAAAACGCGCTGTGGCCGTTTGAACGTTGTGCATGGGGGAAGGTGTTACTTACAGTTTAAGAAGGAATGAGTACTGGAGTGACTCAATCGTCCCAGAGCAGTGAGATTATGGCGAAAGGTACCGATGACAACAGACCAGGATGAAGGGATATTGAATAAGTAGGCCCCCTCCATGACTGTGGGGAAGTGCAGGAAGATTATGCGTCCAAAGCCGCTGCCCCCCGTGTGAGGAAGAATTGCGTCGAAAGTTCAGATCAACGAGATCGAGAAGGGCATCAGCATTGTCATCAGCAACAGAGTATACATTAGTTATTCAAATCACACAAAAGCAGAGTGTTTTTATCCTTGTGGTCAGTAGGCCGTTCAGAACGTCCATTCGTATAAACTAGACGCCTGACCGCCAAGGGCTCTCTCATCTTTCTCCGCACCTGGAACTCCACCTTTTAACACGACGTAGCAGAGCCCACCTGCACTTACACCCTACTCCATATTTTTCAAAGCAGTATCCTCCTGGTTGATACCGCCTCCCAATCTCTTTGCCATGGAGGACGGCCTCACGTAGAGCGACCATACATATACACCTCGAGTCGTCCAGAGGCAGCACCGAGGCTCCTCTCCTTCGCTTTACTATTCGCCTCGACCACGAGTAGACAGAGGCAACAGTGCAACAACCACGTCCTTTCCCCCTGTCGCGACTTCACCAAAGCACGTGGAATAAGCATAAACTCTCCAGAGGGCTATTACCCTCCTGTTGTTACCACCATGGACTCACGAAAGTTTTATGCCACACCGCCTACCAATCCGGGGCCGGATGCCAATCTATTCAACTTCGATACCCTCGACGATGGGCCATTCAACGCCAATGAAGGCACCAACTCGGCTTATGACTACAACGAGTTCATAAATGCCGAATTCACCTCTTCGCCCATGTCCAGCAACGCTCAGCTTAACTTTGGTTCGCCTGGACCATTATTTGGCTTGGGAAAGGTCGAACATAACAGCCCATTGTCTCAAATAAAACCACGGTCTGCTGTCTCTTCGACTTCTCCCGACAGCTCTACACAGGATTCGTCGTCGGATTCGTCAGGAAGAAGGAAGCGCAAAAGCCCATCGAGTTCATCGCCAACCGCCATGTTTGGGTCACATCCATCCCAACCGACTAGCACTTGGGCAAGCGGGGACGGAATGGATGCTGACAGGAAGCATCGAAGGACAAAGCAAGATTCACCCGTTCGCCTAGCGGACTACAGCAGAGGGGATGAGTCCAACATTAACATCAATGGCTTACAAGCATTCAATATTACTAGTGCATCAAATAGTCCTCCTGGATTGGTGGAAGGGCCTAATGGTTTGTGGGATAATAGTACAGCTGAATCACTGAGTGATTCTGCCCCGGTATGTTCCACGTTAAATTTCAGTTGAGGCATGGCGAAAATGTCCCAGATAAGATCTGGGAAGAGTTAGGACAAGGCCACTTCCAGATCGCGTGGTAATTGTCCAAGTACTAACACTTGTCTCCAGACAATCGTCGTGAGAGCACGTACTCCCACGGCCTTCACTTTCAGCGGCTCTGATCGAGACAATACCCCTCTAAGTGCCTATTTCGAGTCCAATCAAACTCCATACTTGGCCATGCGGGATTCTCCCGACGGAGACCTTCTTCCATTCCCAGCGCGGAACAACTTCGCAGACGTGAACAATTTCTCATCCATGTTTGCGCCGCACCCGCTAGCTGGCGTGGGAAGCAACACTATTGATATTGGCAGCTCACGGACAAGACTTCATGTCTCACCATTAGGCCACAAGTCGCGCGTAGAAACACAAATACCTATCAAGCTGACCCTCGATCCGATACCTTTTGGAATCAAAAAGATGCATCTCCCCACAGAGACCATTGCCAAATCGAAGTTCCTCGCGAAAGAAACCCCTCGGTCGCCAGACACGCTCGAGCTGTCTGCCATGCTTGTCTGCACGAGCGCTATGGAAATACCAGAGAACAAGAAGCGTGCGTTGCAAATTGCAAGGGATCGTGTTGTGGTTGGAGACAAAACACGACGGTCATCAACAGGAGACACAAAGGAAGAGCTGGACCTAGATCCGAGTAATCCCGATGCACCCTGCAATGGCGGCCCAGTCAAGATCTGCCCCAACTGCGTGCAACGCGAGAAAAAACGTGCTGGCCGCAAGAAGGCTAAAAAGCAAGATGACGAGGAACGATGGTACGAGTTTGAGCGTGATAGGATTGTCATGTTTAACACGCAGGAATATCTGGATTTCCATGAGGTCTCCCCTGTGAAAGAAGCCCAGTATAACGACCCAATTACGTTCTCACCTTCGGCTCTGCAAGTCGATGCGCCAATGCGGATTGTTTGTTATTGCCGACATCAGCGGGAGAAGATTGGTTTTCAGTGCGTATTGCCTTGCATAGTCTGGTTCCTCTTTATGCTGACTTCATTAGGGTGATCTTCACTGTCAAAGATTATCGAGGTCAAGTCATCGCTCAGGTCATGACACAGTCTATTCTCATAACAGATGACCACAAGACACACACTCAAGGGCTCAGTGCTTCCGGACCATCTAACAACGAGAATGGTAACTTTGCGGTTCCTCAATTCATGGGTTCGTCGGCTATACAGCCTCACGGTCTACCGGGCCGTGCATACCACTCTAGTACCAATCTCGCTGGTATGGGCCAGTCCCACTTCTGGGGCACAATGTCGTCTGGTAACCTGGGTCAATCATCCATGACTCCTCGGCATCTTTCGCGGCCTGCATCGCCATCTGGTCATACCGGCCCAAAGAAGAAGAGAAAGGGCTCCAGCGGTCAACATAAACTGCCCCCAGGTTTACAGATGACACGCGCTGACCTTCAGCCTTTGTCAATACCTCTAGGGCAAACATCTGCAGCGTCCGGAAATTCCGTCCTCTCTTCAGATGCTGGTTTGGTCTCCTTTGACACCGGTCCACAATTCGGTCAGATGAATGTCCAAGGTCATTACAACACCAACCCACCAACCCCAAGCGCTACCATGCCACCAACCACTCGTGATAGTGGCATTGGTAGCAGCCAAGGCTACTTCTTCTCTGCACCTAGCTCAGCCCACGCAAGCAGAGCAGCCAGCCCTACGACCTTCGCCCGTATCAACAATTTCAATGGGCAACAACAGCAGATGCAATCAGTCTCCAACACGACATTTAACGCCATGTCTTTTTCACCTGAAGAGCCGCCTCAGAATAATCCCACGATCCTCAAGGTGAGACCTGACCATGGGTCGATAACCGGCAATATAGAGGTTTGCATCCTGGGTAAAAATTTCCATCGCAACTTAGAAGTCAAGTTTGGCGATGTCGCCGCCACAACGACAACATTTTGGAGCGCAGACACTCTGGTCTGCTTACTTCCACCAAGTGTGCGCCCAGGCCCGGTCTCAGTCTCATGCATAGATCAGGGTCGCCAAAGCTACTCGCCTCCGTCCGCCTCAAATCCAATCTTCACATATATTGATGATACCAAGCAACAGCTCTTCGAAATGGCTGTTCGACTACAGTGTAATGCCCAAATGGGACCAGGAACAGACCACTGGAACTATGCGCATTCGCTCATTGCTGCCCATGGTCAACAGGGCGGATTTATCAATGGCCAAGCATCAAGCTTTGGTGGGGGCAATATGCTGAGCACGTTGAGTGGTGAAGATATCATGATGGACATGATCAACAAGATCGACCTGATTGACAGCCCTTACAAGCCTCGTTTTGATATGCAACGAGAAAATGGCGCTACTATGCTCTCTCGTGCATCTGCACTTGGCTACGAGAAACTTGTTGCTGGTCTCCTAGCTCGAGGCGCTTCTCCCGACATTGCAGATTGCGGTGGATATACTCCTCTTATGTTTGCGGCCATCAATGGACACACGGTTGTCGTTCGCAGACTCATTCTACGTGGCGCTGATTCAGCGTTGAGAACACTGGGTGGACGGACCGCATCTGAGCTCGCCCGCTCGCCCGAGGTGGCTCAAAGCCTTCGCCATGTCCGACACCACTTCAGATCTGTCAGCGCCGGAACACCATACTTCAGAAGCCGCGCCAATAGCGCTGCATCGACGCGATCACTTTGGGGCCCACCATCCTCTGGCGCAAGTAGCACCATGTTCTCTACAGATGACGAGTCTGCTCTTGATAGCAGTGACGATGATGGAGTTGAAGTCATTCCTTCCCGAATGGTCTCGAGGCGGCCGAGTGCAGCTCTTGTTGCAGCTCTTCGCTCGAGAAGAAGCAGCAACACTTTGGAAGCTCAAGACGCACCCTTACTTGTTCCTGCTCCTGCTGATGGCGGATATGGTTATACTACCTACGCTAATTACGCAGCCATGCTTTCCACCTTCCGAGATCAGTTGACCGCTCAAATCAATTCACTGCCACAAGTTTCGCTGCCACAAACGGCCAACTGGCGCACACTACCTCACATGGACTTTTGGCCAGACCAGGACTTCCCAGCCATCGGACGGCGCATCAGTTCTCTCGTGCCAACGCTCGGAAATCGCGCTGATCCTACCGTGGTCACAGACCCAGTAGCCGCAGACGCGCCACCCCCATACCACGAAGCTTGCCCTCGCGGTGCTAACAATGACTTTGACACGAAGCCGCCAGAGATATTTGCATCCGGGGCAGAGTCTAGTCGTACTGCTTCCGTGGTCACTCTTCGCCCTGTGCGCTCTGCTACTGAGACGAGCGGTCATCGTGAACGCACAATCAGCGCTCGTGGTGTCACTATTGGAAAGCAAATGCCCACCGGCGAAGAGGCTGCAGAGTTGCGTCGTCTTCGTGAGGAGAAGTTGACGCCTGCTAAGTATGATCGTAAATTATGGACTGTCTGGGTATGTTGCTTTTATTCAACTCGCTCCTTTACTCTAGCTAACGCATTATCCAGGTACCGCTCTTGATCATCCTTCTCATCTGGTGGTCCTCCGGCCTAAAACTCCCACCATTCTTGTCCTGGCTCAAGAATTGGGGGGAGACAGTCACCGAGACTATGACAACTACAGTCGTACCTTCCGTCCCAACCAGACTGCGGAATATAGTCACATGATCTGACGCTAGTCCATATTAACTGCTGCCCGGGCTCTTTGGCAGTTTTTTGCCTTATTTGTGTGTGTTAAGGGTTTCTACTTTGCTTCTACAGTTTTGATTCTTTAAGCGTGGCGTTCAAGGTGCATATACTGGGTTTTGTGGAGCTTTGAAACCCCAACTCAAGGTTTTCGGGGCTTCACATGCGACACATATGACGATCTTGATGAGAAAAAGGCAATTCGTTCGACGCGGCGAGATAGGATATGGTATTAATGGGAATGGGTTTGGGAGAAAAGTGGTCTAGCTCATTTGAGTACTGGAGGACTTTTTGAGACTCTGAAGTCTTTCGTTTTTGATTCATCCTTTCGCTTCTTTTTGTTTATTTTCTAAGTGGAGTGGTTATGGGGTGGTCTTGCATGCTGTACGTAGGAGGTAGAGTTAGTAGTTGCAATCAAGGGCATCTCTCCCTTGGGTTCTATATCCTGTGAAGGTCGTGCGGTGCTTGTTTATTCGCATACATTCAACTTGCTTACGATCTCAGTGTACGTGGTATACTCGGTTAGTGACCATCGTTCGAAAGTTGCTGCCTCGTATCTCACTTCCTGTGTGGGACATACTCGATTCCTGGGTTATGATTTGTTTTGAAGGACTGCAATAATGCTGATATCACCACAATTATGTTTCCTGGTATGATATACTGTGTTCCTTGTTCGGAGTTAAAATCACTAGGATTATGATCATTATTGTGTGAATACTTAGTGCACAATAGTGTAGGAGAGCCAAACATGCA
The DNA here is from genome assembly GCA_010583015.1 of Tothia fuscella. Taxonomy (NCBI): domain Eukaryota; kingdom Fungi; phylum Ascomycota; class Dothideomycetes; order Venturiales; family Cylindrosympodiaceae; genus Tothia; species Tothia fuscella. The sequence goes on along the minus strand of MU007027.1, from coordinate 142,632 downwards.
AATCACAAATATCAAATTCGCAAAGAGTGATGGTGTATAAGTCAGACATCATGAAACAGGTACAGGGCACGAACGACGTCTACGATTGCGGCACGAGAGGTAAATAGATTCCTGCATTTGGAACCTACTTATGAGTACCAAAAAAGAAACGGATGTCGAGAAGTCTTTCGCCCTGCCGGGTTAGGTTAAGCCGGGTCATTCTTCTCGCGCCATAAAATCATTTGAAATACTAATAACACATGTGTTACTTTTCCATCTTTATCCTTCTTGACTTAATCCTGACCTATCCGTTCATCTATCATGTTTATCCGTAATGTGTCCATGAACCACTGCTCTGTTGTCGCGCATGCCCTGGCTGGTAAGGACCAGGTGGTGGAGGAGGTGGCGGTGGACCGTGCGAATACTCTGGTGGTGGCTTGGGACCGTAGTAGGCATGTTGTTGTGGGCCGGGAGGTACAGTAGTGTACGTTGGTACATGTGCGTAAGTTGGAGAGGTAGCATGTGGAGGGGGAGGAACGGCATAAGATACTTGTGTCACGGCGCCGATGGGCTGATATGGTGACTGGTGCGGGGGAGGAGCTGAGTATGGAGACTGTCCTGCGTAACTAGGTAGTTGGGTATGGGGCGGCTGATGCGAATATTGCGGTGGTGGTACGTAGCTCGAATATGGAGGAGCAGTAGTTTGAGGGGCGCTGAGGTGGACAGTGGGAGTTGTGTACGGCTGAGTAGCATACTGGGGAGGTGGAGGGATCGGACCATAAGAGCTTGGTGGTGGAGGTCCATAATGGACTTGAGAAGGATATGGTCCTTGAGGTGGTCCTTGAGGTGGTCCTTGAGGTGGTCCTTGAGGTGGCCCTTGAGCGTACTGAGGTGGAGGAGGTGCAGAGTACTGGACGGCAGCTGGAGTCTCTTGATATTGAGGCTGCGCTTCCTGATACTGAGGTAGTCCTTGAAATTGAGGTTGTGCCTCTTGATATTGAGGTTGTGCCTCATGGTGATGAGTTTGTGCATCCTGGTATTGAGGTTGTGTTGCATGGGATGGTTGGGCTGGAAGGAATGGATTCGCAGTCAATGGAGGATATCGTCCCTGTAGCTCCTTATAATTAGGCGGAGCACGGTGCCAGCTGCCTGGTGCTGGCTGTGGTGATCGCTGTCGTTGCATTGGCTCAATTGCGCTCTGGCTACCGGACGGGTTGGAATTGTTTGCGGGCGGCCCGAAATTTGTCAAGAGAGGACCTGGATGATCGAGCGTTGCGCGCCTCCCGAAAACATTGGGACTACGGTTGCGTTTGTGGGCAGATACAGGCGGTGTCAGTATCCGTCCTGGTATTGACATGTTGCGGTGATGCTGATTTTGAGAATGACCAGAGGCTTCGGCCTTCGCGGGAGCAGAGCGTTGGCTCGCGACTGATCCTGCTTGTGACGCTGGCCTGCTACCATAGCGAGCAGAGCTCTCTTCGTTATGTCCTTGCGAAGAAGCGTCTGAAACCCTTTCAAGGAACCTTCGACTCTCGCGCTCGGAGATCTCCGTCCACCGTGAACGTCTAGGTCCTGGAGTAACTGAATGCTCACTCCTCGAAGGAGCCCTGCTGAGAGACTTCTCCACTGCATTATCTTGGCCAGTTGCTTCCTTGCCATTCCCATCGGAAGGCTTGATTGCTTCCGATCTATGTTGGGTATTATCCTGCATTGAAAGCTGTTCGTTGTGGACGACTGGGGAGGTACTTGCTCTATGCTCGTCAAGCTTCGTCGTTGGAGAAAACGTAGACTTTGAGGTAATTGCCGAGGAGTCTCGGGAATGCTTTTTCTTGTGAGTTGTGTCAGACACTGCGTAATGGATGAAAGAAGTCATATTTCCAGCTGATCTGTGTTTAGCAAAGAATGTATGATCAAATACGGAGATGTAGCCCTTACATTTTAATTCTGAGGTTCCCATTCGAGATGTTGAATCTGTCAACATTTGCTGAGTCTGAGCCGGCGGGTACGGTGGTGCCATAGTACCCATAATCTGAGGAGGGCCCGTCTGAACGTAAGGAGCTGGAATTTGCGGAACACCAGGTTGCGTAGAACCTGGATGTTGCGAATGATATTCTTGCTGTGGTGGGGGTGGCGGTAAGTGATGTCCATGTGGTGCTACTGCCGAACTGATCACAGCTGGTGGAGCCGAAGGTGCTTCGAAGATGGCTGCAACGAGTGCTTGGAGCCCATAAGCTGCACTATTCTGTATGATCTCAGGAGTGGGGTTCTTTGCTCTCTTCGCCTCCTCTTCCACTGCTTCCGTCGCGTGCGCTAGGGTTTGGATATTCAAGACAGTCCTGGCATATTCTCTTCGTTCCAAGTCGACGGTTGCGAATGTCTCAGGAATGGTGCTCAACTCTGGCAGCTTGGGATCTGTATCAAGATCCTTTTCTTTGATGGCTTCTTGCTCCACCGCATGAACATGAATCTGAACATCGCGATCCTTTACCATCCGTTCCGTCTCGATGTAGTATCTACTGCGGGAGTCGTAGATCTGGTCCAAGCTTCCAGTATGATTTTCACTAGAAGCCTTACCATACAACGGAGGGATAATTCCATCCTGAGTCGATTAGCTCTATCTAGAAGGCAGAGATGTGAAGTCGCGTGAACAACATACCTCGTCCATTGTGGCATCTGAGTCTTCCTCTTGCTCGTTGTCGCGGATCATTTCAAGAAGGCTGTTCTGACCATCGATGCGGTAATCATCTTGAAGATTTTTAAACGTGTCCTAGTGATGTCAGTATCTGACGCTGCCGTCACAGATCTTTACACGCTTACGATGAACTGAGTCTCAGTGGCCTCCTTTTGAGCCTCGTATGACTGTTGGAAGTAGGCATGTTTTATCTTCTTTTCGTTCTCAACTCGTTGAACTCGCTTCTCTAAGCGAGTGTCAAGCTGAGCTTGCACAGTGTGGTAATCCTCTACCTTCTTGTGTGCCTCTTCGTCATTTTGCATGTCGAACAGACTTCTCTGAGCCAGCTCAGCAAGAACAGGCTTGAGAGACTTAGCCACCGACCGATACCCCATCCTCAATTGTAACTGGCGACGCAAGTCTGCTTCAATATTGTCGTCTGCATGAGGTGCTCTCCGTCTACCCGGCAACTTCTTGGGAGCTCTGGAAGCATCACGATCCGTGGCATTATCTTGTTGACTATTGTTGAAGGGGGTACCTCGTGCTGGGGAACCATTGATAGATCCAGCTGGAGTGCCTGTTTGTTTCTTTGGCCAGCGACCACGGCCACGTGTTTTCGGAAGTGGCGACAGTAGATTCCGCTGCACAGCAACATTGATGGAATCGTGAATTCCATTTGAATTTGGTTCCTTTGAAGTGTTTGATAATTCGTCGTCGGGCTCAAGAATGCGTGGTGGTCCTGGCGTTGCACTCAGTTGCTTTTTTGAAACAGAAATTTCCAGCGATTCGATGGGTTCCTGTGAAGGCGTCTTCCTAAGCCGAGTAGAGGATCTTCTACTTCCTGTTGTAGTATTAGATTGATCTGACAACCGAGCCTTTTTGGTTGGCTGGTTCGCATCGATGTCAAATCCACCAACTTGGGCTTGGTTCGTGGCGTCCGCCAATGAGCTGCGACGGCTATCGTTGCTGGCAATGGAACCAGCAGTAGAATTAGTAGCCGCTTTTGATGCAGCACGGCGTGTAGTCATATGCAGAGGTTCAGATGGCAATAGTCGCGAAGCTTTTCCAGTGTTTGAACTTCGCTTAGACTTACGCGGTTCTGCTTCCGGCGATGTGGCTGTGGTGAGGCCTGTTAGTGTCTAAGAGGAGAGCTTATTTTAAACAAAATGATGAGATTGAAGATGAACTGGATAATTATGTACTTACAGGCCCTGGCTGTATCCTCTGAGTCGCTTGTGGGAGTTTTGCCTCCACCTCGTCTCCGCTTCATGATGCTAAATTGATGGTGTAAATAGCTTGCTAGGGTGCTTGGAATGAAAGCTAGTACTACTCACTGGATAGTTCTTCAAACAACATATTTGTGCTCCATCCGGTAGTGATTGAAGATTTGGTGCTTAGAACCAGGTGCTCTTCTCAATTGCTCACGTCCAAAGTGAAGAATAATGTCAGAAGGTAGACGCAACTTCAAGCCAAGCTCAAGCCCAGCCATAAAGATTATTCGTGGCAAGTGAGAAATTCTGCTTCGTGGGAAGTACAGAATTAGGCAGCCAGGCAGTGACTTGTCACTTTGGAAGAAGGGGTAATAACTTACGAATTACTGGTGATATTTATGAGATTGGCTAGACTGTGCTCATCCCGAAACGCTTTACGCGTTAAGAGAAAGGTGCTGCTTGAAGGTGAACTTTGTCAGTGTTCCTCATCATAAAATAGGACAGAATCAGAGAAGCTAAGCTTACAGTTCAGATCTTTGTAATTCGAGGTGATTTGATCGATTCGATTGTTGGTGAAAGGATAAAGAAAGGTCTGGAGGAGCAAAAGTGAATGCTCGGCCGCCCGTCTAAACTCAGCCCAAAGAAAGCCCGGCAAACAGCGCTTTGAAGTCGTTGCAACGCTCAGTTCGTCACCGAGTGAGCACAGAGACTCATCAACTGGACTTCGCAACGTTCGTCCACTGCAGGCGACTGGTTCTCTCAGAGGGAAAAGGACATGAGACCACTGGGAGGAGGATGATTAAACTAGCCTCTTCGGATTAGGCCTAGCAAGCTACATATACCCCTGCTGCACAAAAAATATAGTGAATTGTGGCGACGAGAGGCTGGTGGGCGATCACAAGCCTCAGGACAATAGATATCAACTACCGTGTGTGTTCCACACATTGTAAGCCTTATCTATCAAATGGCTTCATGTTTCACGCGGCCTTCATCGATCAAGACATAGCTTAGCGCTCATCACCAGAGGCTTTGGCAAGTAGCAAGGATTCGTGGCAGTTAGCCACAAGTTCAAGCAAGACAGTAGCCTCACTCGGGGTGACACCTTTCATTGATATGATTCTTTGTACTAACCACAGAGCTCACATCTCAACATCTTAATTTAGCGCATACACAACAGATCGACAACGCAACAGGGAATCATAAATGATTTGGTATCAAGCTTCATTCGAGCTGGCGTCTTTTCAGCTTAATGTGAATCGTTATGGTCTGACATCGCTCCATAGTACCAACAGATTCCACATCTCTACTTTAAATTCAAATCACACAAATATATGTATACCACCACATCGACAGTGAAGCAGGGAATCAAAAACGATTTAACATTTATTCATTATCACCATCTACACAGGCAGATTACACCTTTTGAGTCAGGGATCTGTTCATTCATCCCACAGCCTCTGCGTTCCATGTCATCCCACCGTTGATATCAAACCCAAAACACAATACCCACCCGGTTCATATCAGATCATCAGATAAGCTATATAATTTAACGGAGTCATTACAGAGGAATTAGCAGAAGCAATTCGCCAACTGCCCAAGAGAAACGTGGTATCAAATGGCGCTTTGTACGCAAGACCCCGAAGGGAAAGAAGGAGACAACGCTGCTTTGGCTCTTGCCAAACGCTCAAGTACGAAAAGATTGGATGTGGCTCTTGCCACGAGTTTTTGAGCACTTGAAATGGGAACTGAGATCATCTCAGCGTCTCCTTTAAGCTCGTCGATCGTAAAATCTCCCGTGAAGCAGTGAGGATGAACTCAGGGATTGGTGGTGTCATACTTCGGCCCACCGGTGAAGTACTTCGGCTCCGTCCACGTTCTTCCTCGAAACTTTCGGCTCTGCTGATGGTACGCATACTCAAGGCCGTCATGGCACGTTGTTCGTCGGCATTTGGCTTGAAAGCTGGACTTGGCGCTCGACTGCCAGTCCGGCTGCTGGCTCGACTTTCTGCCCTCATCCTGCTAAGCGATCGGGAATTTGGCGACATGACTTGACCGCCAAAGGGAGAGGCGATTACCATTGTTCCTGCGGATGTCGCAGGGGGTGGTGTCGGTGAGTCGGTTCTAAATAAAGGATGAATATGAGCTTCACTCATACTTGGACTTGCAGAACGTGAGGGGACGAAAGTCCGTTTTGAATGAGTGGATTGAGCGGTGCTCGGACGGTCATGTCTCGAATGGTAGGTAAGTGCAGTCGGTGGTCGCTCGAGAGCCATCGCTGACTGAGAAGTTTGGTAGCCCTCTAGGACCTTAGCTGGGCTGACAGGTCTGCTTCCTGGAATGGTCTCCAATTGAGTGCCTCTGGTAGGGACGATTGGTGATAGAGCTTCGCGTAGCTGAAACTCTACATTGGAGGTGTCCCAGGTGTCAAACGCGTCGGATTGCTGAGAGTGCTGAGAGTGAGATGTTACTGTAGATCGGGTATCCGAATAGATACTAGAGTCCCGGGACAGAGACTCGCGAGCTGTTTTCAACAATCTCGTTCTTGAGTTGACTGGGCGGACCACATGGTGTAACGAATGCAGGGAGTCTCTCCACGAAGAACGTCGGGATTCTTTGGGCGAGGTGAAGTAGTCTGGGGTTAATGCCGAAGCTTCTGGCAGAGCGTAGTGTGGAGCTACGATCCGAAGTGGAGTTGGCGGAGTTGGAGGCCGTTGAGGAGCGTGCCTCTTTTCTGGTTGTTTCTTTTCGCTGAATGAAATTCGTGATAATTGATCCTTCTTCTCCGAGAGGAAGGAGATTCCGCGATCTTGCCGTGAAGTTCGTCTCAACACAAGAAGTGTGTAGAAGATAGTTTCCGCAAAGATGGACAAGCCCCAAAGGATAAACTCCGCGGTCACGTTCAGCTGGTCTAGATGGACGTTCTTCGTCTCACTCTTCGACTTGCTGACTGCGACAGGGTTGATTTTCTTTAGAACAAGCATATTGAGAGTGATGATCCCGCCTGCAAGTGCCAAAAGAGCGCCACTCCAGGGTAATATCCATCGATGCAACCATCCTCCCGAATACCACATACGCGAAGCGGTCAAGATCGCAACGAAGATAAGAGCGAAGCCGTCCAAGGTAGCCGCTGTAATGGCTGAATTGCGATAAGTCGTGGTTCCATCGATTTTCAGCTCCGTGGCATCGATAATGGTGAAGGATGTCGATGTAACCAACAGCGCAAATGTCACCAATCCAACCGAGCAGAACAACGGCCTAGATTCCAGAATGCGCCAACGTTCGGGCGCCATTTGAGATGCGAATCGTCGTCGAGCAGTAGTTGGAGATAATTTGAGCACCCAATTGACCGATTGCTAGTCTGAGGTTTAGCGATAGCCAATGCAAAATAAACTCCACTATACGGAGAATCTTCAAGGCATGCAAGGCTGGAATCTGCTATAAGGCCAGGATCGGGATTTCGAACGAGGGTTTGATCAAGAGTGCCAATGTGTGGGAGTTCAAGGGGCAAAACGAGTGTGGTCCAATATGAATATTCTGAACACGCAAAAGAAGGGTGCTGTATAGTTGGTGAAGGAGCAATGTCGCGTGCACAAGCAGGGCGAGATTTTCCAAGGGAAGGATCAAATAAGCAGTTCAAAGCGTGCTCACTTTTACTTCGCCACAATGAGCAAAAGAGCTAAGCAATTGTTTCGTTTCCTGATGTTTCGTTTGATCCCTTTTCATCGATCCGAGTCGTGGAGCAGGAGGTTGGTTAAAAGGCTAAATTTTGCGTTTCAAAGCATCTTCTCATTGACCCCCTTCGCCGTGGCGCAACACATTGAATTTCTTGAGTAACAAAAACATGGAGATTTCAATGAATCAATACAGAGATGATAGAAAGAGGCGAGATTCGATAAATGAAAATGAGGTAAGGGAGGATGAGGTTGTAGATGGCGGGCAACGGCAATCGGACATAGCTTGCACATAAACCACCACGAAAGAGGAGCACAACGCCCGCAAACGCGTCGGTTCCACTCCAAGGATTGCCTGACTACAGATCCGGGCCGGCTCAGCCTGGTAAGAATACCCCAGTTCTTAGCTTAAAGTAAATAGTAAATAGTCAGATAGTTTTCTATTTTTGCGTCCGTGATCTTCGCGGGCTGAAATCGGAGCTTAAAACTTCTCGGGCGATGGTTCTACATGATGTCCATGCGCCTGAAGCTGTGACTTCTTCAACCCCATCAATTCGAATCTTGGAAGATCCTTCTGTCTCGGCCCTGCCCGGCGCTGGGCAGTTTCGCTGCTGTGCTTGTTGACGTGAGATTCACACAAGGATCTCCCTGCGACCGGGTAAAACGAGATGAGGTTCGCGCTAGTCGGGATGAAACACCAAAGAAAAAGCCAACGAGCACGCGTTTGTTTGCCCAAGCTCCTTGTAAAAAAACGGTCGGCTACTTTTGTCAACAAGCTAGCTGATCCTGTCATTTGTCGAATTGACTTTCATGCAGAAGTTTCTCGGAAGAGCCGTTGCACCACGTTGCTAAACGGTGCACGAATATATGGAAGCATGATATGAGCTACAACAGATATTTATCTGCAGGAACTCCCGATAGGGTGGGTAGTCTTCACCTGGCATTTTGCGCGATCACTTGCCATATCGCGATTAATATAGGTATTAACGAAAGCTGGATTATTATCCTCCAAAGAATAGACATTAGACTCCAGAGGAGGTGCATTATCCTAATCTCGGAGATGCATCCGTGGTAGAATTAGTGGCTGAATATGTTTCCGATTGGCTCGGTGGCTGGCTGTGTTGTTGGAGAGGCGGAGAATTTAGTATCGATTTCGATACTCCAATGACTCCATGCGAACCTGCGAAGGCCAGACGTTAAGAATCGTGTTCGTCGCAAAGAACAAGGAGAATTACTCGTGACTCGTATACAGCGGAAATGCCTGTCGTGCCTGTGTACCTCCAACAAGGTGACGAATGATCGAGCAGCTTACCCCGGATATCTAGATAACCACCATCGATAATTAATTTAATGAAATTGTGCCCGCTGCAATCGATTGGTTTTCCCTGGTGAGAGTGGGAGGTCCGTACGCAAGAGCCGGTCTTTTCCATTGTTAGTAACCTCTAAATTGCACTGACGCCGTGTTTGTATTTTGCTAGGCAGAATTTCGGAAAGGTATGGTCCTCTATTCATTTGTGTTGACGGATTAAATCCTACTCAATTCCGGCTTATTGGAAGTGTTCTCGATAGATACGAATCAGGGAAGCTTGGGAATTCAGTGATGATGCTCGGCACAAAAGACTCCCAACCGTAGCTTTGGTGACTTTAGTCATTACAAGTCAATCTTTTAGGTTAAGGTAGAGAATTTTTGGCATATTCACATTGAAGACGATAATTTTATTATGACCATTCAATTTGCTATTAGTACCCTTCTCTCTTTTGCCCACGATGTTTAGAGCTGCAGCCATTATATGACAAATGGGGAGAAGGGAGCAAGAAGCATAAGAGCAGAGGAGATGCAGAGAACCAACCATTATACACCCTCACTGCAGACTTGCCCAACCTAGACATCCACGGAGAGTGGTCCATGTGCTGAGAGTGTGGAGAGCTTTTGACTAGATAGCCGTGAAAAAGAGAGATGTTAGAGCTCCTTGGGTATTTCGTTTCGCGCAACGCACTGATGGAGAAAGAGACAACTAAGCTCCCTCATCATCGTCAGGTTGATCGAACAGAAAGTTGGCCGCCAGCTCTTCATTCTTGTCACATGCGAAATATGCCTGGATGACAAGATCGCGCTCGAAACCAAGTCGGCATAACTATGGTAATGTTAATTGGAGTTACACCAGATTTAATAAGCTCAGGACCTACCCGCTCAATAGCTTCGCGTTCTTCTTCCGAGACTTGAATGGACTGTGCTCCTGGTGGGAGCGCTGCGTCGTCCTCGTGATCTTCAGCAAGAAGGCGCAAGAACTCTTCCGGCCGCTGGGCAATCATTTGTGCAAGTGCTGGGTTTCCAGTTCCGACCTGCTGTAGAATGGGTTCCAACATCTGCGGTTGCTGCTGTACAATCTGGCGTAGTTGCTGGAACTGTGCGTTGTTCCTCAAGAAATCGAGATTGCCACTAGCAGCGGCCGCATCCAATCCTGTCAATCCTGCAGAGGCAGCGGCCGCCCCAGCACCGGCACCTCCTCGAGCAGCTCCACCGCCTCCGCGACCACCACCTTGCGCAGCCGCAGCTTGTTCGAATAGGTTCACAGGTTCGTCACCGCCTGTAGCGACGGCCGGTGTGGCGCCTGTAGCTGGTGGGGGAGATGTAGCAGCGGCAGCAGCAGGTGGAGGCCTATTATCGCGCTGTGCGTTCTCTGGAATGCCATTCAATAGATATTCGACGGCGCGATCGGGGTTGAAGAACGCAGCCCTCATAGCCTGATCAATCTGATCTCTAGGGAAGCCCATGCTCTCCATGTTTTCGATCGCAGCCGCGCGCTCTGCGCCCATTGCCAAATTCGATGGGTCATTGAAGGATCGCTCAGTTGCAGGCGCGGCGCCAGCTGGGGATGGGGTTGGAGGAGCATTGGAAGAAGTTGTTGGTGGGCCAGCTACTGGTGCTGCGGGCGTCTGGACGGGCGCTGGAGCAGGTGTGGAGGGAGCGGCTTTACTAGACGAAGCTGCTGCGGCGGGTTTTGGCTATCTTATTATCAGCACTGTGATGCAGCAAATGCATAAATCTTTGCGCACCTTTGACAACATGCACACAATGAAGCCTTTCTCTTCAATGTTGTAGGTCTGTACAGTCTTATCATCTTGGAGTATCTTGCCTATGAAACAAATTAGCTGCATGCTCGCCAGCTTCCTCACAGCTTTTCTGTGTTGAAAGAATCTCGTACCTGAATAGATCAGCTTCTGGAGAGAGGGTTCCCAACCCTTTTCCTTCTCGATCTTAGCCTTGACCTCCGAGATCTATTTCGAAATCAGCTAAATGGCTCACAACTCGTGAACTCTATCAACTTACAGTCTCATGGGCGTCAGCTTCGATGACGAATTTTTGCTGCTTGAGATCCTAGAATGAATATGTTAAACACTGCGAATAGGAAAAGAACACATTTGCAAAGGAAATAATACCTTGAAAGTGAGCTTCATGGTAGCGGCAAAGCGAATGGAAAGTTTCACAACGAGAATATGGAGTCTTCGTTCAAGTAATGAAGTAGTGGGGGCGTAAAAGACCTGTGGTTGGTTTTTTAAGAAGATGGGTTTGTGGTTTGGGGTTGTGGTTTTTAAAAGTAAGATGTAGTAGCGAAGTATGTGCTGGAGAAAGCGCTTCTTCTCGGTTCTAGCAGGAGCCCCGGAGGTGGTTCGATTTAGGTTGCAACTTCACCAAGCAATAATGCCAGGCTGTAGAGCGATGATGCACAAGGACGTTGCGCCTCCTCAACGATTATGAGGCAGAAACCTTGATGCCTGAAGCTTGAATGGCGGAATCAGCCACTAATTTCTGGGGAGCAGCCACTAACTTCGGCCGCCTAAATTTCCTACTCCCTTGACACTACGACGTCGTTCCATCATGGCCAACGAAGCTCCTGATCCCCGAGCTTTCAAAACATGGGAGGATGCATTTCAGTACCCGGTACCTACTGTTCGGAAACTAGAACAGCAACTGCGCAGTCATGGTGAAGAAAACCGGCAGCAGTTGCGCACTTTGGTCGGGTAAGTAGGGATTTATTCTCGGTAGGTGTCCAGAACAAACATTAATGGTATTATTTATTAGCGTGTCCTATCGGGATCTACTTGGTACAGCCGAGAGAATAATTGATATGGATAGTCAGATGCATGAAGTGGATACAATACTCGGCCAAGCGGCGCAAAAATGCAACTCCGGGGCTGTGGATAAGATATTCAAGAACTACAGCAAATTTCACAATGAGAAAAACATCAAAAGTAACGCTGATGGAGTCTGGGGCCTCGAAAAATGCTAACAACCAAAGTAAAGACTCACGTCGAAACGCGCTAGCTTCGCATCTTGCGATCTTGCAAACCTGCACTGTGGTTATATCGCGATTGCTAAAGAGAGGGGGATCGTCCCTCCTGGCGGCCAAAATACTTGTGTTGGCTCGGTTAACCCACAAAACGCTATCCCAGGATTCTGATGCTCCCCCACTGATTGACATTCTCCGGCGGAGGCTGGCTTTGTTGCGGGAGAAACTCCTCAGTGTCATTGACAAGCGTATTGCAAACCCGGAAAGAGATGTTGAGAGCCTCATCGAGGACCTGTGCGCCTACTCCCTAGCAACTAGCTCAACACCTACGCTTGCCCTTCGTCATTTCCAACGTGTGCGACTCGAGGCCATCGGTTGGGATCTTGAGCAGACGTCGTCCAAGATTAAAGAGCATGTATTAAGAGCTGTAAAGCTATTACTCCATACTTTACAAGAAACTCAGACGGTGTTTCCAAAACGATTAGCAGATGCTCTATTCAAGCTCAAAGACCGACCTTTAATACAACAGAAGGATGTGGCAGCCATTTCAGAACTTAATCTTGATATCCATGCACGGTGGATGGCAGACGAGCTCCGGAATTACACTCCTTGGCCTCGTCACGACGAGCTGCACAAGTCAGAAACAGACAAAATTACCAAAACTTGGGCAAAGGAAGCCGTCACTACATTTCTCTCGGCTATGAAGCTAATTCTTTCAGCTGAGGATGACTTTGCGGAAATCATGACTTTGAGGAAAGAACTTCTTGAGGCCTGGCCATGGACCGATTCGCGCATCCCTGGCTTTCATTCTGCTGATGTTGTGGATCAGTTGCGTGAATTACTCAATGATCAGCTCAGTACTATTGTGACGGAGCGTATCAAAGAGCTACAGACGCTGCCAACTGCGATTAGCAGCGCGTTGGAGTCACTAGAACCACAACCAAATACGTCTATGTGGGCGACTTCTGTGACTTCCATGGACCACAGCGGTGGAGCGTCACAATTCAAACGTACTATTCATGAACGGTACCACGGCGGCAGTGATGCGATTGCAAATGTTCTACGCACCTACGATACTTGGGTGGAAGGTATCACGTCAGTCCGATCACTTTTGAAAGAAATGCGGGACATGAGATGGGACGATGAGATTGGCGACGACGTCGATGATTTGGATTCCCGCCAAGTCCTCCTGAGTGAAGACGATCCTCGAACTCTGGAGGCGGTCCTAACGACAAATCTAAATGATGCTTCAAAATATCTTCGAGCGTCTCTTCTCGACATTGTAAAGAATGTCACGAATGCCGAGGCTGTCGGACCAGAAAAGCCGATATTCGTGCTGCGTGTGATTCGAGGGGTATCTCGCTTTTCGTTGTGGAGAGATCAAGCCATTGTCGGACCAGCGTTGCAATCAACATCGGAAGCGTCCATCATTCAACCTCTGCACGATGCCGTTGGGTCATTCGTCGTCTCGCGTGCTCTCAGGACTTATCAAAAATCGCTCAAGAAATTTTCAAAAGCGGCGCATGTTCCAGCCAGGTCACTCTGGGAAGGCACCCCACCACTACCTGTGCAGCCGACGCCTGGACCCTTCAAATTCCTGCGTACTTTGACTATAGATATGGCAAGTCAAGGTACTGACCTGTGGTCTGTGGGAGCAGTGGATGCGGTCAAATCAAAAGCTTTAGAACAGCTAAGTATTCAAATCCGCGATTTTGTTTCCCGGCATAAAAAGGATGCCGAGATTATTCCAACGACGAACGGGCATGGCGAATCTGATCAGGCTGTCGAAGAATCGGACGACGCTGTTACAGGTCAGCAAAACCAAAGCGACGAGATTCTCAAAGATAAATTAACGCAACTTTTCTTTGATACAATGTTCCTTCAACAAGCCTTGGCGATATCGAGGCTCGAGGGACAAAACAAGCCGTCTCATGCCCCGGCAATAGAGAAGACAATCGCATCTAGCCCGCACCTGGACGCCCAGGCAAAGACTCGGATTCGCAAAAGTGCTTCTGAGTATTGGAAACGCACTTATCTCCTTTTCGCTCTCCTTTGTCCTCCCGATCACTTTTGACACCGCTTCACGACAATGGGTCTTACTCGCTACAGTTACATTGAGCGCTTTCTTAGCTTTCCTAAGGATAGTGGCAAAGCAAAAAAATTCAACTTTATAGTCCGCCTATACCCATGTTACATGTATGATCATATATCTGAACCAAATTGTCTTGTTTGACCTCTCCAAAAATTGAGAAGTTCACGGTCGGTGCGCAGCGCAACAATAGCATACGTCTGTTGATGCACGCCAAGAGGTTTTCTTACACCTTTCACCTTTACCAGTGTTTCCTGTACAGGTGGTCTTAACATCATCGCATTCGCGTTTTCGTTTTCGGTGTTGAGGATCTGTAGCTGGTGGTGGTACGGATGTTCCTGGCTGTGGTTGCGCCGGTCCCACTGGTCCTGGTAGTGGTTGAGCTGCCGGTTTCACTGGTGCTGGTGGTAGATGACCTGCCGGTGGTAGTGTCTGCTGTACTGGAGGGAATATGGGAGGAGGGAGAATAGGAGGGGGACGCATTTGACCGATAGGCTGCCCCATGGGCTGTTTTGGAATGCAGCCTGGTTGATATGGAAGATAGGCCTGTGGATTTGGAAGATAGGTCTGTGGATTTGAAAGACAGGCCTGTGGATTTGCACCATATAGCACCGGTCCGATCCCGGGTAGACCGTTCACCGGCCCTTGGTTGTAGCCAAATCCATTTGCTCCAGGAAATTTGAAGTCAGGACGCAAATTCTCTTGATAACCGCCAGGATAGACTTTCGGCACATAATCATATCCCTCTTGGTTAAATTTGAGTTGTTGAGTGTATTGTCTTGGTTTTGGGGAAACTCGTGCAAGCTGTTGGGCTTCCTGGATCTTTTTTCGTTTTGCTGCCTCCTCTTTGTCTTCGACCTTCTTGACATCTTCCATGAACTGCTTACCCATCGTCGCAGCATTATCGCCGGCCTTGAAAGTGGTTTCGTTCAGATGTTCCTTCATGTCAGGGGGTATATAGGTTTCTTTTGTAGCCAATTTCTCTAATGTCGCGTCTATCTCCTCCCTCAAGTCTGCTAACTTGGGCCTGTCCTCAGGCCTGTATGACAAGCATCTAGTCATCAACCTGGTAAGCTCCTTACTATACTTGTCATGTTGCCATTTGATTTGACCAGATACAAAGCCGGACTCCCAAAGGTAGACCCATCTTTTCTTTCCCTTTTCCATTATCTGGGGCCCATTATCGATATACGGATAGTACCACCCATGGTTGACCATGCCCAACTGCCAAATGATAATTCCGAGCCCGAAAACATCAGTCCCCGAAGAAAGCTTCACTTTACGAGCCCGGTTTGCAGTCCCACCTCTTTGTTCAGGAGCCATGAGACAAGGAGTTCCTGAATCGAGAAGATCATCCGGGTTCGTCCATCCAGATCCCAATTCCCTGGATAGACCAAAGTCTATCAGCTGAACCGATGGCCAAACGAAATTCTCTGCATATTCATCCAGTGGGTCAACGAGGGCGACATTCTCGTCCTTGAAGTCTTCGTGGAATATCGGATTCCAGCCCTTCTTTCCACCTCCTTCAGCCATGCTCTCTATGGCTGAGAGAAGCGACCTAGCGACATACCAGATGAACGGCTCGGGAACGGAAACGTTCGGATCATTGACATTCGAGTCGCTGATTTGCGCTCGATATCTGTTAATGACTTGGAACAAGGTCCCATGTGGAGCATAATCCATCAAGATTTTGAGCAAACGATGTCGCTCCACCAAATCGTATCCCCGAAAATGGAGAATATTGGTCCTGTGAGGCTTCGGCAGTCCACTAAGTCGGCGATGTACTGAAACTTCAATAGGGACACGAGGATTTTTATCCGTCGTGCTCCAATAAGTTAGGGTATTCCAATATTTTGTCAAGTTTTGTTGTTTGACTACCATGCTGTCGATAATTTTATTGGTTTCTGTGTCGTATAATCCCAGTGTACCCAGGCTCCTTGTCCTCCTGCTCCTAATTGCTTTCTACAGAACCACATATTGTTGTAATGATCCCGTGTTCTAGCTGTTTCTACAGAACCTATTCGGGGATCCCAGCTAGAGTTATGGGTGGGCACATCGGTAGGAGCTTCATGAGGCTCTATTCTCTTGATCCAGTCTTTAACCGCCGCGAGGTAGTGGTTAAAAGTCGGTTTCGGAGCAGTGCGATTTCCCTTACCGGTCAAATTCCGATATACCTTGAAGCATGCAGCATATGTCTTCCGAGGAAGACTCGTCACTCTTCGCCAGGGCGGCACTTCGGAAGATGTTTGGTTGTGTAGAGCTGGGTTCTTTAGAGCTGGATTGATTCCATCAATTGCACCTCCAGTCGCATTTGGCTTCGAGGCCGTTTTGCCATTCTTGCTACCTGAGGTCGGCTTGATGGGAGCCTTGCCCTTGTTGCCCGGCAGTACCGAAACTGCTCGACTTTTCCTACGAGGAACAAATGACTTCTTTATACTCGAATTTTGAGGTCGACGCAGTGGATCGTCGACTTTAGGTCTTGATGCTGACGGCCGCGCTCTTGTCTGAGCACTTTCCTCGTTCACAGCTTCCTCTGAACTTTCACTTCGCCCTGTACAGCATTTCCTTCCGCAAGCTCTTATCGAGTCGATTGGAGGCTTCTTCATACCGGTCTCTTCTCGCATTCTTAAATTCGTTTCTCTATCATCTGCCCAAGCAACGTATTGTCTTTGTTGTTCTTCAGTCAATTCTTCATAGTAATCACTATATATTTGCATCCGTACAGCGGCTTCTGAACGGAGGTTAGCTCTTCCCTTCTCACCTGCTTTGAAAATACTTCCCTAATGACAACTCTTGGTAATGACAGTTGTACCAAGCCGCATGATATTTGAGGAACAGCACACGGCCATCCTCTTTCTCGCCAAAAGTTAAGCTGGGCACACCAGCGGGTGCATCTGCGTCTGCCATATCACTTATGAGACCCTTGTTGACATAGCATAAAGTGAAAAAACAAAAGTTCGCAAAGGAAGAGTGCCATTTCTCATCCTCGAAGCAGATTGCTTGTCGAGCTCATTGTTCTTTGTTGTGGAGTCCACAACCAATGCTTTTGTATACTTCTGCCGTTTTCGGAAATAAATCTTTCTGGAATCGAATGAACAACATACGAGGGACTCGTGAATTTGGATACCGTGCTCTCAAACTGACAGTTTTTATTGAGAAAGGTCGAGTTTTGTATGGAGCGTTGCGCTCAGCCTTGTTTGGATTGCTTTGCATTGATTGGGCCAACAGCATTGTGTAGGAATTTTCCCTAAAAAACAAATGCAGTGAATGAACAGACACTGTGCTATGGGGAGGCACTACAGGGGTGTTGTAAGCTGAATTACTAGTACATATCGTGTAACGATTAATTGTTTCTGTACAAGTAGGCATAAGAATAGCCCTGTCAACCTTTCTGCACACATAATTGAAGATATCAATAGCCAAACATTTCGGCCCTCATAACTGTATGGATGCTCAAGCTTCGGATCACTATCCCCATTTACACCAACGATTTTGAATGAAAGTGTGAAATCACGAGCTAAAAAGGTGGCGCTGAGCTCAGGCCAGCGTAATTAACTCGTTTTCCGCTCTAAATACCACAAAAGGATTTGAAATATATCACGTGCTCTAAAATAGTGGGTCCAGGTCCGCCCCCACGGGTCTAGACATGAAAACCGACCGACAACATGCCACAAATCAGCACCCCAAGGCTACAGTAATCACAATGATTCAATATCATCAAGCCTGTTGCCTCGCATACAGAGTCATAACTAAGTTAACAGAGACAAAATTTGCTTAAATTCGGGGTATGATGTGCGGGGGCGCAGGCAGCGACGAAGGATTCCTGAGTCACTCACAAAGGACACCGTATTTCCATTTTTAGCTTCAGCAAAAACTCGCAATAGTACTTACACACTGATCGAGTCTCCATTCATATCATCGCGACTTCCTCAAACTTATATGCCCCAGGCTGCAACGTTATCGCTTTCACCGCCTCACCCATTCACGGCTAGTGGCGTCTTCAGGTACTCTTTGCGGTGACAGCTGTTTGTGCCTTCAAAAGCTTCCACCTCCCACTTGATTGTTTCGTACTTTCTTTACTTCCACCACCCCACTTTTCAGCCATTCAGAACTTCCTCACTGTATCAAGTGTTCGCTTGATGATTTAAACACTCTTTTCTTCTTGTTTCATATTCTCCCATTCGCAAGTGTCATCAACATGACTATCAAGAAGTCTGATACCACCATGGCTGAAGCTGAGAAGCCTATTGCTGCCGTTGCTGAAGACGCGGCAGTTGGTCCTGAGGTGGAGGGGAAGTCCTCCGATGCTGCCACTACTGAAGAGAAACCCAAACACTCTGTTCTCAACTCCAAGTATCCTGTCCTCTTACCCTTCAACGCAAATATTTTCGCTTCAGACAAGGACTTCGCGACCTACATCGATAAATTGCCCTTCTTCTCAAATCCAGCATCTAACAAAGATGAATTCCCATCGGTGGAGAAAGCTAAGCGTAAGGTGCCTCAAGAATTCACATCGTCAGCTACCAAAGTACTAAAACCTACTCTAGCAGAGTCAGAGAACGAGGTGGAATCTAAGGATGAGGTCGTCGCTGCCAAATCCAAAGAGAC
The DNA here is from genome assembly GCA_010583015.1 of Tothia fuscella. Taxonomy (NCBI): domain Eukaryota; kingdom Fungi; phylum Ascomycota; class Dothideomycetes; order Venturiales; family Cylindrosympodiaceae; genus Tothia; species Tothia fuscella. The sequence continues at coordinate 124,111 of MU007027.1, read as the reverse complement.
TCTTGTTCCTGAGGTCAAGGCCGCGCCAATCCCAGCACCATTCAAGGATGCTCTCATGCAAAACCTCGCCTTGAATCAGGATGCTGATGACCTCAAATCTGCCAACAAGACTCTCACCGAGAACGCAGATGTCGCCTTCATTTCGACCCAGTCAGCCCTAGTTGATCTATTCTACGAGCTCACAGAGACTCTCGAAGGCAAGCGAATGGAGAAGGTCTTGAAAGATGCTTGGGAGGAAGATTCGCTCTCTACTCTGAAGATCGTCTTCAATGCCCGTAGCATTCACCTTGGGAAGGCTTCCAAACCTGCTGCTTACCACGCCATGGGCTGGATCTACCAGAATCATCCACAGACTTTTTTGGCCAACCTCCCTTGGCTCGTTCGACCTGTCATTGAGAAGAAAGCACCCAAGGAAGAGAAGAAGGATGAAGGCCAGGACTCCACTACTACCAAGCTCGTGGAAGCAGAGGATGACGATGACTTTGACATGGTGTCCGATTTCGGCGATGTCAAAGAGCCTGTCAAGGAAGTCCCCATCATTCAGCTCCCCTCTGCCGATGCACCTCTGTGCTCCAACACGAGCCAGTTTGATGTCAAGAATGGGGTCGCACACGGGTACTGGAAAGACCTGCTCAACATGCTTGTCCTCGCCGCCAACGACGAATTTCATGCCAAGGGAGATATCCGCAAGATTTTCAATGTGCAACCCGAGCCAAAGAAGCGCCTCCGCAACTGGGATGCCAAGGAAGCAAAACAGCGCAGGACCCAGACCGACAAGGAGCGCCACTCACGCGTTATCCAAAAGCTCAAGACTGATTCGGTTTACGAAGCTTTCCATCTCACCGTGGCTCGCCTCTTCGCCTCACAACTTCGCGTCGATAGCGCAGCTCTCAAGACGAAGAAAGGTCGGCGGAACATTTCCCTCGCTGCTAAATGGGCTCCGTCGCATGGCGAGTTTCACGACAAACACACATTCATCGCGTCCTCGATTGCTGAGATTCTCCACTCCCGTGAGTCGATTTGCCCCCAGGTCAACGAGAGCGACCGAGAATTGTACCTCAAGCACGCCCGTCTTGCTTACCGTACTGTAACCGTGTCACCCATCCGCAAATTCCTTGCCGTGGTCGAACGTGATATTACAGCCAACACGTTTGACAAGATTAAATATGAACGTGTTCCATCCCTCGCCATGGATCGCTACCAAGGTCTCTTCATCGAGAAAGACGAAGCGCACTTTTCTGATTTCCTCTCCAAAGTCGCGGGTGGCACGGCCAAAGTTTCTGGTGCAGTCCTTCTGCCCTCGACTCTTGTCAGCAAAGCCATGGGTCATGCCGGTCACGGTATGTACCTTGGTAGCCGTCCTGCGAAAGCCAAATCCAATCCCAAAGCCCGGGCCATCAAAGCCATGGCGGAGGGCCAACTCCTCGACGGCCAATGGAAGAATCTCGTTCAACGTATCCGTGATAACGGCAAATTGGAATCCTCCATTGCCGTCTGCGACGTGAGCGGCTCGATGGGATCCCCTCGATATCCCGACGGCACCACACCAATGCACTCCGCCATTGGTCTGTCCCTACTTTTGGCAGAAGTAGTCGAACAACCCTTCGGAGGCTGCTTCATCACCTTCTCGTCCTACCCGGCAATTCAGAAAGTGGGCGGTCCCACCGACAAGCGTTCCTTCACCGATAAAGTGAAGTACATCATGTCTTCCGATTGGGGCATGAACACGGACTTTACCGCCGTCTTCGAGCGCCTGATCCTCCCTCTCGCCATCAAGCACAACCTCAAGCAAGAAGACATGGTAAAGCAAGTCTTTGTATTCAGCGATATGCAGTTCGATTCCGCGTGTGACCGCAACGAGCGCTGGACTACTTCCTTTGAGCGTATCGAGAAGAAATACAAAGAGGCCGGGTATGAGATGCCCACACTTGTATTTTGGAATCTCGCTGGCAGTAGATCGTATGATTATGAGGACCGGGGAGTCGATGGTGTGACTAAGCCTGTTGAGGCGGATCAGCCTGGTGTTGCTTTGGTGTCTGGGTATTCGCAGGGGCAGATGAAGATGTTTCTTGATGGGGGGAAGTTTGAGGATCTTGGTGTTGAGGAAGAGGTTCAAGATGAGGTTCTTACTGATGATGAGGAAGATGCTGTCGAGGGTGGAAGTGGAGTGGTTGGGGTGAAGGTTGTGAAGAAGCAGAAGGTGGATCCTATTTCCATTATCAAGAAGGCTATCAGCCATCCGGCCTACCAGATGCTCAAGGTTGTTGACTGATCGATGGGATATGGTGTGGAGTTTTATTTTTATTTTCCGACAATGGGCTTTGCTTCACAGTGGTTGGGTGTGGATACCCTACACAAAAGCTCTTAGAGCATGATATGACCTTTACGACTTATGACCTTAGGATAGTAGATTGGGAAAAAATAACATTGCACGGCGTCGTCGGATGGAGTTTAGCATATATATATGCTTTAATGTACCAATATTTTCGGCCTTTGCCTTCATGACTCTATTCTCTCTTCGTGACATTTCATTCTCTATTACGAATTTTATTATTAAGCTCGCATAAATAGTTTCTCGAAATTGAGGGATGGGTATCATGCAATATCTCAGAACGATTGGAGCACACCCAACAATTCTATTCATAATTTGACTTCCCACAAATCTCAATATTGTGGAAAATGTCGTAGACCTCGTGATTTAGACTTTATATGGGACCGCATGCAATGTAAAAGTTCAAGTTGGATGCAATCACAGCGAATACGCATAGGTAAGTGATATCTCATTTCGTGAGAATGTCACGATTTTCAACATGACCATCGTCCTTGAAGGTGCCGAATATTTTCCAAACATCCAAATGGGGTTTTCGTCCTCCGCAGCTCTTGCGCCAGACAGACCCATTTCTTCACCTCCATATCTATTTTCTACCTCATAAAATCCATCAACGTTTCCAAGAACAACGCAGTCTTCTTCATTTCGTAGCCTCTCCCACAATATCAAGCTTCTTCAACGTTTCTCTCACATTCGTCCCCAGATCTGTTTCCTGTTCTCCAGCACCCTCCACGCTGCCATCGGGTTGTGCTTCTACTTTCTTCGCGGCTCCTGGATATCCACTGCCCTTATTTTTCACCTTTTTGACTTTCTTGACTTCCGGCGGTGGTGGATAGGCTTGTTTTTCTATGGCTTGCCATTCGGGGGAGGCTTGAAATTCTGCTTGTATGGGTTCGAGGAGGGTGATTAGGGCTTCTGTTACTGCTGGTTTGAGGAGTTGTGGTGTGAGCTTGTATATGTGTTAGCGATTTTCGCAAGCAAAGTTTAGAAGACAAGACATACGACATCATTCCTATAATCCTCCCTCATCTGCTCAATCCCTGTGTAAACCAACGGCTCAAGCCCATCCCTCGACCTCTCCACCACAAACTTCTCCTTCCCCTGCCCCTCCTTCAACGCACTAACAGGTAGCAGCACATACTCCACAAAAGTAAGTACACCATTCCCTTCCACTTCTTTCGGCGCCGCCACCGCCTTCTTCAGCTTCTTTCGAACAGCGTCTGCAGTGTCTAAAATGTCGATCTTGGAGTCTGGGTCTGAAGCGCTCATTTTGCCGCCTTGGAGGCCGGGGACCATGGGGTTCATCATGTGGGCGCGTTGTCTGTACCCGATTTTGGGGAGGATGTCTTTGGCTAGGGCGAAGATTTTGCGTTGGTCTGTGCCGCCGAATTGGACGTCTACGGATAGGTATTGTTCGTCTAGGCATTGCCTGTGTTATTTGGGTCATGGTTAGCATGGTGCTCCAGTATGGCTTCGTGGATGAATTGGGGGATATACGCACATGAGAGGATAAATGAGAGCACTCAGCGGCGCATTTTCACTCTGCTTTACTACTTCTGCGCCTGCCCTCTTTGCATCATGTTCGCTCACTTGGGTGCTCATCTTCAGTAGATCCATTATATATTCCGGTGATTTCTGGTAGGATGATCCAAGTACGAATTGTAAATGATCGATTGGTACGCCCACAGCTTTCAGTAAGGACGTTATAACATATTTATAATACCTATCATACAAATTCAGTAATTCATCCTACTGCACTCCCACGAAGAAAAAGCAATTGGCCCCAACTTACTGTGCTCTATACTCCACCAACTCAATCGGCGCCTTCAAATTATCCAAAAAGCCATGAATATCCGCCAGTAAAACCTTGACTTTACATCCCGCCTGTAGAAATTGTGCTATCTTTACCATGGGAACAAAATATGCGCAATGGGGTCGTCCTGTCGTTGCTGTGCCCCAGTAAATTTCTAAAGGGCGTCCGGATTCTAGTACTGCGTCTATGATTTCGGGGTTGAGTACTTCTTCTAGGTGGGAATTGAGGAGGGATTTGACCTCCGAGGTGGAGAGTTTGGAGGCCATTTTACAGGGTGGAAAGAGGAGGGAGGAATTGATCGTAGGGTGGGGGCACAGGAGTAGAGATCGGGGTTTTTGGAGTCACAATATTTGGATTTGATATTCGTGAGGGATGCTTGAGTCAAGGGAGGGTTTTATGCCTTGTGGCCTGTGATTTCGGGCATCCCGAGATCTAAACAACCTTCAAAGCACTTCATTCTCAAACGAGGCAGTCATTATTTCTTCAACGATGATATCACTACCTCTCCCTGTTCTAGTTCTTCGAATCACTGAGGGAAGAGAACCTCTTTTTGGAAACATTCTGCTTGCTTCCACTAGAAATAGATGTGCACAACAAAATTGCAACTAGATCTCTCTTATTCTTCTCCATTATATGTAAATCTGCATTTCACTTCAATTTCGTGCCTACACGTCCAGCTCTGAGAGATGCGACATTAAACATCCTTGAGCTTGCTCTCAATTGAAAGGACTGCTTCTAATTTCTTCTACCTGCCATTTTCGTTTACAAATCATTTCACAGTTCTCCTCTTTTTGTCGACAAGGTGTTTCTTATTTGAGCATGAGCTAGGAAGGGAACAAAATCGAACAGCTATTGTTTCCATTCGCTCCTTCCTCTATTTAGAACATTGCACACTTCTATACTACATTTAAACGTAATAAGCCTTAACAGCACCCGGAGTAAAAGCCTTCCCATCAGGATGTCCATAAGTAGAGCAAATCTCCGCATAAATCTCCCCAGCCTTCCCTGTAGCACTCCTAGACAAATGCACCAAATTCGGCTTCGTCGCCGTCCCCGGCTGCTGCGCCTTCCAAGTCAAAACGTCACCGGCACCGATACTCCAACCAGAATTACTCTTCACGTAACCATCAAAGAAGAGTTTATTGCTCTTTTCGACTTTTTCGGCCGCTTCGAGAGTGATGGGTACGGCGGCACCGTCAAAGGGGTGGCGGTCGGCGTAGTAGTAGCCTAGGTTGCCTTCGCAGGTTATGGCGCCTTTGGCGGTGGGTTTGTCGCCGATTGTGCAGCTTATGCCGTCGGCGAGGTTGGGGGAGGCGGTGGCTGTTTTGGTGAGGTAGACGGTTTTGCCTTCGATGGTTACGCCGATTTTGAAGGGTTTGCTCACGTCGGTGGGGGCAGCGAGAGCGCTTGGGACATATTAGTATTGTGAATAAGTGCCAATGGTGTAATCATTATTGTAGCTTACCTGACCGCAAGCGCGGCTACCACGGCAATGATCTTGGAAACCATTTTCAAAAAGATTGTAAAAAAACGAACGACTTGTACAAAGGCAATGAGCGAATTTGAGGTACTTGAGAGTAGAAGAAGAACAAGCGCACGTACGGGAGAGTTTTTCATTTGAGTAAATGATTCCTCGTGTTTGCGGCGAAGCTTAGCCCTAAAGTCAATTTATATTGCCACTTTCGGATTGCTCGAGACCCTCTATATGAATACAGGGATGTTTTGTGTCCTGAGCCCACCAGTGGAAGCATGGCTTAAACTCCGAGATTGAAAAGTGGTGTTAAAGATTCGCGTTCGTTTGAAGTGTCGGTTAGCTTGAAGAGAGGGTTAAAAACGGCGGAGGAGCTTCCATTGTTGAATTGTTGTGGCTACCTTACCATAACACAGTGAGTGGTAAGAGTCAAGTGAGTAGATCGGTGGATATATATGACTGCTGACAAAGGGTGGATAGATTGGTTTCCGTCTAGCGTAATAAACCTAAGTCGTGTGGATTTCGTGAAAGAACAATACTCAATGCCCACTTCAATACAATCGCATCCTTCAGACCTGCTGCCGCTGTTGCGCTCTTCAAGTCTGAATTGGGTTATGCAGATCCTGGCAAAGGCTTCCACTATCCGCCTCTTGTAAATATGCAGATAATGCAAAATAAGAAGACCACAAAGACTGCAGTATTATCAAGTGAGGATACGGCTAAAGACTGTCGAAAATTGATCATCTGATATATTATCACTACTCATTCCCTTTTCTCGCATTCATCGCATTCTCGCTTCGTGAATGCCGTTTCTAGCCTTTTGTCTTGGTGTCGTTGAAGTTTTACGAGGCAGACCGCAGCGTGGCTGTGCAGAAAGATGAACAAAGAGAGTAAAAACATCAGCCCATGTATAAGATCGGACCAATAGCATGAAAGAAATTTTACGCTCCTTCTACTCGTGCTACTGTATGCTCAAGGCTGAATCGTGTCTCGTTTTGGTAAGTAGTACGATCAATCCACTCCACTCTTGCTGGATGTATAAATGACTAGTCGGCCTGTAAGGTTTTGTAAGCTCAAGATCGAAGATTCAAACTTCAAAGACCAAGTCAAACATCGAACCCATTCAACCTTTTTTCATATCAATTTGAAAGCGATAATAGTATCAAGATGGAAGTCGAGAAGAAATCGCACACCCACCTCGATCCAACAATGACTAAGCACGAACCGGAGACGGGCACTTACCTTGACGACCCCCCAGATATCATGCGCGAAAATTTGTCTTCCAACGAGAAGAAGGAAGTGGTAGCGTACGCCCATTCGAACTACTCCACAGAGACCGACGTCACCGTCGTTGCTCCCTCAAACTTCAATCCTTCAAGGACACTCGTAATCAATGCTCGCGGTATAGCGCTTATACGCCTACCCTTCCCGTCAAGAGAACTCGAGATCATAGTCTCCACCCCCGAAGGTGATTTGGCGTATGTCTCCACGAGAGCAAAGGCCAGGTCTGGAAATGCCACTCTTACGGAAGCGAATGGGACTGCGTTGATCGCTTCCGAATATTTTTGGGGTCCTGGACGCGATCCTAAACTACATATCTTGAATCGAGACAGCCCATCCGACATCAAGATTGAAAGCAAATGGACAAGTCGATCGCAAGACTTTGTCCTTCCCTCCGAGCAAAAGCTTCAATGGCGCTACTCCCGCGAGATCGATCCATCAACCTCCAACACAAAGGGCCAGAAACGATCTTTTCTCGTCCTCGAAGTCCCTGGAAACAAAAAAGAGAAGAATGCGAGATTGGCACAGCTGATAAGGAACGATGAAACGCGGACGCCAGGCACAAAGAAATGCGATGCTGGCAATGGTGGCGAGATTGTTATGGATGAGAATGCTATGAAAAGTTTTGGTGTTGCTGAGGATTTTGTTGTGGCTAGTTGCTTGATGATGTTGAAGAAGGAGATTGATAGGAGGAGGACGTATCAGATGTTGATGGTAGGGGGTGCTAGTAGTGGTGGTGGTTCCTGAATGATTGGGAGAACTCTTTTGTGGTGTGGTTTGGGGCCAAGGTAATGATATTGAGTCGCCTTCGAGTTTTCAGTCCCGTTCAACAAATAGCGTCTTTCTGGGACAATTTCAGACATTGGTATATCTATTCACTAGCTTTTCGAGAATTCTGAGGACTCGAGATATCTTAGCATCGACTCGTTCTGGACCGCCTCTGGAGCTTGAACTATTTGTCTTGTGAAATACATGACATGCCACTCCTGCGCTATAATCACTTCGCTCGTTGACCTGGCCTGCGGAGTGACAATGCTGACATTTCATACTCCGCTGAGTCCTCGAGATACGACAACAAGAAATAGAGGTATATCTTATAGTTCGGCTGAAACGACTGCCACATTCCGGGGAGGAAAGGAAGTATCATCTCTTCAGGAGACCTTTGATCCTCTTGCGCAGAAGCGGATTGCAAAATTGGGCTGAAGGCCACAGATACTGGCAGTACATAGATAATCTCAATGGAATAGTGCCACGAAATAGGAGTTGACGAGAAGGTGGCAGGAGATGTCTAATCTCTGAAAGAAGCTTAGCGGCTGTCTCCAAAACGTCCATGCTTTGTATTGTATAAGGGACACTCCATGTAACTTACACGCGTGACGCGGTGGACACTCATCGTGCGAAAAAAGAAACCGTGGAAGATTGGAGAGCAGTCGAGTCTCTCAGATCTACTGTGTAGGCAATTGGGTAAGAGGGTGTTCCACGCTTGTACAGTAACACTCATGATCCATGGCTAATCTATGAAGTCGAAGGCTGTCCGCTCTGGGCACTCTCTATGAAGCAAAAGCGTAAGAAAATAGATGGAATCTTAGATTGTCTGTACCGACCGACGGGTTCTTCGTATTCTAATTGAAATAGATACGAGTTTCCTGGCCGGTGCCGATGTCGATCAAATCGCTGCTTCAAATTTTCCAAAGGCAACTAGGGGCCAGAACATCGTGAATATTTTATACCGCGTATCTTTATATACTAGACCCGTTAGACCTGACCTTTTCAGTCGTTCCTCTCTTTCCAGTTCGACTTTGCGTATTCTCCTTATGGCACGCTCTTGGTTGTTCATTTCCTTATTTTCTTTTTTCAACTCATTGGCAATAGGAGCTGTCTCTCCAGCCACAATCACAGCATGCAAAGCTCTCGAAAAAGCACTCCCTAATAACGTTCTTTACAAAGTTGGTGCTACAGCTCAGAGGTACAACATCGAGCAGGGGGATTACTGGTCTGTTGCTCTCTCAAGCTTAAGTCCAGCATGTATAGTACAGCCTACGGATGCCCAGCAGGTTTCACAGGCAGTGAAAATCCTAAATCAGAATGAGGATGCTAAGTTTGCAATCAAGAGTGGTGGCCATGACCCAAATCCAGGCCAATCGGCTATGGACGAGGGTATCGTTATTGCGCTTAGCCATCTCAATGGAACGACATATGACCCAGCAAAGAAAGTAGCATACGTTAAACCAGGTGGACATTGGTGGGATGTCATTGGCGCGTTAGATAAGCAAAGTGTCACTGTTGTTGGAGGCCGCTTAGGAATAGTAGGAGTTGGAGGTTACTTGGCGCAAGGTGGATTGTCGTTTCTCAGTGCCCAATATGGTATGGCAGCGGACGTGAGTTTGGAACCATTCAGTCCAACTTGTATACTGATCCGTGAAACAGCAAATAGAAGAATACGAGGTTGTGAAAGCTGACGGGTCCATTGTTACGGTCAATATGCAGTCAGACAAAGATCTCATGATAGCTATGCGCGGTGGCGGGCATATGTATGGTACAGGCCTCTTTATATCCAAGCACGTTATGCATTTACTGAGGCTGTTCTCTAGGTATCATCACGAAATTCACATTACGAACTTATCCTATAGGAAAAGTTTGGGGAGGATACCGCATTTATACGTCAGGTAAAGGTGATGCAGTCCACGCTGCCTTCCATAAGTTCCTCGGAAACGCTGCAGATCCGAAAGCTGCTTTGATCGTGAACACTAGCTTTGCAACTCAGGGTTCCATCATACACGTGGTGTTCTTCTTCTACGATGGCCCAAAACCGCCAGCTGGTGTCTTCGCAGGAATAGAAGATATTAAGCCTACCTTCGACTTCTGCAGTGAGCGAACTTACAATGATTTGGTATGTTTCGTAAAACCCGATTCCATCGAGCGAGGTAGACTCACTGACTTGAAACAGATGATATTCAATGCACGTGGTACCGACCTCCTAGGATTTCGTGCATCATTCAGAACCATCACTCTTCCACATGTAGAATCAGACCCGGGTTGGTACCAGGAGATATTGGGCCAATACGGTAACATCACGCTCTCTTACCTCAAAAGCCATTTTGTCGCCTTGACCACTGTGGCTATGCAAGCATTCCCAGCCAGCATTGGGAAAAACAGTGAAGCACGTGGCGGCAACGCCATGGGCCTCACTGCGAACGACAAAACACGATTCATTCTAGAAATTAATACTGTATGGCGGGATCCCAAGGAAGACGCTGAAGTCTATGGTATGGCAAAGCAGCTGACAGATATCTTGGACAAGAAGGTTGCGAATGTAAGGGCCAGCAGTGCTAGCAAAGCTGAGACGTATTTGCCTTATTTCATGAACGATGCAGCTTATGATCAGGACGTCTTTGGAAGCTACAAGGATGCTGCAAAATTCAAAACTTTGCAGGAGAAGGCTGATCCGAACGGGTTCTGGAGGAAACAGAGTCAGGGGTTTCCGATGTCATAGTACGACCTAGGATACTTCTTGCGATCTGCAAACATAGTGTGGAGTGATAAGTTCATATTATTTGGGACGGTAGGAGTCAAGTATCTTAATTGGTACTAGAAGATATATCTAAAATTCATATTTTCCCTATCCGTCAAGTCTTCAAACGCATGCACCATACCCTCATCCCGGCCAGACAAACCAGCTGCAGCTGCAATTTGGTCTTTCTTTGCATTTTGATGTGAAAGATGCCATCGAAGAAAAACAATCACGAGGACTAGCAAGACGTAGCAACCCATATGTGTTGCGAAAGCTATGAAATACCGTGGTGCGTCCCATGAAAGAAAGACTTGCGGTCCTAGAAACGTGTTAATCCAATGTTCGTTAAGACTGATTGTGGATATCTTCTCACCGATAGCGTTCCCTGCAGCCCAGCAAACAAAATTCATAGCAACGACGACAGATTTCTTAGTCTGGCCCGCAACATTCCTCGACAACATACTCATAGCTAGTGTCTGTGCTGCCCAGAAGCTCAATGCAATATAGTAAGAAAGTAGCAAGCCAGCTTTAGTCGCAGTATTTTTATTGCGAACCGTCATGAGTACAATCGTTCCTGCGAAAGAAGGAAGGACGTACAAACCCATGATGAAGAGATTCTGACCTGTTTTCTTCACCAACCACGTCGAGCTGAGAAGGATGATAATGATGAAAGCGCCCAGAACCATAGCGAGAAGTTGGGTTTGCAAGATTGTGAAGTGGAATCCGGAAATGATAATGTTTGCAAATGCGCCCAGTCCTGATGTAGGCAGGGTAGTGCAAATCTGGATGAGGCCATAACACCAGGTCTGTGGGTCGGTGAGTGCTTCGACGAATTGGTACTTCCTCCATTTCCGGTTTTGTAGTCCAGTTTGATTGCTGCGGACACGCTCGACCATGAGTTTCTTATCTGTTTCGGAGAAGCATTTTGCTTTCATGGGAGAATCTGGGAGCCACCATATCACGAAGACTCCCCAGAAGACGGAGAAGATCCCATAAGTGATGAATATCGCCTGCCACGATTTGATGGCGCCATGGTTGATCAGAGAGAAGCAATACGCGAGCAGACCCCCAACGATTTGTTGGGCTCCGTTCATCATGTACCAGTAGGTGACGATTTGAGCTTGTTCATCGCGTTTATACCACATGCTACCCAAAATGTGAGCTTAGCCAAAGACAGCATACCAGTGTGACTCGCCTGCTAAGAATGAGGAACGTGGGCTGACACACGGCCTCAAAGATACCCAGAAGAGTACGCAGAACTACCAGAGTGGCGAAGTTCTTTGCTACCGCATGCAAAGCCAGAACTGAGCCCCATAGGATGATGTTGATAGAGAGATACTTTGCGACTGGGAGACGCTGGATCAGAAAGTTCGTGGGGTACTCTACAATCAAGACGGCAATGTAAATACAGGTAGTCAACCAAGAATACTAGAAAGCGTAAGTTTAAGATCCTCATAGATTGTGCGAATATTCTTACTTGCTGCCCATGCAGACCCAAGTCTTCTCGAATATGCATGATTGAGGCGAAGGACATGGTCCCTTTGTCGAGAGCTTGTAGGAAATACGTGAAGACCATGATGGTAAGGACTCTTTTATCAATCATTCTCTTCAGCCTTTTACTCTCTGCTTCTGGAACCTCGACTCCATGCTCAGTAGCATACTTTGCAATGTCTGGGTCAACGCGATCATAATTGGTATGGTCTTTCAGATCACCGGCTTCACTCATCGACATGACTCGCTCAACATCTTCCGTCTTCTTTTGATTAGCTGGATGACCTTCATCATCCCCTTCGTTTTGTTCGACGGCTGTTTTACTGCCTATTATCGACAACGCCGTTCCATGCTCTTTATCGACCGCCATAGAAGAAGAAACATCAATAGCGGAAGAGGACATGTTGAAAGATGGACAAGTGCACAGACGCAATATCAAATATCAACCCTGGGCTCTGGCGAAGCTCTACATTGATATAAATTACTAGCCTTACCCCATTTCCCCGGACTCCCCTGCCTCACCTAGTTCCCCAGACTTTCGCTGTCAACTTCTCCGCATGGCAAGTGGAGAAGTGTGGAGGGTTGCATTCGCCGCTACAGACTGCTACCTGATTCATAACACTTTCCCGGATGAAGGACTCCACTCCGATGGTGATAATAATCAAGATACTTGTGAGATGTTATTGGTGGAAAATAGAGGAGGTTGCTGTTCAGCTTCGGTGGAAAGGCAAGCGCCAAGGCTGTGAAAGTTCGGCTCTCGGGGTTTTAGCATGCTGCTACTTCGTATGGCTACACCACCAACATCATCAACGCGATGTTTGGAAGACGGTCTCGGTGGCAGTCGAGCGAGGAGAGCGTATCAGATCTCCTTGTACTTTATCGGACGGAACCAGGCTGAAGGACGGTGGTGTTGGGATACTGTGTTCAAGTCCTATTCCGAACCTATACCAATTCATCAACCTCTTAACCCCTCTGGCAAACCATTACCATGCCTCAAGAGCCCCTTACTATCCAAGCTCTGAAATCGTCAGATATTATATTGAAGATCGAGCTCCTGATCCATAACTTAGTCAATATCAAAGATTCAACAGGCCATTTTCTCCTCAAACTTCCTGACGGACGGATCATAGATACAAAAGGCTGGAATGATTGGGAATGGACACACGGAGTCGGTCTGTACGGATTGTGGCAATACCATACCATGACAGGATCGAAATCTTCTCTTCATATTATGCAAGATTGGTTCAAAGATCAGCTTGCGGTTGGAACTACCAAGAACATCAACACCATGTCGCCTTTTCTCACACTAGCCTATCTTTATGAGAAGACCGGCGAAGAGACATATGTGCCTTGGTTGGACTCTTGGGCGGAATGGGCAATGCATGATTTAGAGCGGACGCCGTATGGAGGCATGCAACATGTCACTTACCTCAGCCCCAATACCAATGAACTTTGGGATGACACGTTGATGATGACAGTCATGCCTCTTGCAAAGATTGGCAAAACTCTCAAACGTGCAGCTTATATCGAGGAAGCGAAGAAGCAGTTTCTATTGCATATAACATACCTCTTCGACCCAACTACAGGCCTCTTCTTTCATGGATGGAAGTTTGATGCATCTGCTCCGGGGGGCGTGGGGCACAACTTTGCTCGTGCTAGATGGGCGAGGGGAAACAGCTGGATCACCATAGCCATAATAGACTTTATCGACCTGCTCGACCTGCCGGAAAGCGATCCTATTCGTCATCAGCTTCTCATCGTCCTCGAAGTCCAATGCAAAGCTTTAAAAGCGCTTCAGGATGACTCGGGGCTCTGGCGAACGCTACTCGATGTACCAGCGAGCGAAGGCAGTTATGAAGAGTCTTCGGCCACAGCAGGATTTGCATACGGGATACTCAAAGCAGTACGAAAGCACTACGTTGGTCGCGAATACGAGGAGGTTGGTATACGGGCCGTAAAAGCTGTCATTGGGAAAGTCAGCCTGGAGGGAGAATTGATGGACACCAGTTTCGGAACTGGAATGGGCGCCACATTGCAACATTATAAGGACATTGAGAGGACAAGTATGCCTTACGGACAAGCAATGGCTATCATGGCCTTGGTCGAATTTTTGAGGGTGTTCATCTAAGCTGGTCCGACAAGCGGGTCTCAAGGTCAATATCGCAATTTTAATTCTTATAGATTTTCATTAGTTCAAGCAACTCTTGAGAGGTGAACTCGTTACCACTCGCGTAATATAGTCCACAGTTCCAGCTACTGCACCAACGAGTCATTTGAATTTCATAACCTCTGAGAGAACAAAGGCTCGGAAGTGGCACACCAACGGACATCTTTTGCATGCAATGTTCCGGAAAGGGAAGACAAAGCACACAAGGAACGGAACTCAGAGAACCGCCAGTTTTCATAACAAAGTGTAATTGATCATCTACTTTCGCGCCTGGGAGCGAGAGACTCAATATTAGTACGCAATCTTAGCCATGGGCCGTGTTGAATCGGGACCGTTGGACGCATCTGGTTCCTCGGAATCACAACAAGAACAGGTCAGAAACCGAGCCCGTGAAAAGCTTCAGGAAATGATCAACGATGTCAAGTATGCATTGGCCACGAGGCCAGAAAAAGATCGTGTCAAGTATCCTCTTAGCTCTACTACCAAAGTTGGGAATATAGAGTTGACTTTTCATGACGACCAAACCACTGGGACGAGGTCTCATAATGCAGCATGGATTTTGAGGAAGAAATTAGGTCAGGGTGGATTCGGTAAATGTTACCACTGGATCAAGTAGTCCGTTGCCCCTTGCTCAAGTCCATCTAACAAGGAGAGCTAACCGTTGTACGCGCATCCAGCGATACGGATACCAACTCCATTCTCGACACTGTTGTATGTAAGATTATAGATATCAGTGAAGACGAATGGAATAACCGCCTCTATTGGTACGGCGATACAAATAACCGCGAGCCCATCGAAGCTATACTTCACCGTCGTCTGACGACAGCAAAAATTCACGGAGTCATTGAATTCAGAGGCTATGCACTAGACAAGGAAAAACGCATTAATAAAATACATATAAGATATGCCTCAGAGGGTACACTCGACACTTTGATTAGAAAGTTCAGGGAACGGAAACCTCCGGTATTGATACCAGAACCTCTCATATGGAAGGTAGCAGATCGGCTTCTGAGCACAATTGAAGGTATGGCTGACGGCGGAGGAAAAGAGGAAGGCTGGGTGAAGATACTCCACAGAGATTTCAAAACTCCAAACGTTGCTCTCATTCCTGGGAGGGGCGGGTTTTCTCCTCTTCTACTCGACTTCGGGGGTGCGTTAGAGATGACTTGGGACAATCCACAAGATTACATGGGAATTTGGAGTAGATTGATGGCCGCTCCTGAGCAAAGGCTCTTGACCTTGGATCCCCCGCTGGAATTTGGATCTCACACAGATGTCTACGGTCTAGGCGCAGTCCTTTACGGTCCTGTGAACGGCACCACCTACTATGATTACCCAAATCTCGTACACCATCCTTTATATGCACAAGTCAATATCAAACCTTACGCTCTTTGGGAATTTGGCAAACACGCAGGTCCAATGCCATGGCACATTTCTTACAGCCAGGAGCTTTACGCCTTTGTTGTATGATGTCTCAAGTTCGAACCTGATCGGAGGACTTCTTTGCCTGAATTGAGGAAATTGGTAGATTCACAGATCGAACACTGGGAAAACTTACCACATTGGGAAGTTGAAGGCGACTTGGATTTTGCCTGGGCATATTCAAAACATGGAAGTTTTGAACATGCCGATATTGATGTCTTGGTAGAGGACATACACCCAGGCTATATGGAACAAGCTCGGGTCGAAGAAGCACGTCGGCAGGATCGGGCATCCGAATTACACCGACAGGCCCAAGCCCCGGTCGCGCGACAGTTTTTAGACGGCCAAAATGACGATCCAGAGGCATTGCCAACTAATCTTCGTGCTGAACTCGATGACATGTTAGAAGCAGACGAAGAGGCTGATAACATGGACTTTGAAGAATCACAAAATGGAGATCAACCAGATGAATTAACAAACCCAGCTAATGAGCAAGAGGAAGTGGTCGAAGAGGCCAATGAGGGAGAGGGAGCAGACGAGGAAGAGGAAGCCGAAGAGGCAGAGGAAGCCGACGAGCAAGAAGTAAGAGTTGCACAACAATGTGGGCACATGATCCAACCATTGCAGCAATGTAAACGCGTGGTTATAAAAAGAGGACCTAATTGCTGGCAACATTAGTAGAATCTAGTTGGGCAAGCTACATTGATGATGGGGGATTCGCAATGTATCCAGGAACTGCAATAGGTATGGAAGAATGGTCAATTCCTCATACCGGCTCTTTCACTTTCATTTTCATCCCCAACTGGTGCAGCAGATCATTTCTCTCTCATCTTCGCTGATTCACCTTCTATATTCTACTTCGTTTTCTTTTCCGTTAATCTAATTGAGCTCTCAACCCTCTAGTTTCCTGTATGAGAAACATTTTTTTATTATCCCCTATGCAATGTCCCCTTCTCCAAATCCCTTGTCCAATATGAAGTGCTTACAACGCCTTCCAGCCTAGGTTGCTAGGCTCTGTTAATCTCAATGTCTGTAATTGCGCGTTGGTTACATTAGTTTTCTCTTTCTCCTATATTTGTGGTCTGATTGCCTTTGCCCCGTGTGGTCCGTCGCCGTGGTCCATATGGATTCACGACGGAAATTGCTTTCCGAATAAATGCTGAATTTCCAAAAGATAATTTGCTACCGTAATCATTTCAAGACGGATCAACGACTGCCATCCAATGAAAGTCCACAACAACTACTTCTTTAGCCGACGACGTGGGACTCGAATCAAACGCACCAGGTTAGGATCACCTCTTTAATAACTTACGAGTGTACTTTAATTCTTGAGCTTGGAAATCATGATTCAGAGTTTTACGTTTTTGACTACTGCATGACCGTCGAGGTTGGCTGTTCACCTTAGGTATGCAAAGTACCCAAACTAACCAAGATAGCTAACCTACTACCACTGTAGATAGACAGCTCGTCCTAGCTATTGACTCAATTTCCGAAGACCTCAGCCGCCATCCCCATCTTCGTCTCCAGTTGACCCGTCTCCCTCTTCGAAAGGATCTTCTGACTTTGTCATGGACTGATTATCAGTGTCATAAGCTGTGCCCTCTACAACTTCCCAATTCCAACTCCTACATACGCAATCCTTCACGTCATTCAGATCGGAAGGGCAACCATCCCTATGTAGGAAAGGTACCCTTCCACGCGACGGACCTGCCCCTGGCTGTTGTGCACGTTCGGCAGCTGACCGTAAGGCCCAAGAGCCCCAGTCCATTGGATCCACATGATTATGGCCAGAAGTATGCGCATACAGAATTTGCAGAGCAATTGATTCTGTACTCTCAGCGCTGTCGTTACGTCCTTGTGGACCCACTGTTGTCTGCTCTCGTCGTGAAGCTCCACGACGTGTGAATGGTCCGGCTTCTACTTCTACATTGTCTTGGTCAGAATTCGTTGCAGGCTGTTGGCTCGAAAATGGTAATCTTGGTAAACTATTTCTTAGACGCGCACCAACCCAGTATAGAGGATTGGCTCCCCTCAGAATAAAACTTCCGAATGTAGATTGAGGAGCTGGCACCGTTGTTGCAGCTGTGGACAGTCCATGCCAGTGGGTTTCAACTTCGCGTGTCACCATATCGATCTCTTCAGCATTTATTGGCAAGCGAATTCTTCTATCATCTTCATGGTACAGGTCACCCGTCTCTAACTGTATGACTATCTCTCCGAGGAAGATTGGGTTTGATGCTAGGTATCCCAGAGGATATTCTTCGTCAAGCAAATACAACGGTCTCATCGAATGGTTTATGTGCCTCACTGTCAACCGTTGCAGGCGACTATCAGGAAGTGGAGCAGTCTGGCGTGCTGGTGGCTCTGAAAATCCATCATTGGCCCTCGCCTTGCCTATGCCTCTGTCTTTTTCTGTGGCCGACAACAGTGCGGGCCGACCGTTTGAAGACCTACTTGGCTCTTCGGTAAAGGGAACTTCTCTTTCTCTGTCACCCCGGCTGGGGAAAAAGGATGGCGACGACGAAACAGACCATTGTCGCGGAGAAGATGGAGGGGACGACAATGGTGATGCTTTGTCTCTGTGTTGCGCCATGTTCGAAATGTCCAGTGATCTCGAAAAGGAGAAGTCAAGCTGGAGGCAGCCCAGGGTCGAATTTGAAGAGGATACTCATTCTTCTGGTCACAACAGGTACTTATATGGGAGAACTCATTGAGCAGATGGGGAGATTGACGTTGTGGACAAACTACTTTTCTATTTTCTGTTTCCCTTGAAGCTGGTAGATGATATCGATATCGATGCAACGATGGATATCTCACGATGTACCAGATCACTGGTTCCTCTTGTTTGATAATACGTCCGAAATGAAAGATATCCCCAAGTTGAAGGCGAAAGCCTGGCAATAAGATTAGTTTAGTACGCACTAATTGAACTGGCCGTTCAATCTCAATATTACTTTCAAGCGAACGGTCAGACGAGCAGACGCGGCACACCTGTGGCACACCATCAGACCCAGATTATATTATGAGCAAGAGCAGATGGTAGCAAAGTCAGTCCGTTACTTGCTTTCAAAGTGTATTGAAGCTAACATTTCATAAGACTAGACATACATTTGCTGATCCTACAATCAGTAAAATCGATGATCTTCGTAAAGGTATAGCTAGCGATTTAATGGCGGAAGATGATATGAAGACTCTAATTTCATCGTGAGATCATTGCCCAACTACTCCCACCTATTTAACTGAAAATCAGACAGCCCTTGTTAGATGATGACCTCCAGAGCACGTATTGAAGAAGCCAAGCACCGTTCAATATCCTGACAGCATCTAGCCCTACACCATCTAGTCACCCTACTTGTCCAAGCTAGGTGCGTGTAATCTTGATATCCCTAATTCATAGTCGTTAGATACTCCTTGCGTTTTTCAAAACCTGGACAGAGCCGGGAATTTTAGGTGCTTGAGATCTCTTTCAAACACTTAAAATAAGTAAGTATACTTAGAGATCCAATCCTAATCACGTAGGTGGTTGATAGAATCTATAAGTATACTTATTTAGTGTTAGAATAGTTGTTATAATACTTAGATCTCAGATTTCCAACAAAGATCGGCTTTTCAAAAGATATCCATTCTTCATGGGGAGGAACAGCACATCTATAATCTAGTAATTCATCCAGCTGTTATCCTCACTCTCCTCAATCTTCTCCCTCTTTGCCTTCTCTTTCGGCGTCTCACCTGCTTTCACCTCCTCATCCGACCTCACCATTTCCATCCACATCAACTTCTGCCTCTCCTGATACCCGACCGATTCAGCCTCCGGCTCTCCGACCGTCCTCCCAGCTCTCCTAATATCCTCTTCCAACCTCCTAATCACCCCCTTTAATCTTTCAAGCTCTCCCTGTATTCTCTCCACATCCTGCCTCAACACCCCATTCTCGCCCTCAAGCAAATCCGTGTCATCGAAATAGTCCAGTACGAACCACGCCCTTATAACGTCATATCTCTTTTTCCAGTCATTCCACGCGATATCAGCGAGATGTTCTACCTCCCAGGCGCGCATTTCGTTCTCAAGACAGATCTCTCTTGGCTTGCAAGTACAGTACTGTGGTACTTGCGCAGGCGGGACACTTAAGTCTTTGTGCCGGGGGCATTGGCTGTTCCAGTCCAGGGCTCTGGTCCCATGGCGATCTAGTCTTATGGGTGTATGTCTCATGCTCATGTCTGCTGCGGTGAAAAGCTTAAGTGGTAGCGATCCCCTAGGTAGCTTGAGCTGGGTCAATGAGAAATACGAAGAGATCTACTGAATGAGAAAAGGAAGGAAATAAAGTAAGTAGACTTAGTATAACACACGGCAAAAGAGAGAAACAGTCATTGAGATTTATGAATCTTCTGTTACATGAATCTAAGTAAACCCAATATTAAGATCGTGCAAACAATTAAGGGTAACAAACCTGCCTACGGACGCGCCGATGTGCTGCAAACGAGCTACTCCTCAGGGTTTTGAAAGTCGTGGCCCAACGCTGGAATAATAACATACGAATTTCTTTCTAGGTGTTATAAAACTAAGTCAGTATACTGACGGCTCCCGGCTCGAATGATCATATCTATTATTAGAGGAAGTAAGTACACTGAACAAATAGTATAATAGTTGTACGAATTCAGATACTTAAAGATCTTGAGCTCTGTTCGGCTTTTGAGAACCAGGAGGAGTACCAGCACTTTAATTTCTACATTGAACTCCTAGTGTACATGAAACTTCGAACAAACCCCATATAATATCAACAAAGAGTAATCACACTCAACTCCTGGCCCTGTGGCTTGATTCATACTACTCCATCTTCTGCCCTTCCAACGCCTCGACCCTTAACTCCAATCTCGCTATCATCTCCACCATAATCTTCTTCTCCATTTCTGATTCCTTATTCTTTCGTTCCAACTCATCAATCTCCGATACGAGCCACTCATTGTGTTTCATGACATTACTGACTACACCCTTGAGATTTTGACGTTCCATCTTGGCGAAGAGTTCTTTTTTGGCGAGACGTGCATTTTTGGCGTTGAGGTTTTGGCATTTGGTGTTCAAGAGTTGTACTTGCTCGCTATCTGAAAGTGGTGGTGGTGGTGGGCGTGATGGCTGGGGAGGTGTAGTATTGCCATCTTGTTTCGAATCAGCTACCGCAGCTCTAATTGCAAGCGTAAGTTCGGTTTCTAGATAAAATGGGTCTTCCTCCTCCGCTATGGATGATGAAGGCGAGACCTGTCCTGGTGGTGTAACTGGTGGGGGCGAGGTGGCAAGCAGAGGCGTTGTCATTGTGTCTTCTGGCTCTGCAAGGCCTTCCATTGGAGAAGGATCACGCTTCTTTGATACGTTCGATGAAGATAAGTATGAAGGTGTGGAGACCTTCTTGAGCAGATGTTTAAGCGCTTCCTTGGGTGGCATCGCTTCCATGCTGTAGATATTGTTGTGTTGTGATATGGGTTGAAAAGATGGGCATGAATTTCAGCCGCGTGACATTACTGTGCGCGGCACTAGTTCCTTTAGGCAACGGAGGGGTTCGTGACTGACACAAATTCCCGGTGTGTGAGAGCGTGTTGAGATGGAAATGGAGTACAACGAGCGGAATCCTGGACACCAGATTATAACCCCTTCTGGAAGGAAAAGAAGACGGGGGAATCCCAAAACGGCAAGGAAGCAGTCTCATCAAGCCTTTCAGCCTTGCCGTGGTTCCATTTTAGGAAGGCACAAGATCGTCAACCTCCAGACACATCCATCCTGCCATCGCCATCGCCATCACCATCACCATCACCATTACCATTAACTACTCCCTTCGCCTTTTCGTCCTTCTTCCCACCGCCACCACCACCCAAACACCCAGGACAGTTATGCACAACCTCATGACAGAACAGATCGCAATCGATACAGAAATGACACCCACAACTCTCGCACTCATATCGACCTGACTCACTAGCCATACTCTCCTCCTTCCTCACCACAACCTGTGATTCCCTCTCCTCCTCATTGTCAAGCACACCGTTCATCTCACCATTCACTACTGGATCAATCTCCCTTGGTGTTTCAGGGAAATTCTTCATGCAGCCTTTACATTGCTTGCTTCCTGTTGTTCGAGCGCGCTTCCACGACACGGCGACCCAATTCCTAAGAGGGAAGAGGTGGTGGTATGAGCGTGCAAGGTGGGTTGATAGGATGAGTGTGAGACTGCAGGAGGGGCACGTTGCCGGTAAACTGCAGACTTTGGCTTTGCATCTCGAGCAAGTGTAGCCGCCTCTACTGAGAACACCATGACAAGCGCAGAGACTCGCTACTTTCTCCTCCACCCTTGATGGGAAGCCCATGGGAAGTAGACTCGCCTTTGTTGCTTCCACGTCTTCTGCCCTTCGGATGACGGGTGGTGTCGTAGTAGCCATGAGTAACTCCCGGAAATGCGTCTGATCAATGGCAACACCATAGACACTCTCATCCCCAGCATTCGTCTTCGAGCAGATCTCCTGACAGATTTTCAGACGACCCGACATGCCGATTATGCTGACTCGCAATCTGTCCTTCACACAAGCCTTGATGGTGTTATGGATGTCGCCAGGATCGAGCGAAAGTAACGCGCCCAGCACAATAATAACTTCCCTAGTCCCGTGCTTAGGAGTGTGCCACAACATTCCCCTCCCCATCTCAAGTGCATTCTGCAGACTTGGGCTGCCCTTCGGCTCTTTGGGGTCCTTCCCAGTCCGTAAAGCCTGAATCGCTGTGACATGATCATTGGGATTCCCACTCAGTTCGCTGACGCGTATGCATATCCCGTCGTACATTGCTAAGACGCATAATTGTGATATGGGATTCTGTTCGAAAAATTCGCGTATGTAGTCTGAAGCGTATTTGAGTGTGCAGATGAAGCGGTTTGGGCGCATGTCCTTTTCTAGCATTGCTTCGGAGAGGTCGAGTATGAGCACTATGTGTCTTATTATGCCACGTTGGAAAGGTTGAGTGTCTTGTCGGAGTCTGTGGGAGGTTAGTAAGTTGCAAGATAGCTTGATGGTGACGGTTTGGCCCATGGTAACGGATGATTGATTTGAGATTGTTGTGGTGTAAATGAGGATGTAGAGACGGATCGCAAGCACTTGTAGTAGTCAAAATAGAGGTAGTTACAGACCGCAACTACCCATTGGAAGACACCAATCACGTACGTCCATCCTACCTTCCCAATACAGCAATATAAACCCTCAAACAGCCTCAACCTCGACCTCGATATCAAATCTACTGATAGAAATATATACATACCTCATCCTCATCCTCCCCTCAACCTCCCTGATCAAATCCCTCGTAATCATCCCATCACTCCCTTTCTTCAACAGTGGCCTCTCCCTATCCTGAACACTAGCCTCCCACCTCTCCCTCGCTCTCTCCTTACCTTTCCCTTTATCTCTCCCGACCCCGTTACGTCGGGTAGGCAAGTCGTCTCCACTGGAATGTTGATACTCCGGGTCTGAATCCGCCATGTGAATTGTTTGGGCGGTGAGTTTCGAGAGCGTGAAATCATAAAACGCGAACTTTAATATAATTAGTTCCAGAATATGCGGAGGATTGTGACGTCGCAAATGGTGGTAGAACTATGAATACAATTTGCAGGTTTTGGCTACGAGGAGAACGGCTCGTGCAGAAGAAAAAGGCGCGTATTGGAGGTTGAAGAGGTATTTTCAATCGTGGGGAAACGAGTTGTCGTGAAAAGGAAATAAATTCCAGGTTGAAGATCTCAGATACGCTCCCACGTGATGCTACTCCTGCACCCCACATTATATCATAACCTCAGCCTTGCCACTGTTTACTAATCACAGCCTGGTCATGCTCTCTCTTGCCAAGTAAAAGTCGGATATAGCTGGAATCCTTGAGGTCTATAAACTAATTGAAAGGCCTTAGAAAAGCTTTGTTAGATGATCAGCTTCTAGATATGAATTAAAAGATCAGTTCTAGAAGCTCTAGCTATGCTAAAAGGCTCATAGATATGATTTCTCTAGCCTAAAACCCCATAGAGCCTGTCCGGGTTTCAATTGGCACGAGGAGTATCTGAACTTTCTTATGCGTTATCGCAAAATCTTTCTCTTGCGTAAGCCCAATCATTAAGTTAAACACCGTATTGCTCGAAAATGCGACAGTTTTGAGGTATATCATTAAGTTACGGTAACTACTCAGAGCCAGGATATCACTAACTATGTACGCAAGCAAAAGCGACGAAGTCTTCGCCAAAGTGGATAGCCACTCCCTCGACTGAGGTCTTCTGTTCAAAGCAATTCCCTCCCACGCGTGCGCATGCTATGCAGAAGCTCTTTATGTATACCAAGCACAAAAACCTATTCCCCCTTCAAACGATGATTAAAAGTTTGACTTATTGTCTCCAATCCTTCGATTCTCTGGCCCCTAGCTCTTCTCCCAAAGGGCTCAACTCGTCCCCCTTATGAAAACAATCATGAACCAATGAAGAGGTCTCCACCGTGACAGCTGTGCAAGCCACGACCACAGTATTACACCCCAAACATGAATCTCAAACATCAAAAACCGACATAACTCCTTGCTTGCGCTTTGCCCTATTCAAAGTCCCTGTGCAAAAACGCAAATTCGTCCCAAAAGCACTGTGCGTTATGTGTAGCCTTGGTTCCCATCAGCTGAACCTGGCATTGGCCAATCGTCCTCGGTAATGCTACTCCAGAATTTCCAAATTGTCCCCACGGCTAGGAGGGTGAAGAGTGTTTCGAACAAGCCGCCGTTGATTTTGCCGTTGGTTGAATTGCATATATGCACCGAGATTACGAATTGGAATATTTGGCCAATGGCGAAGAAGAGGGCTGCTAGGAGGAGGTAAACTATCACCATGTCAGTATCAAGATGAGGACTTGTGGCAAGGAAAACACATACGCATCGGTTTCTTCTCGCCCAGTATCCGCAGAACCAGAAAGCCTTCTAGTAGGAAAAATACCACTATGAAGAATAGTGGTATCAATAGGTAGAGAGTGTAAAGTGCATAACTCTGGTTTGGAGACTCCAAGCTGCTTTTCCAAAAGTCCGTCCATCCAAAGCCGGTATCGAGAGCGATGTAGCCTGTTCCGACGAAGAAGGCGAGTGATGACCCAAATACCAATGCCATTGAGATTGCGGTGCCGTCTTCTAATAATTGGTAGCCGACTACGCCATTAAGCATCAGGATCCATGATGTCGCTGTGACGGCTGCGATGTGTGCTGCTGAGAATGCCTTAAGTAATTGTGTTAGATAAAACCGGATCTATTAGTAGAGGATTTATGCATACCCTCCGCACGCCGCCATTGAGGGGGAAGCCTCCAACTGTGAATATCTCGCATATCTCGATGACTACGTATCCGAAGAGGAATAGTTGCATTTCTCTGTTGTGGATATTAGCCTTTCATACCATTTTCCTCTTGGGGTAATATCATTCTCACCTCCGCCCAACAGCAGCCTTCTTCACATTCGACCTCCATATCAGAAAGAGTGAGAGTAGTATAGCGATCGCGGCGAATAGTATTGATCCCAAGTTTGCCAGCTTTCTCCCCTCCGAAAGACCTATGCCCTGGAGATCGCAGCCGCCGAAACCTGAAGCACTGCTGCCGAATTGTTGTGCCGGTGATTCATTGAATAGCTATACGCGCAATGAAGGTAAGTATCCGTCCTCTGTTATCATAGGTAGAAACAGCTGTGGGTACATACATTGCAAACTGTGCAGTCAATGTTAGCAACCGATCAATGTCAAAAAGTCTTAGATCCAGGCGCGATCGCGCGTGGGGAATTACATACCTGGAATTGTAGCACGGAGACTGCCTGAATCTCGACAGAAATCATGCCACTGCCCATATTTGTTCACCATGATTACAGCGTCGTACAAGAAAGACTAGAGAAGTGAATAAACGAGAGAAAGTGTATAGTAGTGATGGTGGTCGTCAGGCGCTCGGCAACCACAGAAAACAACTCGCTTTCACTTCCTCCCCTTTGTAACCAATGGTAGCCTTAGGAGCTGTTAAATGAGCTGGCTAAGTGAAAATGTGGCTGGCGGGCCCTAGCAGCAAGGCAGGTTAGCAAACGACGGGAGTCCCCTGGCTAAATTGGAGAGCTCCACCAGAGCGACGGAGATTGCTCGTAAGAATTGAGAGCCAGAAAGTGCGACAGAAAGCGAGTGACAAAGTATTATGATGGTATAAAACAACGGAAGGGAGAGAAGAGAGTGATGTTGCAGAGTTTGGCGGGAGGTGTGTCGCAGCTCTTCGTGTGGCTGCACTGTCGTTATTGGCACTAGACCGGCCTCTGGAAGGGGGTATGTGTGGTCAACCTTCTAGAAATAGTGGCCAGTGCTTCTCGTGCCTTGAAATGGGGAGTTTCGGTATGCTTGCGTTAGGGTGTATTTAGTATAATCTCCAAGTTGTCTTGGTTTATGCTCATTATTAATCGCAGCAAGGCTTCGACCAAATTCATTTGGCAGATAGAGAGGCCCTTATTGCTAAAAAAGAAGAAACAAAACAGGGAAACCTGAATGAAAACCAGTGTCAAATATTAGAGGCGAATCGCAATGCGATTCTAATGCCGTTAGTCGTGCAGGATGCAGATGCTGAAACGTAAAATCGAGGCTGAGTCCTGCACCAACATCGTCAACAGTTTTCCCTTTCTTACAATCCTTTTTCGTTCCTTCTCTACTCAAATCTAGGCTGCACGTTCCACGCGTTCACCTGCACTCGTTCACTGCGTGTCTGAATGGAGCCCTCGTGGTCGATCGGTGGCATAATTATTTCGGGAAAGAGTCACTTTGAAACATGGCACGTTTATGCGGTCTTCAATTCCATCGTCATCACCATGAGAACATTGACTTCGGGCACATGTTTGCCATATCAGCATCATATACATAGTAACAATCCAACCAAAAGGATCCGGTAGTCTTCTGTTGCGATCTTTTCCAGACGTATTACGGTCTCACAGCAACTTACACAGGCGATGACGAGCATTAATTTCTAAGCCAGGAAGGACAATCCCCGCTGCGATCACCTTCTTATATACTGGGATATTCATACCGGGCTATCCAGTAATACAATCGGACCTTTAACCCTCATTACTCATTATTGGTTTCTGTTGTTACCACAGATAAACTCCTTGCAGAGCCTCATCATAAATCCCTTTATCGGAAACAGCTCCCACAATTCCTGCGTCCTAAATCTTAAGGTCATGGGAGTGAATGACAAGAACGTTTGGAAATCATCTTCATAACATGATTGTGTTCGTTGGTGCGCGTTGTACAACGATGCATTATGTATTCGTGTTACCATACAACCAGATCAAAAGCCGGACATCTCCATATGATAACATTAGGGAGTATGCTTTGCACATATGAGATCTGGCAATCTCGAATGCATGAAATTTGTCAATGTCGTAACCTCAAGGGTATACGACAAGGATTATCCAAGCTTCCACTCTTTTCATACTTCATCTGTTATTTGTGCTACTTCATGCGTACAATATGATCTTGGTATGTATCTCAAGATTACTCCTTTCGAGGTTCGTAAGAAAGGATTCAGTAAAATGCGAACTGATACATTGAACTGATGGAAATGGTGCCTATCTTTTGCACACAGGACTACCAAGGCCACGAATCCCATCTTAGAAGAGCAGAAGTAGCAATGCCCCATTCGTACTTGCTCACAGTGCGAGCTTTTATGAGGTCTTGACGGGACTCCACCGTTGCCCTATTGTCTCTAAAAATTGACAGAGTAAGAGACGTACACCATCCTGGAGATATCTGGTGAGTCGATATTGATAAAAGCTCAACGTTGAAAAATCAAATCGCTTATAAACACATTCATGTCGTTAATCTCTCCAAATCATCTCCTTCCACAGTCAGCTCACTCGAATTCAAATCAGTGGTATATCATTAACAATGGAACAGGTTGAAGACGAAGGCCAGATCAGGTCTTGTCCAAACCAATGAGTGGATCGTCCTGTTTGAGCCCCAAGATTGGTGACAATAATATTGCTCCCTTAGATTGTGACTCGCATTCGGATCTGCTTGTAGGAATAGCGTATTAGCTGTCATGGAAGTTTATTCATCACTACTAACAGCATTAGAGAGTATCAACCCACTACCCTGAATCTTGGTGCTTCTTCAACGAAAACGACAGGTAATCCACCTTGGACTCACCCTGATATCGCGGATGCAGGGACTGTTGCCCCCGTCACGAACACAGATGCTCCCAAGTCCACATCAGCGCCCATGGTATCATCCGTCTTGTCAGTCCAAACCCGCGGCGATGAAGAACAGACATCTATCGACGAAAGGATTGAACAGGACCCACAGAAAGCAGTTGATTTCGAACTTCCTGCAGGGGTAGGGCAGTCGGACACCCACTTCTGCTTAAATGCCAATAAGAAAGTAACATTTTCTAAATGGGACAGCTGTTTCCGGAATAAGGCACTCTTTCCACTCAAGCAGTTCGCCATTCAGGCACCATCCCGTCTCTCTCAAAAAACTTGGAACTCCTTTCTAATCTTAAATTCTTGGACCAAACTCGATTTCGAAAATATCTGAGGGACTATCGTCTCTAATACGTGCAATTAAATTACTGAACCCAGAGTAACCGTTTCCTTCATTGCTCCAAGTCTCTCACCCTTCTCGCGCATTGGTCTAGTCCTGAAGTATGTGAGCATTCTGATTACATCTGGGGTTCATCCGTGGTTTCATTTACACGTTTAGGATCGATCTGGTGACATGACCACGGTGATCTTTTCTGACTCCTAAAAGCCACATATAAGTTAGCCTTTCATATGTTGTTTTCCCTCTTAGTAAACACATGGTAGGCCTAGCTAGCTAAAAGTTCAGACTTTCCAAAATTGTCAACTAAGCATTAATGGATTCTAGCATACACACTTACGATGATGCTGGTTCAACGGATACAAGATACAATAATGTGGATACTTCGACAGAGAAGCCTCTTCGATTCGATGTCATACTACCCTTCACGTACACGAAAGATCATAATCCATCCTCCCTTCGCAGAAATACACGTTCCCGCGACGAGCACACTTCACACTTCGACCTGTTTATTGCGGAGACTATTGCCTGGGAACCTCACTGCCGCAACTTAAGTGAACATTACCACACAAGTCTCCTTGTCTGGGAGTACAAAAATCGTCTCTTGTCTCCCTCTAAGCAGTACAAAGCTCTCAAAGAAAAGCTCGTTGGATGGCAGGTGGGGTACGAAATTCATCACCAGACGTGGGATGCCGCTTACAGAATCCTTGCATCCTCAAGGGAGAAGTATGACAGGCTGAACACTTTGTGGCATGGTCTGGTCGAATCGCACGAAGCATTGAAAGAGAGATACAGTGAGTTAGAGGATTGGTATGATGCGCTTAGCCCAAGATATCGTGACCTGGTGAAAATGTATGATGAGCTGAGCATGATGCACGATACGCTGAAGACACAATACCATGAGGATATAGGATTTTACAAGGCCATGGTGGACAGGCTGCAGACTACACATTTGGAAGACGAGTTGCCTAGCCAAAGATAGATGACCGTGGGAAAACGATGAAGATTGGGATGGCTAATAATTGGGTACTGATGAAGATCAGACATGATAACGACTGCGTTTCCTTTAAGCAAGTGTAGTAGGCACATGTTGGTCCAGACAGATACGCAGGGAGTGTAGCTGCCGGCCCCTATTTTCTTGTCAATGGTAGTGATAGTAATTGGGTTATTAGACCAGATAATCGTTACTTCAGTTATGGGAACACTCTATTGAGTGCTTGAAGCAGCAATAAATCCTGGTAGTCATTTTTGGGAGCAGAGCCCATCTCGTTCATCAAGTACTCTCGTCAAGTTGATTGAGCAGTTCCAACTCGTCTATGCTCTTAATGACAATGAACTCCATCTCATCCTCTTCAGATAATGGAGCATTCCCAGTACGATCAACAACAATCGATTGCATACCTGCATCTTGTGCAGCTCGTACTTCTGTACTACTGTTAGTCGAAATGCCAGTATTCAGACAGAGAAACTAACCACTAACGTTATCACTCAAAAACAGAATTTCTTCCACTTTTTTCCCCATCGCTTCAGCAATCTTGACATAACTCTCCTTCACCATCTTAGGACCCGCATTGACAGTATCGAAATTGGCTGAGAACAACGGGTTGAGATCTTCAGTCTTCTGCTTTTCCGCAGTAACACCCTCAACAACAGTACTACTGATACCAATGTACTTGAAGAACAACTTCTGTGCTTCGACGCTGCCCGAGCTAAAGATCGCCAGTGTCAAGGCATCTTCTTGCTTCCATGCTTTGATTTGGGATGCTGCGTCAGGGAAGAGTGGTGTCGTAATTGCACCACTTTCATAGCCTGTGCTCCAGAGAAAGCCCTGAAGCTTCTTCAAGGCTGGGTCTTTAACATCGCTGGCGGAGAGTTGTTGGACGTGTGATAAGAGGACTTCTGGTGACTGTTGAACTTCACTGGAAAAAGCAGTCTTGTAAGGTTGAAATGGCTCGGACGTCCATTGCTCTTTCAGTACAGTTGGTAGAATCTGTAGAGCGTATGGGTACTGCAGTGAGTTAGTAAGACATGGGCACAACAAATAGAGCAGTAGATGGTTTGGAAATAGAGATGACAGTAACGCTCAAATTGATTATATCGAGTATTACTAAGAGTTTGCAACACAGGTCTAGGACTAGTTGAGTAAATATACACAAATGGGCATTAAAACACTGGCTTAACGATTATCTGGAACACATAGACAACGTAAGTAGTAAGACTGCGCCAGTACTGTGCTCTTTGCAGTCCTTCCCAGTGTGAAGTGCTTTGCATCACACACAGTACCGAAGGATGCAGATGTGATGCATTGTACGTAGAGACCGCTCGATCTCTAACTAGGAGTAAACAGTTCATAGCGGTTGATGTCCGTGGGGTTATCACTCCGGCGTTCCGGTGCAAGGGCTCGGACAACGATACGAACTGGTTCAAACTGGTCCCTGATCCTCAAGGCTTTTCGAACAAAAACACGGAATGAAGACGATAAGGACCACACGTGAGAATACTCAGGTGCCCAAGAAGGAAAAAACAGAAAGGTCACCCACCAGAACATCTTTGACAAAAGAGATGGGACAAATCGTTCCCTCTGTGTCACACGGTCGACTCGTCAGCCAGTGTTTTCCTCACGATGCAAGGGAGCCGAGGAGAGAAAAGATCATCCGATCATCGTGGCGAAAGGGTTCAAACCCCAGGTTTGGGAAAAGGGCCTAAAGCCTTGGGGTTGAGGGGAAGTGGGGAGCATCGTGACCAGCGCCACCAGGGGTATTCCGCCGAAGAAATCTCCTTCGGACAGGAAAAGGATTCAGGCGAAAAGTAGCAATCCATGTTTGTTACTGAGGGACAAAGTCCCACACAATCCGCACGATAGCCGCTGGAGGTGCGGCTACGCTTGTGTGGATTCTGGCCCCATGGACCCCAAGAGCTGTCGCCTTTTGCTCGCATAACGAAAAGTGAGGAGGTGGGAGACAAAAGCGGGCCGAGGGAGTTACGTTATGCAGAGTCTGCATGCGCGCGAGAAGGAGGCAAGAAGTATGTGGACGAACAAGAAGCTGCAACTTACCGATGTCTAGAAGTATTGTCGTTACACCTTCAAGCTCGAGCGCACTGTCGTGTTTGTGGGGAGGCTGGAGATTTGACATATCGCAAAGAGATGGCTTTGGATATCGTCTTTGACCGCTCAGGAAGGAAAGGCCAAGGGTGGTTGTGGCCGAGATTGAGTTTTGTGAAGAGTTTTCTGTGGTGTGAATGCGATTGTCGTTCATTCGTCAATTGCCTACTCTCACCGCCAACTTGATGAAGAAAGTGATCAATTTTAATATGTACGTCGATGTCCAGTAATCTACACTCCTGACACGAAGATACCAAGTCCATTTCAGAGCCGCCTGTTGCGACTTAGCACTACACTCGTTCTGCGGCCTTCAATCCTGATGTTCATTTTCGGGTACGACCAACTTTGATAGGGACGTGTATTATCGCCTTCCTTGTTTAACGGAATCCGACTACACAAGGTGATGGATCATTGGAAATCTCTCACATATGATTTACAGCGATGAGAGGAGAATTAAAAGGGTCAAATATGGCACATTTTGCATGCGAAACTCAGACTTGACAGCGGTCGAGGCTTGCACAAGGGAACATGCAGCATCGTGCATCTTGACCTGCAGCTTGGTGCACACAGGCCAAATAGAACGAACCGGCCCTTGAATTTTCGCGGTGCAGGTTCTTTAGCTGCATGTTGTTGCAAGTTCTTCCAGAAAACTAGATCGGCTTAATGCTACAGTACTATCATAGACGATTCATGCTATTGCTCTAGGACCACTTGTCAATCTGCGTCGCAAAAAATCATCTATTCTTTGCTTTGAGGACTTGGTCTGCTCAGCATTGGTTTCATCCGTGCCTCCGCATCAACAAAAGGGATCATAGGGCACTGTTCTGGAGTAGAATACGTCTGCGAAACTGCCTGCAAGAGGTGCAAGCAGTGGTGGCTCGAGAGAAGGAGAGCAGATTCACGACACACAGACTCCTCTGTTCCCGCAACCTGTCCCCACATAGCGGGCGCTTCTTCCCGGACGGCTCTCCACAAATCAGAAGAAGCAAATGAGAGAAGCCGCGAAGTTCAAAAGCAGTCAAGTGGTCGATAGATGGCGCTAGTACTCAGGTGGGTACACATTACACAAGCGGGTGGCCCCCTTGGAGGTACATCAACCCTCGCAAAATTCAGATTGGTTGGATCAACGTGGACGCCTGACGGTTGAAGACGTTTCTGTGTTGGGATAGCTGCAGACAACAAAGGCCAATGGTCAGTTCACAGTTCCTTGAAGGACGTTGTGCTGTGGAACAGAGAGAGCGAGGAAATGGTGGGTGGGCTCTGCAACAGATTCGCTGGCACCACCAAGATGCTCAAGGCACTTGGAAGCTGGTGGAAGCCATCGAGGTGAGATGTGACGTCCTTTGAGCGGGCGTCTCCGGCAGCGGCTTCGCAGATCAATCAATTTACTTCTGAAACCTGAGCATTTTACCGATGAGCACGCCAACACACGGTTTCAAGCACCTTCACCCATGCAAAGATGACCATAGCCACGCCGTGTTAGCAATAATAGTAATCGAGGATTTCTTGATAGTAAAGAGCAAAGAGCCCTGTGAGTTCATAGTATATTCAGGAAATGTCTGCGGCGGATGCAGGTTTGGTTTGGTGGAGAGGCGCTTCTGGGAATCTGGCCATAACCAAGGCAATATTTGTTGCAGAAAATTGGTTCTGGCTATTTTTTTACTAGCCGACATGATGCCGATGGAAAGGTAAGGAAAGGTGGCGTGAACCACGAGGGCAAGAACCAGAAAGGCCAGATTTTGACCAACCAAAGAGATGAATGATCAGCAAGCGGTCAATAAGATGCTAGGCCAAACTGGGGAAGGCTACTCTAAACCTGGGCTGAGCGCCAGCATCCTGCAGTCCAAGCTCTACTGGCCCTAAACGCCTGTGTCTCCGCTGTCATTCATCTCATCCACCTCGAGCTTATACCTTGCCACCTCTTCCAGTATCTACCCTACTCTGTCTTTGTTGTTGTTCTTTACTCCATACTTACGCCTCACGCCTCACGCTCTCTCAACCCATTGCTCCTTCCTTCAATCACCAACATCATACCATCATCGCCTCTCCCTCCAAACTTCCATTCCAACCTCTCGTTACCATCGCAACTACCCCCCTCCTGCAGCTGAATTCTCCGTTCTTCCTGCCCTGAAACAACAAATATCACCACTCGGAAAGCTTTCAAACCTCAATTATCCTTGAACTCCTAAGCTCTCGACTCAACTCGACTCATCTTTTCAAGCATTGGTGTGATCTCACGTCAAGTTCCGCTCATCGATGCCACTTTAAGCCGCCATAGTCACAACTGGCTATTCACCGACCATCTGCTTCCAGAGTTTCCACCATCTGATGCTCAAAAGATCAGACTTGTAATCTTTGCCAAATTGAAGTACATCATTCACGCCACAGCAGCGACCCGGTGATCAGATAGCTGTCTTTGTCTCGTCAAGCCCGGTGCCTAGTTTCACGAGTCAAACAAAGCCAAGCGAACTCGTCATATATACATTCACCACCCTTTCGACTACCAACTGCTAGCCACGCTTCCGACAACTCTCCTAAACTCGAATCTCAAACCTCCTTCGACTTTTGGACTTGCTATCTTCTACGTGCTACGACTTTCTTTTTGTCCCTTCCGCTTCGATCAAACCACTCCGGCCGTCGTCCGACTTCACGACTTTCCTGGTTACTGCTCCGCTGAGATCCGCTCCGGAACCTCATTGCAACCATATTTACGACCTAATCATCAAATGAACGACCGCTACACTCTCTAATCTTTCCTTGTTCTCGGCCTTTCCACGGCTCTTTCCAGCGTCTTCCCTGTGTATACCTCTCTACTAGCGATCTCAGCGACTATTCGGAGTTTTTTGGCTTCCACCCTATGCTCTTCTGTACTTGACGACTTGCGACCGACGATTCTGTTCTACTGTTTGATTACCGGAGTTCGATTCAAAAACGAAAAGCACGATAGAGACTGATTTTATTCTCTTGCGGGTGGTTTCAATTTGATCTTACTGTTCTACGCGTCTACTGTTTCATTTACCGGCCTGTTGCTCGCTCCCGTTGCTTGTCTCGCGACTCTCGGTAGCCCTTCAGCCCTCACTCATCGCATTACCTTTTCGTCAAAGTCCATGGAGTGTATGCGCAACAACTTCGTTGATGGTGCGCTACTCAATGGTCGATTTCGAACCGTTGCTCCCCTCAATCATGGCTCCTTCGGCATGGTCTTCAGGGCCAAGGACACCTGGACCGGCGATGATGTTGCTTTGAAATGCTTGACTAAACCATCTGCCTCGGAGTACACCTCCGTATTAGCCGTCGACGATCGATCCGAAGAACTTGCTATCCACCGCCAGATCGGAGAACACCCGAACATCATCAACCTTGTCACCCAGTTCGAGACTGAGCACCATACCTATTTGGTGCTCGAATTCTGCGCGAATGGAGACCTTTACGAAGCCATTCGTGTGGGTCGTGGGCCTGGCCAGACAGAACATGTACGAGAGTGCATGCTTCAATTGGTCAACGCTGTTGAGCACATGCATACCAAGGGAGTCTATCATCGAGACATCAAGCCTGAGAACATTCTCCTTGACAAGAACGGCGCCATGAAGCTCGGTGATTTTGGCCTTGCTACTACTGACAAGTTGTCCTTCGAGGCCGCTGTAGGCAGTGACCGCTACATGGCTCCGGAGCAATTTGACCCGTCTACCACCGGATACTCTCCGGCGAAGGCTGACACTTGGGCGATTGGGATCTGTTTACTCAACATCCTCTTCTCTCGCAACCCGTTCGCTACGCCCAGTCTCTCGGATCCTCTGTTCTCAGATTTTTACAATGACAGACAAACTCTCTTCGACGTCTTTCCCAATATGTCTCAGGACACGTATGAGGTCTTGACTCACTCTCTTGCGATCGATCCTGCCAAGCGCTCTCTTACGGCCCTCAAAGGAGCTCTCATGCGAGTCATTACCTTTACTACGGATGATGAGTCACTCGACGACTTCTGTGCGGAGGAGACTGTGACTGTTACCGCGAGTGCCAACCGCGAACCTCTCCGTACGCCATCGATCAGCACCCCAGCTCTAGATCATGGCGGAGCATTCCCCTGGGCCCGTGCCTTGGCCATGACTCCTCCGGTCCGACAATTGTCTGCTATTCCTGATACTGAGCTGTCAGAGTCTCCGTACCACGAGTCCGAAAAATCCGATCGTGATTGGTTCGCCGTTAAGCCAGAGACTGCATCAGTGGCATCCTTTGTCGACTCCGGTCTCGGTGTCTCGTTCAAGTCCACTCACATGGAGCTCAAGCCGGATCCAGTCAAGTTCATGGGTCGTTCCAAGCCGGTACCGATCTCGGGTTCCCTCCCTGTCTCTATCGCTCGACCTATTCCAAGCATGGCCACTGTCTTCAACAAGAAACGGGACTTCGTTTCCAAGAGCTGGAGCGATTTGTGGGACGAGGAAGAAGAAGAGAACGCAGTGCATCACGAGGAGCCGCAAAACATGCATGTCTTGTCTAGCCGTGGTCGAGCTGCGGAGTGGAAATCGGACAGTAGTGATGGTCGTGATACACCACGTGTTGGTCTTATGGAGATGAGGAATCCAGCCACTGTCAACAACAGTCGCAACCGAACACCAGAAGCTGCGCGGACTCGTGACATTGAGGATGTAAGTGAGCATACTGGATTTATTTTTGAGGATGATTTGCCCACCCTGCCTGTCACGCCAATAACACCCAGTAACCGATACTCTCCACCGTCAAAGCGTTCCTTCATGGATAAATGGGCAGTTCTCGGCGACCGCCGTCGAAACTATCCAACGCCGTCGAAAATTCCGGTACAGTCCGCCTCAGCCCCTCCGCGAAAGCGAAGCCGAGCTGGCAGCTGGAGGGCACGCAACATTGACGCCACCACCATCAACCACAAACAAAATATTTCTCATAACGAACAATTCAAAGGCGTTTTGGAACAAATTCAAGGACTTCATTCCGGCAAAAAAGAAGGAATGAAAGTGTCAGGACCTTGGACTGCCAGTAAAGACTGGCGAAGGAACGCGTCTCCTCAGCAGGATGACGATGACACATTGAGTTGGGTGTGGAGACATGAACTCCACTTGTAGACTTTTTTTAATTTTCGCAGCATTTCACCTAGCTTTCCCTGGGAGGAGAGAAAGATTGATTCTTACAACATTGTAGTTTTAGAATCACCCGGATTTTCTTCTTTTTTACACCCCTTGGTCTCGCAAGGGAAAAGGGATTTCTTGGTGCTGGTTCCGTTCACTAGGACAGAACCAGAATCACGGGTTGGAAGCTAGGATGGAAATGCGAAGATGGGAAGATACCTGCGCATCTGGAAATTTTGGTCATGGAAATTGATAAGAATTTTCTCTCTGGTAAGGGCGATTACGGATTATCAGATTGGCCAAAATTCAGATTTACCCAACTCAAACATGGTGTTCCACGTCTGATATTATTTGTGATCATTCTTCCTCTCATTGAGTCCGCTTCAGTTGCTCAGTCCTTACAGAGGTTTGCTCAAGCCATCCCACTTTACTGCACGATTGGCTCACTATCACCACATCCAGATCCTCTAAGCCTACACCTACCACTCTAACCACTATCCCAGGATGAACGCTATGAATCCGTGCCCTCCGATCACGGCGCAGATCCGACAGTTCATTTCATTTCTATTCACGCACGGTTTCGTCTTTCACGTCATCAAAAGAAGTCCAAACGTGTTGATTTCAAACGCTTCCCAATTCATCTATTTGTTTGATTGATCTGCTCGTCTATAGTACCGGGCAACCGTGTTCACCCGGAGATTTGGTAGAATGGTTGTCTAAGGGTTACTTGTATTAAATTTTAGATGAGAGGATCGGCGGTAGGGAGGTAAGAATGCTGTGGGCTGATAGTGGATTGCACGGATGGTGGGGAGGAGCGCGAATTGAGTGATGGAAGAAGGGGTGGTTGGGATGATTATTTTGGTTGTGGCGATGATGGAGGTTTAGTTTGTGGAGTGTGGTGGAAAGGGCACCCTTTGTTGTTTCTGATACAAGGTAACACATAGCAGGGTATGCTTCATTGAAATCGCCCGTCTCATGGAAATAAACCCGTGACTGGTACCCGGATCCCATTTGAGTTGCGGTACTACTGATCTACAGGCTGACATATTATCGACCGCTTCAAGTTCAACTGCTTTCTAGGTAGTTCATAAACCCCATTCCGTTACGGAAGCTGGGTCGGCAGGACTAAATGGTTTGCGATTGAAAACGAATTACGAATTACGATCACCGTAGGGCTTTGTTGGAATTCGGAAGGATATGGCCCTTAGAGCTTATCCTGGCTGGGTGTTTAGTCTAGAGGCACTCAAGACTTGGGAAGTCCTAATGCTTACTCTGAAATATTTTTCGGGGTCTGGTGGTTTTGTTTGTAGAGGAGTGAGACGATTTATCAAGCAAGTATGCCCATAGTGGTCGGGAGTCACTTCTTGGACCTTGTTCCATTCCTTTTTAGATAACGTCAATTCAAATCAAGAGCAGAGAGCAGAGGGCATCTAATGATTGTATTCTGTAGACCTAATTGAGATAGTGGTTTAGTATATCTGCAGCGTACAGTCTGAGTCCTCGACTATGGTTGACGGGAAAAAGAAGAT
Organism: Tothia fuscella; assembly: GCA_010583015.1. Classification (NCBI taxonomy): domain Eukaryota; kingdom Fungi; phylum Ascomycota; class Dothideomycetes; order Venturiales; family Cylindrosympodiaceae; genus Tothia; species Tothia fuscella. Next base: position 86,316 of record MU007027.1, on the reverse strand, counting down.
GGGAACCGTATAGATGGTTAGATTCCAGTGATTAGAATCGCAAGAAAACTGATGCAATAAGCAGTTCAATATAGAACCACACACCCAGGGAGGAAAATCACAATACCAACGTCACTAGCATTTTGGGAATGATATGCAATTCGGCACTTGAATGAGTCTTTACTGCCGAAAGTGGCCGAAAACAGTAAAGTCTACCATCATTTCGCAATGCACTCCATACTTCAGCACCTCGGGATAGCATCCGCGGGCGGAATTTAGGATAATATTTAAGTGGCCGTTATGATTTTCACTGGTAAAAATAACTTCAAGTAGCAAAGAGTTGGTGCTGGTTGCTGTCAAATCTACATCTACTAAGTTGAGAAGTGTTTCAAGCAGCTTCGTTTCTTTACTAAATCGCATATTCAGATCTCGAGTTGGAGATCTTTTGAGCATGCCTCTGCCAACAGGTGTCTACCGTGGAGATCACGTCGGGTCTCTACTTCGACCAGCCGCCATTAAGAAGGCTCGCGATCAGCATGCCAATGGAGAAATAACAGCTTCCCAACTTCGCGAGGTCGAAGACAAAGAAATAGCTAATGTCGTTACGAAGCAGCTCGACTCTGGGCTACGGTCCATCACGGATGGAGAATTCCGCCGAGCTTATTTCCACTTAGACTTTCTAAAACAAGTTGGTGGAGTAGAAGTGAAAGGTCACATAAACAGTACTGGCAAAGGCCAGGACGGGTGGACTCCACCTATACTCGTAGTCACTGGTAGTTTCCGTTACCCACTGTCCAATGGCCGCCCATGCTGATGAGAGATGTGCAGGGAAACTGGAACATGTAAAGCCAATTCAGCTCGAAGACTTCAAGTTCCTCGAGTCAAGAATAGCTGCCCAAAATGGCATAACAGCAACAACAAAAGTGTGCATTCCGTCTCCAACAATGGTTCACTTTCGAGGTGGCCGTGCTTCGATAGATATATCGTCCTATCCAGATCTTGAGCCCTTCTTCAACGACCTCGCCAAAGTGTACCAAGAAGAGCTAGCTCTCTTGTATGAAGCAGGATGCCGCTTTGTGCAATTAGACGACACCAATCTGGCGTATCTGTGCGATCCGAAAATGCGAGATGATGCAACATCTCGCAACGAGGATTCCTCGATTCTCCCCAAGAAGTATGCCGAGCTGATTAATGCAGCGATATCGAAGAAACCAGCAGACATGAAAATAGGAATACATCTTTGCAGAGGAAATTATCGATCTCAGTGGTTTGCTTCCGGTGGGTATGAGCCCGTAGCTGAAGTCCTATTCAGAGACCTCAACGTGGACGCTTACTTCTTGGAGTATGACGATGCCCGATCTGGAGATTTTGTGCCTCTAAGATTCTTGCCAAAAGAAAAAGTAGTAGTGTTGGGTCTGATGAGCTCCAAGAAGCAAGAATTGGATAACAAGAAGACAATTGTGGAAAGGCTGAACCAGGCTGCTAAACAATGCCCATTGGGTTTGGAACAATTGTGTTTGAGTCATCAGTGCGGCTTCAGTTCCACTGTAAGTGGAGCTCTGTCTTAAGTCTGACCCTTTTCTCGGGCTAACTATCGTTATAGCAAGAGGGTAATGAGCTTAGCGAGGAAGAGCAATGGGCGAAGCTGAGACTTCAGAATGAAATTGCAAAGGAGGTATGGAAAGATGCATAAGAGAGTTAAGGCGGCAATTGAGAATTACAAACGCGGCATCTAAATTCCGCTGCTGTCGAGATTTCTTGTTGAGCGCCCTCCATACACAGACGTTTATCTGGTCGCCTGAGCGTGTTCTAGCAAAGCTAGTATCAGAGGGTCTACAGTAATAATCATCGCTAAATATTGAGCCGAAAAAGCGCAATGAAACTTGCCATGCTGCCCCTATTGTCTTCACAGAAGATGAGCTAAAATCTGAGAAACAAAAGCATGGGCCCCAATATAGCTCAGCCACACATTCAGCCTCGTGGGAATACAATACACTGCCAATTTATTCTTATCATCGTCAAGCAAGTACAGAGAATTCCATATTAGTCGTACAAAGCTTTGAAAGCGTGCAATATTTGAAGATGAGTGGAGTGGGATAATAAGCCTCTAATTTGTCAGCGAACATGGATATATCCCGTCCTGCCTCATTGGGCAATAAGATGCCATAATTGCGTTATCGGCAACTCGATATATTGAAGTATTCCGAATCTGCTTGAACTTTGAACAGTCCATATTCTCGAGCAACATGGGAAGACTTTCAGATAAGCTTCATGGTCAGAAAATTGTGGTGATTGGTGGCACGTCGGGGTTAGTGAACAAGAGTGCGAAGAGCTGGTGGATCAATGCTGAACAGTTCACAGAATTGGCTACGGTGTAGCAGAGCTACTCCTAGATGCAGGCGCGCACTTAGTAGTCCTTTCATCATCACGGGAACGGGTAGATGAAGCGGTTAAAAGACTCAACAGCCCAAATGTCAAAGGCGAGGTGGTGGACGTCCGAGATGAAGCTCAAACAGTGAAAGTATTGCAATCTCTCGCACCAATCGATCATCTCGTCTTCTCGGGAGTCGATAAGATCATCCGTGGAAAGCTGGAGGATCTTGATTTAAATGATGCTAAACACCTCTTCGGCGTGAAATTTTGGGGCGCAGTCGTCATTGCGAAAGGTATTGATATATTGATATTCCTTAGCATGAATGGGATGGAATATATATCTAACTATATTAAGCCGTCCTCAAACACGACATAATCAAATCCAGTGGTTCACTAACCCTGACCTCCGGAGCCGCAGCCATCAAACCCGGAAAGGGTGCGTCTGTGGGCGCTGGTCTTAACGGTGGAGTCTTGTCCCTAACGACAGGTCTCGCAAATGACCTCGCAGACAAGAAGATACGAGTCAATACCGTGGTGCCAGGTCTTGTCATTACAGAGCTGTGGGATAAACTTGGCAAAAGTAAGGAACAGCAGAAAGAAGACTTTGATGCGGGTGCGAAAAGACTCCCTGTTGGCTTTGTGGCGGAGCCATTGCATATTGCAGAAGCGTATCTGTATCTTATCAGGGCAGATTATGCTACTGGGACTTTGGTTAGGATTGGTAAGGCTCTCAAATGCGATTCGGTGGTGGAGTAAACTAACTCAGATGTAGACGGTGGCGGCACTCTGTTGACCTAGTTGATTGTAACGCTCCGGCGTCGAAGTGCCGATATGAAATGGTCCAAATAAGTAGTACGATGGAAAGTCCAGAAGTCATAATGAGAGACGCATCGACTGAATTGGGCTTACCTGCTCCTCAGAGGTTCGGATCGACGGGGTAGTGCCTGGGATTTATGTTGCCTGGATTTTAAGTCATTTAACAATGCACAATTTCTGCTTGTTTCTCTACTTTATTAAGTGCTGACACACGAGCAGACCATTTAGTTGTTCCGCATGAAGAACTAATCAAGATATTTTCTCCTCTAGCTCAAACATATCTGCTACAAGATCGTGGACCACCGTAAATCGAAAGCTACCAAACACATTTGATTATTGCCGACATACTCCCACTCAATCAATTACCAAATGACTGTCCACCCTTGCGTTAGATACCTAAAGCTGCATGTATACACGTGTGATATCACTCTAGCGCCGTCTTCTGTAATATATTAGCCGATGTCCTCCGTCTTCTTGCACCTCATGACCGAACTTCGATGATCCAAGAGCGAGGAACCGATTGGCTCATCAAGGGCCTCAATACTCGACCTGATTCATCGTCGAGCTGAGAAGTAGTGGTGCAGGCACAACATAGTGTTTCTTAGCAAAAAAAAACTAGTTGACGCCGAAGAGGATAACGACAGCTACAAACACTGGAGCAGCGTAGTTCATAGTGTTTGCGGTGAGGGGCAAGAACTGGGGGAAAGGTAGGAAAATGGCTAGGAGAAGCTGCCACGCGACTGCCACCACGTTGATTGCAAGACCCAAGCGGCCAAGGTGTAGATACCGGTCTTCCGGTAAAATCTGACGCCCCTGCAAGATGAGCAGCCAAATCGGCATGCCATAGTCAGCCCAGGTAGACAAAAAAATGGAGTTGAACAAAGCGCTCATGGCCGTTGCTGGACCAAGCATGAGCAAGCATAGCAGGATGGTGACTGCAGCGGTTGCAAGGACGGCATTGATAGGAATCTGGCTTTTCTCGTCCACATGGCCGAGACGGCTCGAGAAAGCATATCCATTGTGCTTCGCAAATGACCATGTAACTCTACTTGTAGAGGTGAACAGAGATATGCTTCCGATAAAGTAGGTGAGAAGGAGGAGTATCACGGAGATCCCGGTCAAAGCTAGAGAGTCGAAGGCATCCCAACAAAGCTGAGCCATAGCAAAGCCACCGATAGGCGTAAGAAGGTTTGTAGGATTTACGGTGCAGAAGAGAAGAGCGATGACCATTAGAAGACCAGTCAAGCCTCCAAAGAAGGCCACACTAACCATCACGATTGGAATGTTCCGGGCAGGGTTTGGCACTTCCTCAGTGAGATGTGCTGCGAAACCGAAGCCTGCGACAGAGGTTGCACCAGGCAACAGGGCCATCAGAAAGACGAGCCCAGATGAAGACCAGCCAGATTCGTTGGTGACTTGGAGGAAGACGTCGTGGGCCGACTGTTTGGGGTGTGCCTTGACGAGGAGGGCAACTGCTATGAAGATTGTCACGCACAAGATAACACCAGCCATGGCGGATGCAAGCTTGGCAAAAGCGTTGAGCGTCCAGATGTTGACAGTAGTTGACAAGATGACAAAGGCCAGCAGATACAGGAATGTGTGCCATGCTTTGGCAGTATAGCCGCCGTTGGTCAGGACGCTAATGGTGGCCGCGAAGACCGTGGCCGTGAGAGCCCAGGTCGCAGCATTTGTGAAGTGGACTATCAGTGTCGTGGTAACACCATTCCAATAGCTCAAAGAGCGCGTCCACCTTGGGGGCGACAGAGCAGCAGTCCAAAAGACTTGGCCTGTAGTACTTTGCGTCAACAACCAACACGTTCTTTGGGCGCATCACAGTCACTCACCTAGCGCGTGAGGGTATGCGCTTGCAATCTCAGCCAGCGATAAGCATACCATCATCTGGAAGAAAAAAGAGACGATGTAGCACGAAAAGAAGAAAGCGCTTCCACCGAGGCCCAGGGAGAGGTTAATGTAGCCACCGATGGCCAACAGCGTAGCCACACATGATATCTGGATGCCGATGATGCCCAGCAGACTGAAGCGCTGCTTAAGCTCGACCTCTTCAACGATGCCTTCTTCATTGGAGGGGCTTTTAGATATCATGGTATGCTGCTTGCTGGCAGCCTTACTAGTAACGTCCATCTCTGTATCAATGGTAGATTTCGGGATTGCGGTGACCGTACTCAATCCGATGAGGCTGCAATTCTGCGGTCTGGCGCCGGGGAACGAGCGCGAGAGTTGATGGTGTTTCTTTATAGAGAAGGCTGAGTGTGCAAGGACGAACAGAGCTAACTGCTGTGGTCAAACTAGCACATCATAGGACAGAATAAAGAATGCAACCGTAGCCTAACGCATACGTAACGAGATAAGTGAAGCAGTTGTTCTCAACTAGACGTCTTACCTTCCTTTACCACCATGTATTATCCCCTTTACGCATAGCCAAAGATATCGCCAATCTTAGCCTTACGCGAAGAGATACTGCTATTGTTTTTAACTATTGTAGTTGGCTGTGCGATAGGGGGCCCCTCATTTGCTGTACAGCTGAATAGATATACCGGATCGGGTTCGATACCCGAGAGTGATAGGCAAGTAAACTAGTTCGGCTACAAGAGCCGCGTCAAGATTAGCGGGCGGCTATAACTCCCCCCAGTGACACAGATAACCGGAGACTCTATGCGTATTGTAGGGTCAATTCGAGTAGCCTCGTGTGCACTAAGGTTCTCGTGCTATAGCTCCGGCTTCGTGTTGCATTAGTCTTTGCGCATCAACTATACAATACTCCTAATTGAGATCAGATCGAGGGCTAGTAGTAAGCAACAGCTGGGAAGGCAATATAACGGGAGGAAAGAAAGCTACACTACCACGATTGCGGCTATGGAAGCGAATCTGTTACCATCCTCAGTTACCCCACTTCGATGCCAGGTACTTTGAAGGGTAAGAAGAAGTAGAAGAGGATTTATTCGTTGCCCGTCCGAGGCTTGTTCGACGGCTAGTAAATGCTGTATTTATACTGATATCTGGCCGCGTGTTCGCGTGCCCTACGTACCTTTTGCTGTTACTTGAAAAGTAGTATTATTGTTGAATGCTTTGTTGCTTCTGATTTACGCGACCAAGACTGATGGACACGAGACGCCATCTTCTCTACCGTGAGGTGTTAAATCAGACATTTTTTCATTTTGCGTAGCCTGCAACACGTTGTCAAACGACCCGAGTCTTCGAAGCAAGACGTTGCCCGGCATGTCTTCTCCTTCGCTGCAGAAGCTCCCTACCACCGCTGGTGCTGAGGCGATCCTGAAGGTCGTCGAGCAGGACGGCGGAGTGATCATTGGAGGCTTTCTCACCGCCGACCAGGTCTCGCGCTTCAATGCCGAGCTACAGCCGGACATGGACAAATTGAACATCGGCTCGAATCCCGATCATATCGACGCTGGTGATGGGGACGATTTCCAGGGCGCCCAGACAAAGCGTCTTGTGAACGTGGTCAATGCAAGCAAAACATTTCGCGCGGAGGTCATCGAGATTGAGCTGCTCCATCAGCTGTACGAAAAAACTTTTTGCGACAGGCGCGCGGCAGGGTACTGGTTCAACACGTCCCAGGTCATTGAGATCGGACCGCACAACAAAGCCCAGCCGCTGCACAGAGACCAAGAGTTGTACCCATTCTGGAATGCCTTGGGACCGCAGGGTCCAGAGGCCACTGTCAACTTTCTCGTGGCGCTGTCACCCTTCACTGAACAGAATGGCGCCACTAGGATTGTGCCTGGAAGTCATCTTTGGCCTCACTTCGAGGACACCTTTCTTGAGGGCGGTGTGCACAAGCACGACACCCCCACAATCGCAGCTGAGATGAATCCTGGCGACTGTGTCTTTTTCTCCGGAAAGCTGCTCCATGGCGGTGGCCACAACCAGACAAATGACGAGAATCGTCGAGGCATTGACCTCAGCGTTATCCGGATAGGACTTATGCCTGAAAACGCCAATCCGTTAGCTATACCTCGCGACATTATCGATAGCATGTCATACCGTGGACAGGCTATGTGTGGCTTCCGAAGCCTTTGGCCACCCAAGCATGGACTGACAAGTGCCTTCTGGACTTCCGATTATGGAGAAGTTGGGAAGGCTCTTGGCCTGAAGGAAAAGGCAATAGGTAAGTCTGCTGTGCTCGCGTAAAAGCCTAAGTTGTAATTCGAGTCGAGGTTGAAGATGCCGCGTATCACTTGTTTTCCACATCTTAAAGACTCGTGATACTCAGGAGTAAATTATACCACCCTTAGTCATCAAATTTGGTGCAACCACGTCTGATTGGACTGTGCCCTTAGTGCATATCACTGCAATGCTAAATCTCTTTGAAGTATGTTGATTTCAGAGCTTGGTTACATGGACGAGAAGCTGCATGAAATCAATCGCGGGCACCTGAATACTAACAGAGTTCCAATTGTGTCTCACTACATTTCACAATTGTTAACTAATAATGAGAATCTTCATGACAACAAAGTACAAACACAGATCAACAACCAAACCTAACGGCGCAATTCTGAGACGTAAAATCTAGAGTACCACGTAGCTCTCACAAAGTATCTGGTTCTACTTTTCTGGAAACAATCGAAGGGATATTTAGGCTTTCTGCGCCTTGCATTCGACATAAGACTAGAAACTACTGATCAATGTCTAGGAGAACTGCAGTGATTTGTAGAAAAAATCTGCTCTGCAGGAGACTTCACTTTGATTTGGATAATCTACTATACGAGGCAGAGGAGCGGATTAAACAAGTAAAGTTGGATTTTGACCATAATCGGACCTATTGAGTGGTGGCGGTCCTACATCTCCCCTTCTCCAGTTCTGATGGGAAGTTGCAACGACACCCCCCCTCACATGTACACCGCCCCCTGGATCCATGTTTACACGTACGCTACACCAATACGCCGACTCTCCTAACTTTCTCCCTAATTATTCCTACCACCCAACGCAATTGTTTGATCGTTGGTATAATTAAAAATCGAAACTTTACTATCTTTTTGCTCACAAAATCTTATGCCCACAAGCTACAGCCCCTTCGCGTTTCGCTCGTACCTCGCACGCTTCGGGGAGCTTGGGGCACCCTGCGGGTACCTAGATAAACGTTATTATTTATACTATATTAGTGAATCAAGTATTAGGGAGGAAGTTAGAAAAGTCGGCGTTTTGGTGTAGCATACGTGTAAACATAGATCCAGGGGGGGGGGTACATGTGAGGGGGGTGGTCGTTGCAACCTCCCGTTCTGGTTTGTTTAATCACAAATGTGGCTGAAATAATCCGGGGAAAAAGTGGGCTTCCCAAGTCATGAAACAGAGATTTGTTTACAGTGTTCCGTTCGTGCGTTCATCGCTTATCATCTGTGGGGCAGTTGTAGGCTGCAGAGAGTCACGCATTGGATAGTTATCTCATAGTTGGAGATATCCTAGCCCAGGATTGCACCCTTCCTGCCCCACGAAACTCTACATTTGTGAATCTATTCATTCATTTGGAAAGAGAAGAAAGTAGAAGATAAGACATTCAACGTCACCCAATGCAGTGATGAGTGGCTCCTTACGGGCCAGCAGCCCCATCAAGGTGCAGAAGAAGTCTCGCTCGAGATGTACGTGGTAGTGGTCTACAGGATCTGACTGACCCCATAATCTGAAGGTTGCTGACGGATATAACCTAAAGCTGGGTGCAAACTCAGCAAGCAGAAGGTAAGCGTCTGTGAACGACCCTTTGTGCCCCGCATGAGCAGAATATACGGCGGGAAAGGCGATGGAGATGGTGTTTTTGGTGGAAGAAGAGGGCGCAAATTAATTGTCGAGGGAGAGAAGAACCAGAAAAACCAAATCTTGAATGCAGCCAAAACAATGAGAAGATGACGGAAGTCGGGTGACTATGGAAGCAGAACCTGAATAACGCTGACAACGACTGCAGCATCTAAAGTGTGACGAGACCCACCCAGCATGTTTGCAGTGCCAAAAACGAAAGGCCATATGTCCTGGCTACGACTTGGCAATTCGATGGTCAGACAAATACGAGGGTGTGAGCGGCACTCGCGGTGCAAACGGCACCCAAAATCGAGGGAGCGGCAAGCGTAGCATGGCAGATCGCAACGACAAACAACACGAACAGGCCCGCGTCCACACACAGGGCCCGGAACAAGGTCCAGAGGCCTATACCATGCTGCCTCCCGTCCAGGACTACGTAAACGCCGGCCTTGACCGACACGATGCTCTGACTCTTGACCAGACCTTTCCGGACTTCCTCCAAACAAATGAGGGCTCTTGCACGACAGCGCCTCAGCTGCGCCCTCAACGAGAAATGTTCATGGGCAACTTGGATCGCCTTCTCTCGGCTGACGCATCACCTGTCTCTCCTCTCCGGATGCAGCAGGCGCATCTGTTGTGGCAAGATGATACCTTCTTTTTCGGTCAGCCCTTCGAAAATTCGGAGCATGGAATTTCATCGCTGGACTCTCTGGCCTCTCAGAAGCCGTCGGATATCATGTGGTCTCTGGACATGGACCAGTACACGCCAGAAAGCATCGATCAGATGCTCAGTGCAACTACAACTAATCCCACAAGACTTGTAGAGCCATTATCCCCGCCACCAAATCTACTTGAGCACTTTTTCCAGAATACGTGTGGCTTGATATACGTGTTCGATTCCCCAAACAGCCCCTGCCAGTACCTGCTTCGTCGTTATGCGAAGTCTTCGTCGTTGGTTCGAAGCTCTGTCGTCAGCGTTGCCTCTGTTTGCTCCTGCGAAGATAAAATTACAAATGCAATTGCAGCACATCGCAAATCTGCAACAACTGCTTTGACTGCAGCAATTTCGGAACTTGATATCAAAAGTCAGAAGCCAGCAAATACACCTTCCAGACTCCAGCAGATTGAGCAAGCTCTTTTAGCTGTCATAATGATCGGGACGTCATCGGTAAGTTGTATCGCATTATTGTTCGGGCTGTAAACAATTGGGCTAAACAGGCATATACATAGGCATGGTTCGACCCGTCAGATCTAGGCACAAAGCATCTGTAGACAGCACGATGTCTGTTTCAGCAATGGCTGGGGCATTTAAAAGAGAAGTTGGGTAGCGACTTGCGTCCTGCGTTACTTGATGGTCATGGGAGTTTCGTGGTAGGTCTTATGGCATATTGGGAGACATGCATGGCATTTCTTATCGATCAGCCGCTTGACGCAGTCGACTACCTGCGCCCATTTGCGTCGTCTTCTGATCTTCAACACGTCCATCCACACCCATGGACAGGTATTGGTACTTCGCTATACATCCTACTAGCCCGGACGGGCGTTTTGGTTCGCCAAAAACGTATGCTAGTCAAATTGGGATGGGATTCGATTGTTTACGCTCCAGTGAGACAAAGCCTGACTCAAATCGCTATTGACATCGAGGAGTGCTGTACGAGGCACGTTTCGCCGTCAGTAGTGGCAATGAAAGAGACGGGCGATCCTTCAACCACTTACCAGCAGCTAGAAAAACTGGCATTAATCACCAAGCTCGCTACGCTTGTAGAACTGTACAAAGCCTTCCCTCAGTTGTGCAGTCTTCCCCACCGCGAGGTGGGAGAGGGCACCTCGAAGGAAAACAACCACACGGATGCTCCACAAGGGCTGCTGTCTATAGCAGTGGCCAAAACTTCCAACAATAGCCATGGGAGATTCGTTTTGAGATCGCAACAAGCCTACTGAGCTTATGTGAAGAAATTGGCAGCTCCACACGAGTATGTAATAGCCTACCGCTATTACTAATAATTGGCGGTAGCGCTTTGCAAATGAGCTTCAGAGGGACTTCCGATGCTCAATCCGGCCATAATCAGGAACTAATGGTCAAGCTGGCGTGCATGGCGACGCGTCCATACGTGGTACAGAAGTGGCGCAAGATCACCATCGAACGGCTCCGAAGCAGTACGCACAATATGGGCGGCCATGCCTCGTATAAGCAAGCTATTCTACTAATGGAGAAGGTGTGGGAAAGAGTTGATGCCCAACGAACTGATCAGTCGCATGGTCCGGATATCGACCTGATCCATTGGATCGACGTCATGGAGGACTGCAAGCTTACCACTTTTATTGGTTGAAATAAGTCGATAATATGTTCCAACCAAGAAATCTTGTAGATCTTTTTGCATAAACGATTCGGCAGCCTAGCTCAAGTGCTTTCCATCAAGGCGATTACCTACCTCATCCACCACTATAAGCCATCAATTATGTTGCTCACATACATGGTCACATTCCATTGGATCTGGTGCCATCGTCCGGAAAAGCTCAAGCTTAGTTCCTGCTGTGCTTTGTTTGGCCAAGGGCAGCTGCCGATGAAAAGAGTCAAACCTCAAACCCATCTGCAGAGTGAAGTAAGAAGGTGGCACGCGCAGACTAGCTTATCTGGAATAAGTATCTTGGCGTCTGTTGTTTCTTATTAGGCTTCCATTGGTATGTCGGGGTAAAAAGTCAAGTTCTATCCAGGTTATGAAAAGGTTTAATACCAGTTTGCTATAACTGCCCTGCCTCTACGATTTCCAATCCGAGCGGGGTACATTCGATATGCCGAAACTCTCAGACCCCGTGCGGGTGAGATTATCAGGCAACCGGGGGATGGAGGAAGGGCAAGAATTCACTTTGGTAGCTTCAAGTTGGACGCGGAGTTCTACCACTGGTATAGTGTCCCTAAAAAAAATGGTGTGCGGGCTTATTGAAACTGCGTCGGGATATACAAAGTGGTTTATCGGCTGCCGGGAGGCTTTGTACATTCGGTAATATTCTGGCCATTTCTAAACGTCCCCTAACAACTCCGATCCGTGATACTTCTTGCAGTTCTTGGACTTGATACAAGCGTCAATGATCTGATTATGTGTCTTGACGTAAACATCGCTATCCCAGGATATCCACAGCGCGTACATCACAAATGCGTTGAACTCGTCGAGAACTGCTACCAGAGACTGGGTCGAATAGTCTGTCCCGCGGACAGCAACGACTGCTGGATTGGATTGGAACCACGCAGCTTTACTAGCCTTGAGTTCTAATTAGCACGCCGCTATAAATGATTGTCCATACCCTTATTTGTGACTACAGTCTCCCTCTTCTCACTTACGGTGCTAGTCAGAACAACAGCCTCAAACGTCCCATCTGCAGCAATTTCCTCTACAAGATATCTGGCGCACATGTTGCGTAAGATATATCCCTCTGTTTGCTGCCACATCATGGTATGTGAAATACTTACTTAGACATGTCACCTCCACCCGCAATGGCGATGACGGGTTTCCGAGGCGCCATTCTAGATGTGAGATGCTAGAATCGCTGGCAAAGTGATGAAAGATTATTGCAAGTTGATCAAGAAAATGTAGATGAAAAAAAATGTCTAACAGATAAAGGAATCGACAACAGTCTTAATAATGAACAGTACGTCCCAGTCAATTGATTCACCATGTGGTAAAGCATTTTTAAGCTATCATACCGCGATTACGCATGGAGAATGAGATTGTTCCAGTACCGGTTGACTATTCCACATCGAGCGAACGTAGGCGGCAACTTCGCAACATTAGAGGACTGTTTGGTAACGATTGGTTTCATCACATAGATACCCGAAATGTGATCTTCCATCGGAAAGACGATAGAACTTTAAACAAATACTATCTACCAGCTACAGTTTCGATTCCAGTTGTTGATGCCCGAGTGGTAAAAGACCGGCATGCTCGTCAACCAATTTTTGCACGTATGTCAGATATGTTTTCATGCCACCAAGGTAAAAGCGTATGATGGGCTTCTCGTCTTTAATTGTATCGTTGAATAACCAGGATTTGGGGTTTGCGAGGAGTGAATCGTCGGCAAGATCCTTGCACATGGAGACCCACTCTTGCTCCACTTGAGCTGTGGCTTCAATTGTTGCCCTGCCTGTTCGCGCTCTTACATTTTCTGCTTGTTTGATCAACTTGCTGTGAAGCTCAACATGCACTTCGATAGCCAGGGGAAGATTGGTGAAAGATCCTTGTGGACCAGTGATCAGAAAAAGATTAGGAAGGTCCGGCACCAGGCAACCAAGGTAGCTTTTGCCGCCCTTACTCCAGCGCTCCTTCAGTGTTTGTCCTGACCTTCCGTGAAATTGGAGCCTGTCAAAGCTCCCCTCGACCGCGTCGAATCCCGTGGCGAATATAATCATGTCCAACTCGTGTTCTTTGCCATCGCTAGTCCGGATTCCTGTCGGGATAATGGCCTCGATTGGTGTTTCCTGAAGATTCACAATGTCCACGTTCTCGCGATTAAACTGCTTGTAATAGCCACCATCGCAAAGAGGCCGTCGTGTATAGGAGTCTTGTGGTAGTAATCTTCGAGCCTTCTCTGGGTCTTTAACTATTTGAGCTATTTTGTTCTTGATGAATCTACAAGCATGGTCGTTTGCTTCCGGATCCTTAGTCAGGTCGGAGAACCCACCGAACATGAATCTGAAGCCATTGCCTTGCTGCCAGAGCTTCTCAAACACCTCTTCACGCTCCTCTGACGGCAGTGACGAATATGGAGTGGTTGGTTCTTCAACACCAAAGCATGTACTCGACTTTCTCAAATTCTCCATAATGTCGTTGTAGTTCTCATTGACCCACTGCCGGTACTCAGGCTGAACCGGTCGATTGCCGCTTGGAACACTGTATTGAGGGTGCCGTTGGAAAGAGACCAAAGATTTGACCTGCGAGGAGATTTCAGTGATGACTTGCACCCCAGTAGAGCCGTTTCCGATGATGCCAACACGCTTGTTAGCAACCTGGGTGTCGGGCTGCCATGCTGAGGTGTGGCAAAGTTGTCCCTTGAAGCTTTTGACGCCAGGAATATCTGGGAACTTTGCGGTCGACAGAAGTCCCAAGGCTGTCACTCGATATCGTGCTATGAAAGTCTCTCCAGTGCTAAGCGTAGCACGCCAGGTCTCGTTGGTAGAATCCCATTGAGCGCTGAGTAGTTCTGTGTTGAATTGCATATGCGGACGAAGGTTGTGTTTATCGACAACGTGCTCGAGGTAGCCGAGAATCTCAGATTGTCGCACATAGTGATGAGACCAAGGGTAGGTTCTGAGGCCCTCCTTGTCCCAAGAGTATCGATATACGAAGCTCTCCGTATCACTCATTGCACCTGGATATCGGTTCCAGTACCAGGTCCCTCCAACATCAGTCGCTTTGTCAATGACTTTGACCGACAGACCAAGTTGGAGTAGTTTGTAAAGTTGATAGATGCCCCCAAATCCGGCCGGAACAACCAGTACGTCTACTTGAGTCGTCCGCATTGTTAATAGAGCACTAAGACGAACGACCAGATGATTGAATTTTGCTGCGAGAAATGATTTCCGACTTACAAGTGCAATCTACGAGTTAGGTTTTAAGTAACTACTTACAGAGTATATAAAGAATGTTGCAGGCGTTGGTGTTGCGCATTCTCCACACGCTAGCACCCACAATATTATGAAGCGCGCAGACTGCCGAAATAGGCAGTCTCAGCCTAGAATCACGGTAGTCCGATAACACCCCGGCCCTTATCACGACTGTAGATCTGCTTTTGTCTGGGGTAAATCATAACGGTACGATCTCAGCATTGCTATGACATGGCTAAAACCCCGGGATCATTATGGAGAAGATCATTGGATTGTCTTTGCTGCCTACAGTATTTTATTTAGCATACCATAATTGCTGATGCCAAGCACGGCTTCCGATTTGTAATTTCGCTTGATAGTGTTCTCGGATTAAGAGTCCAAATGTGTCTCTGAACCAATTTCACGATTCAATTCATGAAAGCGATGAATGTTTCAGCACATCAAAATCAAGCAGAAGTGGAAACACAAACTTATACAAGGCTTTGACAATCTGACTAGCTGAAATGAATTGGAACATTCGCCAACAACTAATTGCGAGGTAGCTGACTTCAATACATAAAAATAGGAAAGATATTTTTGACATTTCCATTACTGTACATGTTCATTCTATGTCCCACTGATCTTGGACGTTATTTCTGATATACGGAACGGGTAAGGCATCGGGATTGCCCTTATACTTAACTTCAGTGATTGTCACCCCGTTGCCCAAGAAAGAAAAGATGTTCCCAGGTGCGTTATATTTGATATCGTAATGCTCGTATCTCGGTCGCTTCAAAAATTTGAGGTGATGATGCATAGACCCAGACCAAAGATAAACTCTGCCGTCAGGCTTATTGTCCTTGTACCACGAACGACAATTCTCGGTCCAGACTGAGTTTTTATTGTGCCAGGCGTCCAGATACTGGTTGAACTGCGAAGTGATATCTTGCCTCGGAACCATAGATTGAATCCCATCTTGCTGCATCTTGCGGCACGCCTGGAGGATGTAGTCAATCTGAGTTTCGTGAGCAGGCAGAACGCAGCCTTGGCCCCAGTTTCCACGGGGACCGTTGACGATGAAATAGTTGGGGAACCCTGGTACTGCAATGGCACCATAGATATTGGGATCAGTCTGATCCTGCATGACTTGACCACCAAGACCTGTAAGACGGAAATGAGGAATGAATGCCACGTGCAAACCGGTTGCGCAAATCAAGATATTAAGCTTGTGAGTAGTACCATCCACAGTCATGATTCCTTCAGGAACCACTTTGAGAATCGGGTTAAAGACTGGTGTCACGTTGTCTTTCTGTAGAGCCGCAAGATGTCCCTCGCCAGGGGTGTAACGACGACAGCCAGGACTCCAATTTGGAATCAGTGCCTTCTTGATATCTTCCCTCACCCCGAGCTCTGCTGACATGAGCTCTTGCATATGTTTCTTTGCTGCAAGATTCTCTTCTGAGCTGCGATAAAAGATCCAGAACAAGCCGCTAAGCTTTCTCTCAACTTGCTGCCGGTATTGCAAAAAGTACTCAGGGTCACGTCGGAAGCGCTCCTTTTCTTTTTCCGTGTACTTGTGTTTGCCAGCAGCTGATGGGTCTGCAGCGTCAGGGTCCGCTTCTTTGTTCGATACACCTAATCCCATTTGTGGGCCGATGTACATCTGGTTGCGAATAAAGACAGAGAGGTGACTGGCACTGGCAGCAATCTGAGGAACTATCTGGATCGAACTTGAGCCAGCGCCAATAACACCGACCTTCTTATCCTTCCAGTCCAGTGAAGAATCCCAGGCTGCGGAATGGGCGAGTGTGCCTTTGAAATCGTGTAAACCTTCAATCACAGGCCATTTTCATTTGTTGATGTCTCCACTTCCGTTTACAAGGACATTGGCAGTGTCAGAGAATGTTGTCCCGTCCGCGCGTTTGAGTTCAATTTTCCAAAGGCCATCTGTTTCGTCCCAAGTTGCGCCCATAACCTCTGTGTTGAATTGAACATATTTCTCGCAATCGTGTCTCTTGGAAAAATTCACCAAGTATCGCTGGATTTCATCGGCGTAGCTGTAATAGCCACTCCATTCTGGATTCGGGTCAAAGGGATAGACATAAGTATGAGCCGGCACATCGCAGGCGCATCCGGGATAGCGATTTTCGAACCAAGTTCCGTCGATTGTGTCATTCTTCTCATAACACACAAGTTCGTAATTTTCGAGAATCAATTGCGCTTTGTACGCAAAGAGAATCCCCGATGCGCCAGCCCCAACGTGGACTACTTTCAATGGCTGGGGAGAGCATTGAGGGTAATCAGGCACATCGTCTGCCGTATAGGGTGTTTCTTCTAAGAGAGGCATGACAAAGGCGCTATACGTGTGAAACTGACTGTAAAGGCGAGGAATTGATAGACCGATCAGTTCAGAATCTGAGTAGTATCCTGTGAACTTTTCGAAGCAGAAATGAAATGGGGCGAGCTCTAATAGCTTCTGGTATCTAAGGTTATTTCCCCATATTCATCAACTCCCTCCCCGGTTTAATGTACCCCTCATCGAAGTGCCCGTGCCGGTATCCTGAGCTCATCCAGTAGATCGCGCTCTCGCTATAAGATACGTACATGTTATCTGATAGTGCACAGTCCGGTTTTACGTTACTACGGATGCGAATAACGTCTTGGATGGTGTGAACAACCGGAAGGCATCACAAGAGGGAGCACTCTATTTGGCTACATGTTAGGCTAATGCGATGGTTCCGTGCTACGAAAGGCTTGGATTGTAGCAGTTGATGCGGGACGCGTTCTGCTGTCGTTGAAGTTTGGGACATTAGAACTAGCTTTGGTGGCGTTATTTTTCCTTCCGCGAACTAAATGCGGATAGTTTCCCCTTTTTGGATATTTTTGCCTGCACATCTTAGATATGGTCTGGAATCATCTACCTTATCTTACCCGGGCAGCAAATTTGCCTGAATCATTGGGATTAATGTTTGCGGAATTAATCTTCCTTCTGAGCATTCCAGGGAGTCGTTTGTGAGCCTGATGGTCGCTGAACCAACCATGAATCTCGCAGTACTTTTGAGACTTTGGTGGTACATTCTATCACAGAGCACGGGCGCGAAGTGGAAATAGTGTGATCGAGAGAAATAAAAGAATCTTTTATGGTTGATATTTACAGTTCTAGAAGAGCAACAAGAAAGGATATTAGAGTCGTACTCCCTTCAGAGAAAGATATATTTGCTGTTACTTTAACTGAACCTTTCTACAGTTTGGACATCTGTATCGGCTTCTTAAATGGCTTGTTCAGCAGATTGTCTAAAACCTCCGTCAATCGCAGTAACTCTTCATCCTCAAACGGCCGTGCCACAATCTGTATCGCGACAGGCTGGTTCACGAAAAGCTTGGATGATCTAAATTAACATCACCATATGTTAAAAATTACGATTTCGATACATAAGGTAGATTGGAAGAGAACTTACACATTGTACGATAGGCTTCTTCAAATGGGTTAGAACTGCTTGTATTTTTCAGTGTAGTTTTATCTTGGCTGTCCTGCCGCTCAGTAATCTTGAAGTTTTTCAAAGGTAATACTAATGACGGATAATCCAAGATATTAAATAGCGAGGTATATCCCCAGTAAGGTAGGAAATCATGTGGGAATCCTGCCGAGGGGGAGACAGGACAAATCAAGCCATCTATCGGTCTTCCCGTTGTCGTGACTTTTGCAGTATTGTCCCAAGCATCGGCAAATAGTTCTTTGTACTTTTGTTGTTTATGACTGCAGTGTAATTGCAAATGAGTTGGCGAGATTCATCCCAAGTGGTGTTCGTGTGAGATATAGGAAATTACATATCAAGCGTATATAGTAAGGAGAGATGATTGGAGATATGGGGACTTACCTCCATCACCTGTTTGGCGTTGAGATATATTGGAGGATAGATCTCAAGCATCCTTGTAACGGCCGGAAGCATTTCTTCTTCACATTCTGCTAACAAATCCATAGTGTCTGTGATGCCATTTTGATAGTATAATTGGAACTACAGCATAGTGGGTTCAGTTAGTTGGAGTTAAATGTGGTGAATCTTCGAATTTTGGTTTAACGTACAGTTGTTTGGGAGCATTCCCAGCTGTCAAACGGTACTTTGAACTCGACAACTTTTAGAATTATCCATATTAGCAACTTGTAAAAGAAATATGGGAAAAACGCATCTATAAGCGTCGGAGAAGATATCTTCATGACCTTGGTCTCTAAGTTTCGCTGCAGTCTCGCGAATCGACCGCAGAATAGGTGGTGTTGGTGTCACAGCCCCATCAAACTCCAAAATACCAAAAGCAAGTTTTCCGCTCGGTTTCGGCACCTCCCTCCACCTGATCGGCACACAAGTCGGATCATACTTTGCGGCAGGATAGGCGTTCAATATGCGTGTCATCAGCTCCAGATCGGCTACACAGTGGGTGACCGGACCGCACGACACTTTGACATTAGGTTGTCCACGTTCAATGCTTTGCATACCCCTCTTGGGGATACGGTCAGCACTCGGCCTTATGCCGTAAAGACCATTGAACGCTGCAGGAGCGCGGATGGAGCCACCAATGTCAGTGGAAGGAGCAAAAGGGCTTCCGTGAAGGGCTACCAAAGATGCATCACCACCGGAGCTTCCTCCAGCAACCATTTTGGCATTGAAAGGATTCAGAGTCCGGACAAATACAAGGCTGGCTGTTTCCAAAGGCCTGAGCTGTCTGCGGCATGGTTGTTTTGACGTAGAAAACAGCGCCGGCATCTCGTAAGATCTTCACTACCGCTGAGTCTCGCTCAGCACGATGATTGATATTGGCAGCATATCCATAGGTGGTCGGCTTGCCTACAACATCATATGTATCCTGAAGTAAAGCTGACGCGTTAGTCATTTGTCTGAAAGTATCAGGGGGTTTGCAAGGTATTGATGGCACCAGTCCCTAACCTTGAGAGCGATTGGCAAGCCATGGAGTGGCCCAACTGGCTTACCGACAGCACGCATTTGTTCGTCCATTTCCGCTGCTCTTTTAAGTCCCTCCTCGGAGAAGTAAGTCGTGAGGCAATTTACCTGAAAGTCTCATTCTCAAGATACTTTTACAGGCACACTCTTGAACTTTTCAAGTACATACCAGTTGATGGGCTATTGCAGCACGAGCGCAAAATGCTTCCACAACAGCTACAGAAGAAAGCTCTCCAGATGCCAGCTTCCGCACCAGGTCTACAGCAGTGTGTTCTGTTATCCAGATCTGCTCACGGGGTAAAATCCCACAGCTTGCTGGAATTCCTCGCACATCTTCTGGTATGGTACTCTGATCTAATTGCAACTTCCACTTCTCAGGAATTGGAGCGGTAATCGCCTGTCGGTTCTTTTCAGCTGCATCTTGCCACTTCATGTTGCCTATATTTCTTATCCAAAGATGGGTGGGAGTTGTTCGCAGTGCTTCTTTCTCAGGGAATATCAATTAAGAGTATTGAAAATCCAATGTCTGAACATTGGCTTCGGGGTTTTAGATGATGTGGGCCGATAGTCCTTGCAATGGTTGGGCAAAGATAAACTCGTCCCCGCAAACATCTCGAGTATCGTAGGTAAGAATACCGATGCATTATCCTACGCTTGCAGTTTGTCAACCAACCTAAGTCCATGTTCTGTGAGCGTACCCGGTTTTTTTGCATTGAACGCTAGACCCCGCGAAAGATTGCAGGTCGTTATAACCAGCATACCTTCTCATTTGGGACAATTAGCCGAGTATTCCACGGCTACGTAGAGCCTCAAGCTAAATCGTAGATTGTCGGCTGAATGATTGTTTGTTGCAGATGGAAATCCCAAGAAGATGCGCTCGTATTAATATTAGGCTGTAATATAGGTCCCGCTGCGTTGTTTCTTTCTGGGGCCATCGCACTAATGCTAGGGGCATGGCATTAACCCCCACCGAAATAGGTCGTCCTATCTAGTATCTAGTCTTTCGTGTTTATGGCTAAGAAAATTAGTAGTAAAAATATCTAATTTCTATACAACATTGGGCGCCAGAAACCAAATGTTCCATCAGAAAAAGAAAATTCAACACAACGAACACCTCTCGATCTTCTGATCATGGGTAGAGAAAAGCGATATGACGTTCCCCTAATTATACCCCTCTATACAGGATGAGTTTTATTCGAACCATCGTTGTGCCGCAAAAAGCATGAAACTTTGAAGCGGGAGAAACGTGGATGGGTTATCAACCCAGGAATATGGCCTCGTCCAGGTATACGGTAAATGTGGAACATGTGACAGCTTAGAGGAGAATGTTTGAGAGCCCCGAGAGGGAATTCTGCAGCCTTAGCTTCAACTTTTACCGCCTGCTCCCCCTCAAATAGAACGTATCAAGAGGAGAGGCAAATCCAAACATTGCCAGACATTCCCTCCCTGGCACACAGAACAAACACGTAAGTTATGCACTTGCTCTGCGAAATTCTGAATCATCGTTGGATCAGAGATCGAAACAACAGAATTCGGGGTGGGGCCTTGTCGGTATTGATGTGTGAATTGGGTGAAATTATTAAGATGAACTGTTGACTATAGACTTGTGATGATGCCTCATACTGAAAGTGGTTTTTACAGTTTCGCCCTGGGCTTGTCCAAGAGACGATGGTCCAAGTTGGAAGGACCATCATAAATGTCTCTCTCCAGCACTCGTGTATTGATCTGAACCGGTTCTTAGCAATCACACCCTGATGCAAGTAGGAAGGAACTTACATGTTGCATTCCTAACTCCTCCACTTTACCGACTCCAAGCAGGCGCATGCAAGTCTCAGTTTCTGCTTTGAGAACTGTCCATCAAGTTAGCAATGAACCACAGCCAACTCATTAGCAACAGTACTCACTTTCCAAAACTCTCTCCACCCCAGCCGTACCACCAGCGCCTAAACCCCAAAGCGCCGCTCTCCCAACACCGACAGCTTTCGCACCAAGACATAACGCCTTGACGACGTCAGTCCCTCTCTTAATACCTCCATCCACCCAAAGATCGATCTTTTCAAGCACTTCCGGACAATATTTTCGCACTTCCATTAGGGTGTGTAAAGCTGGAGGCGCAGTATCCAACGCCCTACCACCATGATTCGACAATAGCACACCTTGCACTTGCGGTGCATGCAGCGAAGCCAGATATACATCTTCATGTGTTTGGACACCTTTGAGAATGATAGGGAGACTTGTATGTTTCGCTAGCCATGGTAGCGTGGTATCCCACTTCAAATCTGGAGCTGTACCAGCGAATAAAGCATTGCCAACGCCACCAGAAGTATCTCCACCGAGGCCTTCCACATCAGTGATACGGTGCGGTCCTGTTAATGGGTCAGGAGTAGTGGTACTACTAGATCCACTTTGCAGAGAACTCCTCACGGGTAGAGTGCTTGCCGTACTCCCCGCCATAGATTGTTTCACTTTCCACTCTCTCTCATCATGCTCTCTCTTTCCCGGCACAGGTGCATCAAGCGTCAAACATATAAATTTGATATTCGGTAAAGCATGTATTCTCCGTAACATCTTTTCACTCTTACTCCTGTCGTCTTGAACATATAATTGCCATCCAAATACTTGATCAGATCCCGCACCCGCAACGATCTGCTCAGGCGTCATGGAAGCATTGTTCGATATTATTTGCAAAGCGCTGTATTTAGCACATGCCTGCGCTATACCCTTCTCGCCATCTGGATGTCCCAACCGTGCCATAGCTGCAGGACAAACAAAGATAGGTATATCGACTTTGAGTTTTGAAGAGAGGAGCGTGGTGGAGGTATCGCATAATGTGCAATCAACGAATACCCGCGGGCGGAGCAGTATCTGGCCATAGGCCTTATTGTTATGGGACTTGGTGACCAAGTCATCGGCTGCAGAATAATAATATGCCCATGCTTTGCGATTGATCTTTTCGTCGGCTAGCTTTTCTATCTCGTCTAGGTTTAGGCAGTCTGCTACCGTTTGTGTGCTCTGCAGCTTCACCGGGGATGACGGTACTTTAGTTGGAAGGGTGGATGGATCTATCGTTCCTAATAATGCGGTTGCTGGGAGAGATTTTTCGAGCGTTCCGGGTGGATGGATAGGATCGTATTCTTCTGTTGCGTCTGTCCCAGAAAGCTGAAGTATGATCTTAGATCCACCAGGATGAGATCGGAGAAAGGAAGTGACATCGTAGACTTTGTTATAAAGAATAACCCAACAGCTTTGAGGCGTCTTATGGCTCTTTACTATACAGTTGTATTCAATTAGCAACCCATCTTCTTTCGCAATAGTCTCTTGCATACCTTCGTCATAGGTGTATACCTTCGCCATCTAAAGGCTCTGAGTGATATATGGCAGTTTTCTCCTGTTGCTCACAAACAATACGAAGTGCGTGAAGTTCGCGCACATCCATAAAGGTAAGTCCATGCCGTCAGGAAACTTACCAGCGATGTTCCGCTAACGCGAACATTGGACAATCAAATATCTCCTTCGGTATAGCGTCGGCCGAAACTAATAATTCGCGTCCAGCCAATCAACGCTCCGCTATTCCCAAGTCCGCAAGGCTGAAAATTGTAATTGCTCTTCCGAAGTTTGACAGTTTTGCTAAGACCTCTTAGGCGATAATCACGGATAAGGAGTCTAAAAAGTCTCTGAGCACGTGCTTGTAAGCCCATCCAATCCACTAGCATGCAATAATACTTTCCATCATGTCAGTGTGGGCCGGATCAATTCGCGCCACTAAATTTGTGGATTCCACATGGGCAAGTATGTACAACACAAAACCAAAACCACAGCGATCTGGAGTTTCTCACATCCAATAACCCTACATTCATAAATTCCAAACACAAATAGCAGAATAGCCAACTACCAATAATGGCAGATGCAGACATCTCCATCTTCGGTGATGGCCGGCTCCACCATAAGATCCGCCCTGTACATTCCTCTCCTTGCCTCGCAAACTCCGTGATATGGCCTACTTCCACTATGTGAGGGACTGGCTTACAGAGTATAAAGATATGGACAGTCATTGCAGAACGACAAACTATGACCTCTCGCGCCTACTTGACCTCGACATTCCTTCATTCCTTGCTGGCGCCATATATCCCTATCTCCTCCGTGAAACCTTGACATTCAACCCCTATACTGTTTAATCTTCCTCCAAAGAGTATACCCGACAACAGCGGCAAAACTCATCCTCGTACAAGCAGACACAACAACAGCCATCTTAACCAAATCATAATACCCCGTCAAAAGTGTCCCAACAGCACTACTCCTACTCCCCTTTTTGTCCTGCCTCACCCTCCCATAATATCTTCCCCCACCCACACCTTCCACCCTCCCTTCCACAGGCTTGAATGACTCGGCATCTACAGCTTCAAATTTGTCGTCGACTCCCGGTACAGAAATACCGCCTTCTTCCAGTTCTTTCTGCTTGGATTGCCGGAAGCGGTAGGAAAGAAGCCAGAGGATGAATCGTGTGTCTACGGGTGTGAATGTGGGATATGTCCATATCTTCATGGCGTTATGCGGTGGAAGCATGTCGAGAAAGTCGCCCATGACGCCTAACGTCAGACCCCACAACAAAAGCGACGCATCAGACTTGACAGTCCTCCAATTATCGGGTGATAGTGAAAGCGGTACAGTTTCATTCGTAGTATCGTCCTCATGCGCTAGTGGTTCCTCTTCCAGAAACTCCGCAATAGACGTGCAGAATTTACTCTCAGAAGGAACAAGTTTAACAGCAGCAAACATCATATCCCCGAGCAACCACCTCTGAAACAGTCTATTCAACCCGAAAAACTTCGTCTTCGCCGCAGGAGCAACATCCTGATACCAATAAGTTCTCTGCTTCCTCGACAGTAGTGCCCGCAGAGGAACCCAATGCGTCGACGCCACTTCGGTGGGCTGTAATTTCAACGGCGGGATCTCATGCGATGTAAGCAAGAAAA
Source organism: Tothia fuscella (assembly GCA_010583015.1). NCBI lineage: Eukaryota > Fungi > Ascomycota > Dothideomycetes > Venturiales > Cylindrosympodiaceae > Tothia > Tothia fuscella. Next base: position 61,873 of record MU007027.1, on the reverse strand, counting down.
TATAGGGGCATAAAGTCATGAGTCTGCGACCGTGTTCGTCAGCTAGTTTCATGAGACCGTAGGATCGGGTATCGGTCGGGTACGCTTTTGATCCCCATGATGTTGTCACCACGCGTTGGGGGAGGTTTCCTGTAGCTATTGCCTGTTCGTCTGACAGTTCCAGGCCGACTTCTTCCCATGTTTCTCGCACGGCGGCGGCTCTGTCATCGGCATCTTCGGGGTCCCGGCGACCACCCGGAAAGGCTACGTGTGAAGTCCATTTGTCTCCTTTTCGTGCTGCTCGTTTTATGAAAAGTACTTCCGGGTCACCCTTTTGAACCCATTCTTGTTTGAAGAAGGAGTTTATCCTGTCTTCTGTTGATATGAATTGTGATTGTTCATTAAGACCATGGTCATCGTTTGATTTAGGAGGCCAGTGTGTATAGTTCGGTTGTATGCGTATAACCAAGGCTACGGACGCTCTCTTTGGTACGCCAGGCGGAGATTCGACATAAGGATACTCGTGGGAAAGTAGGTCTAGAAGAACAAGGTTGAGGTGTTGTATGAGGTCGGAGGAGTGGATGTGCTCCTTCCTATCGTCTGGTGTCGCGTGGGCTGACATTGAGATGTTTTGAGGGGTAGCTACAGTTGCAGGCACATTCTCCCGAGCGGGTACAGCGGGGTGGGATTCCTTGGCACGAAATCTGAAGAATCTTGATTAGCTCCATAATCTGTGACCACATGGGTCAATATTCATTGGTCAATGGCTTTAGCTTGAAAGCTTGACGGTATCGTGACGCCCAAGCTTCTAAGTAAATGACTAAATGATATGGATCCTCAATTGGGTAAAGCTTCTTCGTTGCTAGGAGGAGGGGCTTGATTCTTTCTTTCTTCCACCTGCACATAAAACTCTTCACTTACTCTGACTGATATTTCTTCTACTCTTATCAAAACAGGCAAGGGATCTTTTTCCGAGTTGCAATTCAAGGAATATCATTTTGGCATTCAACCGCATTCTTCAACAGGGACGATGCGTTTTGGCAGAACGCTCAAGAATAACACTTATCCACCATGGAAGGAGGAATATATTGAATACGATAAACTGAAGAAGCTTCTTCGCGAATCGTCATCCGCCGTCGGCTCCTCGACTGGATCACAAGATGACGATGAATGGACTGAAGATGACGAAAGTGCTTTTGTGGAGGAGCTCGTGAATGTGCAACTGGAGAAGGTTGCCGCATTCCAATCTAAAACGCTCAAGAGACTTGACGAGGAAACCTCGGAGTGCGAACAGAAGCTTGAGCCATTGGGGGTGGGTATCGAGTCCGGCAAGGATGGCGCTGAGGTGAAACAGGATGATAAGCCCAAGGTTGGAGATGAGGAGAAAAAGCAGATACTGGAGGATGTATTGAAGAAGCTGGATAGCATCACCAAGGAGACAAACGAGCTGGAGAGGTATAGTCGTATCAATTACTCGGGTTTCCTCAAGGCGTGTAAAAAGCATGACCGTAAGAGGGGGAACTCGTACAGGGTTCGACCTTTGATGCAGGTCAGGCTTGCTGCTCTGCCCTTTTACTCGGAGGATTACACGCCCATGCTGTATCGCTTGTCTGCCATGTACTCCTTTGTACGCCAGACTTTGGACGGCAAAGCACAGAAGCTATCATTTGCCCAAAATGACGAGGCTGGCACGAGTACATACACCTCATACAAGTGTACGCTTTCTGTTTCCCGAAAATCACTCATCACTCCACTGACTAATAGAAAACCAGACTGGGTCCATCCCGAAAACCTCCTCGAAGTGAAAACAATCATCCTCCGCCGTCTTCCCGTCCTAGTCTACAACCCGCAAACCTCCAAGATAGCAGAAGGCCACGAACCCGATCCAACAGTGACATCAATCTATTTCGACAATCCCAAATTCAGCCTCTACAGCAAGAAGGTGCAACACGAACCCGACGCTCCCTCTTTACGTCTACGATGGTACGGTCAACTCTCCGACAACCCAGACGTGCTATTCGAAAAGAAGATCATAAAAGAAGGAGATGTCAGCGAGGAACACCGTTTTCCCATCAAGAACAAATACATTAAACCCTTCATCAAGGATGAATACCACATGGAAAAGAGCATTTCACGCCTCGCAGACCGTGCTGGCTCCGACTCCACCAAGGTCGAGCAATTCAAAACATCAGTGGCAGACATTCAATCCTTCATCAAAGAAAACCAACTCCAGCCCCTAGTCCGGGCCAACTACACACGCACCGCCTTCGAGATTCCCGGCGACGACCGCATCCGCATTTCCTTGGACACAAATCTGGCCTTCATTCGCGAAGACGCTATCGATTCAGGCCGACCCTGCCGCGACCCAGAGGATTGGCACAGAAGCGATATCGACAACGCAGGAATGACATACCCTTTCTCACCCATTCGCAAAGGCGAAATCAATCGTTTTCCCTTTGCCCTTCTCGAGATCAAAATCAGGGGACGGAAAAAGTACGAGTGGATCGATGATTTGATGTCTTCGCATCTCGTCCAGGAAGCGCCCAAGTTTTCGAAATTCGTACACGGTGTTGCGGAACTGTTTGAAGACTATGTCAACTCCTTTCCATTTTGGCTTTCCCTTGTCGAGACGGATATCCGTCGTGACCCACATGAAGCTTTCGAAGAGGAGCAGGAGAAGAAGGCGAAGAATGCGAATGACGAATTTGTGATTGGTTCACTCTTTGGAGCTGGTACATCTGGCAAGAGAGGTTCCTTCGCTGGTGTGAAAGGATCATCCTTCAAGAAAGCGACACCATCACCCATAGGCTCACCCGCACCAAAATCTTCCTTCCCGGGTGGAACCACACCTCGAGCTACAGCAGATATGACACGCGTCTCCAACGACAAGAACAAATCCGGAAAGGAAGAAATAATCGATGAGATGGACTCCGATGAGGATGACGATAACACAAAACCCGACGCCAACGTAACAACCCTAGATGGTCTACGAAATCTCTTCCCCGCATTTTCAACATCGCGATACGCGCGTGCCCACCGTGGAGGCGCAGATGCAAAATTACCACAGGGTATCAGCAGACCGGAATATTGGATCAAAGACCAAGGCCCCATCCGCGTGGAAGCGAAAGTGTGGTTAGCAAACCAACGTACCTTTGTTAAATGGCAGCACGTTACCGTTTTACTCGCTTCCCTCGGTCTAGGTCTCTACAATGCCGCCGGTGTGAATAACGATATTGCCAGAGGTCTTGCTGTGGCGTATACTATGGTTGCGGTGTTTGCTGGTATCTGGGGCTGGAGTATGTACATGTATAGATCGAGGTTGATACGTACGAGGAGCGGGGTTGATTTTGATAATATCGTTGGTCCCACTATTATCTGTGGAGGGTTGTTAATTGCTTTGTTGTTGAATTTTGTGTTCAAGGTATGTTAATTATCTCGCTCCTTCTATTTGATTGGAGTAGTATGCTAACATTCATGTCCAGTACCGTGCCGCCATGGCACAGAGGGAGGGTGATAAACCTAGCAATGATACCGCTATTCTGACAACGATGCTTTATGGTGGTCTTGAACTATAAGTTCGTTGATCAGATCGTTGAAATGAATGGATATGCTAGAGTGCGGCGGAGATAGATAGCCTTGACATTGTTATACTGTACAAACTGTTCGTTTATTGTTCCCCATGCATAGACAGCTCTAGTTCTTGCTGTGAACACCCAAATTTACTGCTATGAATAGCTTTACTTAACTGCCGTGCACAATATCAAAGTTAACCTTATAAAATCAATGACACCACAGACGCAGCACTGCTTTTGCCTCATGGTCAAAAGAGAGACCGTGAACACAATTGACAAATCATGATATTGGTATCAAGCTTTTGTATCTCAAATTACAAACAAGAAGAAAAAGAAAAAGAAAAAGGAGAAAAATCTCGAAGGCCAAGCCCATGTACATGAGGGAGAGTCCTAAGAGCTATCGTCGAACGACGAAGTTCCAATGAAGAAACGACGTTCAAACACAATAAGCTGGAGCAAAAGGACTCCCATGAAACTCCTTCTCAACCATCACGCAATGATGGAGAAAGGATCAATTCCCCCTCCTCGATGCAAATTCCCAAGTCTCCGGACAAAATCCCAAGCAAATGCAAATAATTTCAAAACAAAACGCCACCCAGATGCCCATCGCCAAAATGTGGAAGAACTCCTGCTAGAACGCAGGGATGAAAAGTGAATGTGCACGGCCAGAAGGGCCGTGTCGTAATGTATGTGTGTAAACCCCGTGTATGTGAAAGGTTCCGGTTGAATGGTGTATGTGCATATTCTCCGTCAATTCCTCTTTTTGGTGCTGATTGTAGTCTTGCCCCGCCCTCTAGAATTAGTCGGAACATATCTAGAAAAGCAAGAAAAACCAAAGTTTCCTCCCCTCAAAACAACCTCCTCTCCCGTGTCTGTTCTTATTAAACACTACCACAGAAAAAAAATCCCTCAGAACACATCATCAGGCCACTCAAACTCCTCACCTTTCCTACCCTCATCTTTAGCGGGGCTGCTATTGAACACGGGCAAGGGAGGGACAGCTCCATTCCCATCACCAGGTCGAACACTAACAGGATTGTCAGGTGAAGATCTACCCTTGCCACGGGCGCTACTCGGAGTCGGGCTCATGGATCTAGCATCACGATTGGTGTAGGACCCGTTAGAAGTAGCACTGACACGCGACCTCTTCTCCGGACTACGAGAACGGGACCGAGAGCGCGAGCGGACGAAATTGCGGGTTGGGTGGGCAGGTGTAGCATGGGCGGTTGGTTTGCTTGGGTCGCCATTGAGAGGGACTGTAGCTGTTGTGCTGATTTCTTCGTGTACGGTTTCAAGACCTTCTTCGGTCTCCATGGGCGGAAGCTTTGAAACTGGCTGCGGCTTCTTGAGAACGTTGGTCTTCATGACTGGTATGTTCGACGCGGCAGAAGCAGTGGAGTTCCGCGCAGTTTTCTTGGCATTAGGACTAGCTTTCGGACTGGAAGCGTTGACCTGCTTCTTGAGGGTTTTGGGCTTGTGTTGCCAATCTGGATCGCTAGTAGCAGTGTCCTTGATAGGCTTGGACTCGCTTGCTTCCTTTGCCTTGGGACTGTTCTTTGGTTTCACGGCAGCAGCGCGCTTTCTAGGCATCTTGGAGTTGAAATTAGGATCCCAGTCCGAGTCGCTCTCGACGGGCTCGTTCTTACTTGGACGATAAACGCGGTCTTCCAAGCTGGCACGCTTCTTCTTGGCCACTGGCTTCCTAGTTAAGCTCCTCGCTAGAGCAGCAGGCTCAGTTTGGGTAGCTATAAAAGGCAGTTCTGGGAGCTTGTGCGGAAGTTCAATCACCTCTGGTACTTGAGTGGATGGATGTGCCGTATCCCCGACTTCGGCGCCTTTCTCTTTAATCTCGATAGAATCCAGAAGTGACACATTCAAGGGAATGAAGCCGAGATTGGTGGCAAGAGGTTCATTAGGCAGCGTATAAAGACTATCTCCAGAGAAGTTCCGGGTCTTTGGTCGTTCTTGCGTTTCATTTATAGCGCTAGTGAACATTTCGTTCTCCTCCATGGATTCTCGCTCCCGCTCTTCAGCGCTCTCGCCGCCCAATAGCCGTTCAGAGAGGAGTGTTGGAAGTCCTGGGGTGAAAGCCCTCTTCCAAGTGCCCATACTAGTCCTGGGACGTGGTCCACTTCGAGATCGACTAGCTCGTGGAGTGTCGTCGGCCGTCTCTGTAGCGGGTGGGTCTTTGAGCGCGCTCTGCAATTCACAGCGAGCAGCCTCCAACTTGGCTTCGAGGTCGCTAACGCGTCGGCTTAATTTGTCCTGCTTTAGCAAATCCTTCTTTGAGATGGATCGACGAAGATCGTTCATGCCTGGAGTTCCTTCTTTTTCTGGCGATCGGGAGATAGAGGTGGAGACCGAACGCTTGTGCAGACTGACTTCAGAGGCAATCCTCTTGAGATCATGGAGTGAGGGCGTGCGGAGGTGCCGAAATGACTTGCGAGGGGTTTCGTCGTCATCTACCGCCGCGGGGTCCTTGAAGTTGTTCATGGAAGGTGTGCGGAAGTGAAAGGGCGATTTGCGTAAGCTCTCTCCGCCTGGAGGAGCCATCGACCGAGGTCGCCCGCCCGTGTCTACGGAAGAGCGATCGTCAAAGTCGAGAGCAATGCCAGAGTCACGCTGATTGGGCTCCTCCGAGGGCTTCGTGTAGCCGGGAGTAAAGATTTCTGATAGAGGCCTCGAGCCTTGCTTCTCCAATTTCCCCGACTTCTTCAGAGTATTATAAGTCTCTGCAGCTTTGATCTTCCGCTCATCCAACTCCTTCTTCACTATAGCTTCCTGGATAAGCTCCTCCTTGGTCTCACGCCAATTGTTCGATACCTTCTGCCATACATTGACAGGATTAAAGGCAGAAGCCATGGATTTGCCAAAACGAAAGAAGCCACCAGATTGCTTCTGCTCGTCGGCGATGGTTGAGGGAGCTGACAGTAAACCATTGCTGGAAATGGACTGATTGGCGTGGTGTGTAAATTCGCTGGACTGCTGTCGGCGCTTGATAGGAGACCGTGAACGTGACGCTCGAGATGATGGTCGAGGTGGGAGGGGCTTGCTCTGCAGTTGATCGTAATCCTCCATGAGATGATCGACCGAGGCATTGGTAATATGCACATTCAGGTTACGCACAAACATGCTTGGTGGAGTACCGCTTGGTCGATCGTGCATGCTGGCCTCTACGAATTTCGAAGGCCGAACCGGAGTGCCTCGGCGTTTTGACGGTGATGTTAAGTGGTGACAAGTTGAGGGCTTCTGTCGAGACTCATTGCCTCCACTGGCATTCTCTTGGAGAGGCCAATTCTCGCTGCGATGGCGCTTGGGGCCATGCTCGTGTTCGTCCTCGCCTTGGCGTGGACTCTGCTCTCGCTTTCGAGAGAAATTGATATCTCCATTGGGGAGAACGAGCTGGTCGAGGGAGTCGTTAAGGTGAGCATTTGCGAATGGACGTTGAGGTGAAGAATCGAATATGTCGAATTGCTGCGATTGCTGCGGATCTATATGTTAGTCGCCGCTGCAGGTCACACAAAGGATATGAAGTAAGGAAGGAAAGATCAATCAAAATTGGAATCCAAAGTAGGACTGACCTTGTGCTGCCGCTCATGCTGGTCCATTGTGAGTAGATCACCGAATCATTGACGTGCGTAAAGTCGACGTGAGGATTGTTTCAGGAGAGGATGTCCTTGCTTGTGGTGTTGTTCACTAGTGTTTTCCCCACCCAATTTTATGTGCAAATTAATTATGTGGAGAAAAGGTTAGTTATGCTATGAACAGGAAGAAAAAAGAGAGTAAGAAAGCCTGAAAGCGGTCAATTCATAATGACTCCGTGGCCAGGTGGGTAAGTACTGGCAAGAAGGGAGCGAGGGTGTTGTTGTTGTTTTGATATTCTTCAGGTCCCCATGTGAAGATCTCCCCACGGATAGGGTTGGAGCTAATTTACGCTGGGGCCTCCCGCCGGCCAGAGAGGGGTCGCGCTAGATGGAAATCCCATGTCACGTGCGTGGCATTTTCGGCGCAACACTTCTTCTCAAGGAAATTCTTCCTTGAGATGCTGTGCAACTCTTTGGGTCCGACAAGCTCGAGCTATTCGCTCGCACTGCTATCGGTACGAGAATGCTCCCTATACATGGTGTAGTATTATCGTCGACTCGACCAATAAGATGTAGAAGAAGAGTGCGATCGCCGCTTTGGGAAACTCGTGGGGAAAGACGAGAAGAAGGATGAGAAGGAGGCTTCTGGGGTTCACCTATTGTGACTTTGTATAACCAGAGATCTTCGCAGGAGGCGTTCACATCATCATCCGGAGAACAAAGGGAAGGGATTAAAAGAGTGAATGGCCCCAGTCTTGTGATTCTACCGAGATCTGAAAAGTCTACACTCAGCCATTTACCACACTCCCTGCAAGATGGTTAACCTTACAGAGGTAGTTGAATCTTGCCGAAACTCTCTCTACAATTTTAGCTAATCCCATACTAGCTATACCGCATCATAGTAACAGCGAACCACATTCTTCACAATCAGGATGTTGTCGATGCATTTGGCCACATCTCGGTCCGCCATCCCACGAAGCCAGATGTATACATACTATCTGCAAACATGGCACCGTCTCTCGTTTCCAGACCCTCAGATCTGGTAGAATACTATGTCGCCAATAGTAGCGCCGTGGATCCAAACGCTCCAAAAGGATTCATCGAACGATATATCCATAGTGAGATGTACAAGAAGTACTCCAATATTAGCTGTGTTATACATAGCCATGCGGAGACTGTGCTATCCTTTGCTGTTTCTGGTGTACCGCTTCGACCAGTTTATCACATGGCTGGCTTTATGGGTATACTCCTCATTCTGTTACATCTGTTACGTCCATACTATGATCTCGGTTTTTAGATTATTCCCACTGAGCGTTAGGCTCTTTGGGAAATCTCTAAGTCTTACTTTGTCTGACACTTCGATTTGAATTCAGGCACAACCGTCCCCGTCCACGATAGCCAAGACTACTACGGCCCAACCTCCAAGCACGACATGCTCATCTCCTCGATTCCCCTCGGTGCATCCCTGGCTGATACATTCACCAACACCAACTCAACCGCAACCAACAGCACCACTCCCCAAAACACAGTCGTCCTAATGCGCCGCCACGGCTTCACCACATGGGGTCCCGACATAAAAACCGCCGTCTACAGAGCTGTATTCATGAAGACTGACGCTGGGGTGCAAGCTAATGCTATCAATCTGCGGGAGGCCCTTGATGGTGTGGGAGGTACGAATATGGGTGAGACAGAATTTGAGCTCGCTAGTCTGACAGAGGAACAGGCGAGAGATTGCAAGAAGATGAATGAGGAGGTGCAGGATAGACCTTGGGATATGTGGGTGAGGAATGTGGAGAGGAGTCCACTCTACGATAACTTTGCCTGATGAAAAGCAAGGAGCATATGGCGAAGCCGGCTTTATGGAATAAGGCTTGGGTTCAAAACAACCACGTCACAATTCACGTTCAACGCGCTAGCTGATTTAATCTCAACCAACTTAGCCAAAATTATATCCTTCCAAAACCGCCACTATCACTCAGTTTAATCCTCATCTTACTCATAGCAACAACAACCTCCCTACCACTAACCCTCTGCGAATCTCCTTCCCTCGCTACCAACCCTCCACGGTCAATTTCACAGTGAGTATAAGTATCCCACATCGGGAAAGAACTAGTCAGCGGTATCTTCTTCGCATGCGAAACAAATACACTGGCAGAAAGTATTCCAACACACACCAGCAACGTAAATGCACATATGACGATATAAGCTTGTAGAGTGTCTCGCCCAACTACGACTCGATAACGTAATTCAGCAAGGTAAACTGGTGTGGTAGGTGGTGCGGTATTATTCAGCGTTTCCGCGAACTTGGCAAGCGCGATTTGCGTGGCATCGGTGCTCGTTGTGGATGTGGTGATATTTGCTGTTTTGAGGGCTCTGGAATAGAGGCTTGGTTGGCTGGTCTCGTGTAATTAGCAATGATGAAGCTTGCCATGACCAGGATACCTTAGTCCTACCAGAAATACAATATGGTCGCTAAAAGTGACTGTAAAGTCTCCGCCCCTCGATATACCTGCGCGGGATCCTGCGAGGCCAGAGTAGCAGCACTATTGAGATGACCCCATATGTACGTTGGATAAACATAGAAGGGGAATATCTTCATCTGCGCGGGGTCCATCAATATAGCAAGCAAACTACTCATGCTCATTTCGGAAAAATCGCCGAGGGCATCATGGAGTGCAGTGAGCATTTCTCGAGCGGGTGTTCGCGCTGGAGTGATTTTGGATCTGGCAAAATCGTGGGAGAGGACTGTCCCATTCGCGCGACTGTATGCTACGTTTGCGTTGCGGAAGGATGCTTTTAAGGAGGTTTGCCAGCCGGGATTGGAGTGCCATGCTGTATTCGTGAGGCAACTCATGTTGGCGCAGACTTCGGAGGGACACTGAAGAATTCCTTATCGAGAGTTAGCCTATTCGCTCAATTCATGGATGAGAGTGTGACCTACGAGCTTGAAGTGCATTCGACTCGGTATTTCTCATACACAGCCTGAACCCGGAGAAAGCAAATCCATAAGAAATACACTCTGCAGCTTCATCAAACACCCAATCTCTTTCGCCCTCCTCATACTCCAGTACGTATCCTTGCTGTCCTATAGCCAAGAACACATCACTCTTCGCAGCCATAGGGTTCCCATCCAATTGCGCAGCAACATGTTCAACTCCAGCTGGAAGATAGTAAGTACGTCGACATCTTGTATCCACTTCCTTTCGAGGGCCGTTGGCACAAGGAACACCGGCCAATGACCCCGGTGTGTCATCGACAGATCGAGTCGGATCGGAAAGGAACATGACAGCATTGATTAATTGATCGGTGATAACGGAGACATTTTGCGCCAGCGAGCCGTTGAATGGACTCATTCCCCATCCCATGACGTGTTGGCTGTTGCGTATGGGATGGAAGCTCATTTTTGTGTTGACATCACCTATTATGCTTCAGTTCTCGTAATCATAAATCGAGTCGGGGTATCATTATACTCATGATCAAGATCCCGAGAATCGGAACGAGAACCATAGATATCAAACGAACAGCACTCCATGCCCTAGTCGAGCTAAACACTGGAAATCCGCGACCAAATAATAAGGTCAACAATCCCATTGGCCCAGTACCAGCATGCAGACTTAAGAATTTCGCGAGATTTAGTCCGTCTCCACGGACAAGTAAAAGCCATTGCAATCTCTCAATAGATCCCTCAATAGTGGCAGTGATGAGCAATCCGGTGATCCCAGATAGAACACTCAACACGAAGATAGTATTACTGCTAGAAGAGTAGACAAATCGCATTCCGCCTGAAAAGCCGGCCTCCGACGCATATATCGATGTGGTAACAAGGAGGCCAATTGCAATTCCTGCTGCTGAGATATAAAGCCATATCTGCCGGCCATCTCTCCCATTTGTGGCCTGGTGGTAGGGAGCAACTGATGCTTCACCTATCATGGACTCTTCTTTGGTGTTGTACTCTGTTGATATTGATTCGAGTAGAGATCCGGACGCGATCGAGGTAGCCGATGGGGTTCTATACTTTGACTGTATCTTCTTTTGCGGCATAGCTGTAAACTGCTGGGTGTATGGAGAATGAAAAAGAAAGAGACAGCAAGATGGACGAAGTAATGGAGGGATATAGCAATGAAAGCATGCCACCGATGCGTTACATCGGCCCGCTCCATTGGACTAAGCCTTGTGCACATATCCCGACCGTTTGAAACTCATTCAGAAGTGGATTATTCCCCGTTCGGGCCGTCTCTCTTTTTGGAAATGTATTGGCCCCCAATGCTTGGTTGTACCACCGGACCCTAGCAATCATACTTGCCTTGCGACGAGGGCTTCATTGAAGAAGTCTTGGGAGACAGGGACGTTGTACAAGGCTATGGAAAGAGTATGGAAGAAGTCATAAGAGAGTTCAACCCTAATGGGCATGCTAAGGAGTTCATTGATCCTCTGGCAGTTTAGGAATGCTGGAGAGATTATAGAATAATTATTTCAAAATCAGCCGATAATGGACCAAACTCGACTCTTGAGTTGCAGTTGTTTTCTCGTCGCATTGTAGGACCAGTGCATTCCTAGTTGTAGGTCTTCACAGGGCTGTGCGATCTGGGGTCTCGAGTTGTATGGTTGTACAGCATTTGACGGATTTGGCAGCCAAAGGTCTGGATTTGAATACGAGAAGCTAAATTTAGCCCTCTCAGCGCTGCTCATAATTGGCTATGAGCGCGACGGCCTTGTCTTCAGAGGTCCAGCCAAATTGTGAGAAATTTGCCAGAATGGAGAGTGACATGCTTCAACTCATCTTCAGAAATCCTTGTAGATTCTCCAAGTCGTCGCACATGGTTAGAAAGCCGACGGATCGATACATAGCCGTGGGCTTTTGGTCCAAGAAATCTATTGCAATTGGGCTTTCAACTAGGTAAAGAAGGCTTGCCCTTGTTGAATGCTCGAGCTCCGCGAAGCACTTTTCACAATTCCACGTTACGAAGATATCTGAAAACATCATAATTAGACAAGAGTGTTTACAGTCTGCACCATCTGACGTCTTCGTAAGTAAAAGTAGGGATCCTAAATGGTCAAATTAGAGGTTCTCAATAGATTTGAATCCATTCAAATCGACAGCTTGAGATTTTACTGGACATTATTAACATAAGCACGCAAATTCATCACACCGCAGCTCCAAATTGCACCTCACCTACTCCAAACCACATCAAACAGGGTTTTTTTTTAGAGAACTTCGGGCTCCTCCTTCTTGATGACGTTCCTTGGTACCTCATCCACGAATCTGATATCTCTTCCCACTGGATTACCGGGCTGGACTACTCCCAGCATTCCTTTGTTATGCATCTCGTGATTGACACTACCACTTCTCTCCATGGTCTCACCTCTCATGCCATTCTCAGTTGGGGAGCTGTCCCTGGGTGAAGGAGCTTTGCTAGTCCTCTTTGATGTGTTCCTCGAATTTCCTTTGACGACTGAGCGGCCCACGCGGTACACTGCACCTGGGATAGTTATACCGTATTGTCCTGGCTCGTTATGCCGATTTGCAGGCCGGAAAAAACCGGAACTGCTTGGCGTTTGAAGAGCCAAATTGTTATCTTGGTCAGAGTCTTGGGATAAGGCTTGAGAAAGAGTGCGAGGGAGATATAAACCCAGTTTGCCCAGGGGGATAGAAACTCCGTGTACGACCTGTTTTGGAATGCGTAAGATTCAAAGCTGGAATATCTGAGAGAAGACGGAATGTTGAACTTACAATAGAGCATATAACAAGGAACCACACCACGATCGTCACAATCTCTTCCAGTTTCAAGATATCTTCGCGTTGATTGCCTTCCACATCCTTAATTGTCCGGAGATATTCCAACGTGATGTATAGATAGAAAATCGCACTGACTCCAATGGGACCAAAGAAGCCCACAAAGATTGCGTGCTTCTTCCCCTCGATCTGGTGGATCTTCTTGTGCATAGCATATACGATCGGTGGCCTACGCAGGAGCAGTACTAGAATGCCCAAGAAGATAAGCCGGTAGATGGGTATTACGCTATTATGTCGGAACTTGACCCATGGACATACCGCGCCGAACCAGATGAAAATCGTGACATTGAGAAGCATATCTATTGTTGGCTGAAGGGAGTCATCAAGGGTCTCCTTGCGAAACCAGTCATCCCATGTGAACACATTCCCAGCGATGAAGCATGCGAGGATGTCGTCGCTGCCAAACATACCACAAGTACCGACGATAAAGAGCTTCACAAGTATATGAGCAATTGGCTTGTAAAATTAGGGTCAGAGAACCTACAGCAAGCGCAATGGCGAAAACAATGAAGCTTTCCCTATCGATATATTTCTTTTCCTCAGCCCAGTGCAAGAGTTCTTTCGCAATCCAGCCAACCACAGCACCATACACAACAGACAGAACGATCTGGTATATCCAGGTTTCATAGAACCACATGCCCACCGCCGTGCCAGCTTGGTGATAGCCTCCTTCGTTGTATCTGATAAGAAACAGAGGTAGAAATAAAAAGGGATACCCAAGCCCATCATTAGTGCCGGACTCGGCTGTGATGATCTTTTGCAGTTCCTTCGGAATATTCTTATCCGCGAATTTACCTTTCACGATAGTATTCGATAAAACAGGATCGGTAGGTGTGACACAAGCACCCACAGCCAGCGAATGCAGGAAGCTGAGGTTGGGAACCATTGCCCATATAATCAAACTTGTGCAAAGCCACATTGCCACCATACCCGGCCCCAGGAGCAAAGACAAGCTTCTCCATTCTTTGGCCAGATATTTACTGGGTAATTGCACACCTGCTATTACAAGCTGCACTCCCAAGACGAGACGAGTAAAGTATAACGTGATAGTCCCGAGCACTTCTGTGTTGTCGAGGGCATAATCGAGGGGTCTGACGAGGTTGGCAGCATGGGGAGAAAATATGACACCAGCGACGAGGGAAATTACTATGACACAATGAGATTCCAACTTTTTAAAGGGCATTGGAGCTACATGCAAGCTTCAGAGAGATAGAACTTCTCTTTCAACAGATACGAAACAAGCCCGAAGAGAGCAATAAATCCCCCGAGAGTAGCACATACTATATTGAAGTCTACGACTGCCAATGTAGGCATAACAGATCAAGAGTGCTTCGATGACGTTATTGGAGGTGGGGTGTTAAGTAACGGTCGCAGAGGTTTGGTATTGTTCCCTTGAACTCCTGAAAGGAATTTCTTCTATTTGCTTCGTTTTTCTCTTTTCCTGCTTGTAGATAAAGCAGTGTTTGTCTTGTAGGTGGAAAAGGGAAGTGTGGAAGAAAGAGCTTTCAATAATTGTTATTGAATCATTGTCATGGTTGCTTGTTTCTGTAAGGGTTTCGGGGGTAGCCAGCTTCGTACTTTGTAGAGGGATTGTCAGTTCTTTGGCCGATGAGTTTTGCCAGAAGGTGTGGATAAGAGGTGATGGTTTACGGCTGTAGAGGTCGATTCGAAAAGAAAAGCGTTGCACGACGAATCTTGGCAGGCAGTCTGTAAGTCTTGGAAACTCTTAGCCGTTAGTGTACCGGAGTTTAACCTTGGCCTATTTGACAACAGTCAACACTTCAGAACGAATAGTTTTGGTGTTACTGAATTACAGGTTGACTATCGGAGGTATGCAACTGTCTTCGAAATGCCCGTTCTCCGAGCCTCAGGCACCAATATGCAATTGCTCCAGTGAATGATTTTCTAGCCCATCACTACCAGCTATAATTACAATGGTCGTGCTTCCAAAGTGTTTTAGTGAGTTACAGATTACTTTGTACATAATGCAATGTTTCACGAGGTAGAATTAGATCTACTTAGATGAAAGGAGTAACGAGATCGGAGTATAGAACGAGCGACGAGAGTACAAAGGCAAATCGCAGGCATTGACCGTCCCCTTTCGATCAGACGACCGGTACGTTTAAACAGGTCGAGAGCAGAATGAAAGCGTCAGGGTTTAAACAGTCCGTTCGCCTTTAGTTTCGATTCTCTGCGATTCAAAAGCCATATTATTCTGATGCGGCTCGTCCCTTTCCAGTTTCCTCGCCATAGCGACGATTCGACCCTGCGTCCCAAAGAGATGTAAAGGATCGGCCGTCTTCGCCCACCAAGGCCGTGGCAACGCCAGCTTCTCTTCCTTCTTCCTCCTAGCTTCCGCATCCAAACTGGCCAGCTCAGCGGAATCCATATCCCAAAACCTTGTCTTCTTGTCGCGTCCTGTAAACAACCCAAAAAGATCAAACGGGTCGACGAAAGTGACTATGAACGGTCTTTTGTCTTCCCAACCGGGGCCACGCTGTTCTCCAGATCCGTCCTTAGCAAGGAAAATTTTGTTGGATCGCGGTAAGTATTTCCCTGGGTGCCAATAATTTAGCATAGCAGTGTTGATGAACATTATGGTTGCTTCAAACACCCAAAAGTACGCCTCTTGGTGTGTCAAAGGACCGTCGCCCCATTCGAAGAATTCGATGATACGATATATGCAACGAGCTGTAATGATGGTGCAGCTAATATAGAGGACAATGAGAACGGTGCGAATCGATGGTCTCATAACACCAGCTCTGATCGCTCGCAAATGGAAAACCACAGCTAAAAGAACGAAGAGCACAAACAGTATAGCTTGTAGAATTAATCCCGCTTTAGTGAGGTCGCCTCCAATCTGCCGATTATGCTCGCTGAATCGAGAATTGACTAATCTTTGCACCCCGTTGACGATGAGAACCTCGCATACAGCATCAGCGGCGAGGAAAGTGGTCAAAACTCTGCCGGGGTGAATTGGTGATAGGTACGGCACGTAGAATAGTATACGCGATAAAACGATATAGTTGATCGCAGCGTATACTGGCCTAGTTGACGGATCAGTACCAAATGTGTGAGCAAACAAGTCGGAGAAAATTACGGTCCACTCATGATGAGTACGGTATTTGCGATCAAAATGTCCACGTTGCCATAGTTGAACGCTCCAACTTCCCGGAGGACAAAACCAGCGGTAAGTAAGAGAGCGGCCCATGGCATGAGTGCAGTGGTTCTAAACGATCGATATCGCATAGTCTGATAGAAATGAAACAAACCAGAGCCAGTAAAAAAAATCGCGAAGACTATCGGCGCAGCCTTATTAGGCGCGTAGTAGTAGAGACTTCCATCCGCTAAGGAGCTATCAGCTTGTTGTTCAAGATAGTAAGTGTTTTTGGGGCCGCAAACTCACCTCGGCCACCCATTTTGTGATGTTAGTTCTCTCAGGTCCTACCGAGTGCTAGTTAAGTGCTTTCTTGGATGGAAAGATCTGGTTTCAAATGGAGGAATTGAATTCTACGGACCCTTGGAAACGCGCTGGCAAGTCGCTATATACAACCATCGCAAAATCACAAGGCGAAATCCAAGTTCGTATTCTGTGACTCTACTGAGGCATTAAAGATTACCATCTTATTGGCACGCACAATAGTATGAGGGAACGCCATACGAGGCCATGCTCCCCAAGCGAGCAACCGGAAACTCCTATTCGTGAAGCTGCGGGAGATAAAATCAAACCACGGGGATCACTAAAGACAGCAACAATGCGCGAAAATTCTAGGGGTTGGGACAGGCCAAGTTGTCCACTGGTTTCCCGTATTGTAACCGAAAGAAGCGACATCTTGCATACGAGTGAGGAGGCTGTGCTCTGGTTGCGAGGCAGACAGGTCACAGCGAGGACTGCGGCAAAGCCATGCTACTGATAGCTACTGTATGGCGTGCCAGGTGATAATTCCGCTCAATTTACTTTGTACACAACTTTTCTGGGTACAGTTCTATTTAGTTGAAGGGAATGGAACAAAAACATGAAATGATACGTGGATGTTTTGGTGACCCACTTTTATTCCACCAAGCGACGCCACACTTACCAACCACATCTCATTTCCAGGCTCTCCGGAGTAAAATACACAGAGAATGCAGAGAATAATGCGCAAAAGCCTCAAAATGAGTTCTTTACTTTTAAATATTCCCAGAACGTAATACTTACTATGCAGTTTATTCCAATACGACGCTCGTTCCTCCTGACGAGCTTCCAATATGGACAGTGGATCCACCCCAATTTCGAAAGTCACGGGTAAGGTTCGATGATTCTTGGAATACCTGGTCATAAGGCGTATTTTGCTAATCGTAGAATTCGAAAGTTGAATATCATGATCCGTCAGGCGTATTTCCCCTCATATCACGACAACTCCAATCTCGTTTTCCACTTCGAGACCTGCACTGGAAATCACCCACACGACCACTAAGATCCATTGACTTCTTGCATGTGGACTTGACGCCCAGTAGAGATGTAGCTCCAGATACACCTCAATCTCGCCAAGGAGCTCCAGTACCCAGTCAAGAAGATGCACTAGCAACGTCCACCCCAAATGAAAGTGCTCAACAAGGATTTTTCAAGGAGAGGCGGCACCAAATTCCAAGTCTTAGACAGACGCCATATGTCAAAGTCTTTCTGCTACGATGTGATGACAATGAAACATACAAGGCATCATCTCGAAAAGCATTGCGAGACTGGTGGAAAGCTCATACCCCTGTATCACAAAGTAGCTCTTCAAAAAATCCGCAAGAGAACCATGATGCGTATGAGAGGTTAATAATACATGTCGTTCTCCCAAACACGGGCGCTGCGGGTCAAACACGATCGAGTGGGTCCTCATCGACGAGCGAAGGAGCCACTACAGAGAAGTCAGCAAAGGGATTGTTGAACCGTTCAAACACTATTTTTGAAAAAATCAAGGCAGATTTCAACGTGTCTACCAAATCCGCTTCAGAACGGGTTGCTCAGATTCGATTGTTGGCAGAAGATATCCCTCAAAGTTTGTTGCCAACCAAGTCCACTATTACTGGCGTGGAATACGAGGAGGGACCCCAAGACAGGGCCAATGCTTGGACGGACCTCGTCTCAAAATTCAAGTCACTGATCTTGTCATCATTCAATCTGCGTGTGAGCCAGTATGAGGAGGATATTCGGGAGCGGGATGCGCAACGGACTTTGCCTGGCTGGAACTTCTGCACTTTCTTCGTGCTGAAAGAAGGTCTAGCCAGGGGGTTTGAGAGTGTCGGACTTGTTGATGATGCTTTGATTGGTTATGACGAACTTGCTCTTGGGGTGGAAAATGCTATCCAAGAACAGTCTGGGGATAGCTCCAGTACTCGCAGCGATTCCTTCGCTAACTACACAAAAGAGCTCAAAGACATATTGGTTCAATGCCAGGTCGAAAGCGCTCCAGAAATAGCTGCTTGGGACTCCAATGTTAAGCTCATCTCCGCCACCAGGAAAGGGTATCCAGAGATGATTTTGGGAAGCAATATATCCGTGTTTGATTTTCAGTGCTATATATTCGCGAGGCAAATGGCTTTGCTCTTGCGTATGGGTATTCTACATTCTTCAGAGCTAGCTAGTATCCGTCAGGAACGCAAAATATCACAGTCTGAGACTGATGATCTTGGATCACTGTCCGAACTCTGCCACCGAGCGGTTGCATTCATCGCTTCAATTTGTCGTATCATGCAAGATGACCTAAGACATGCGTATGGAAATAACTCTCCTTTTCTGAACTTTTGCTAACGCAAGCTTTAGGGAACGAGAGCTCAAGTTTGTGACACAAGCCGGAGTGATCGAGAACATCGTGGCGTCATGGGCCTTTGGTGTAGCAGATCAGATTCTGAACGACACCGATGTCAAGTCTCTACCAAAGGCGGACCTTCAGGTACATGCCAGTGTAAGTGGAGCAAATGAGGAGTCTGTGGACAAGTCCTTCCATCCTGCCCGAAGCAGTTCTCTTTCCCACCGCCCGAAATCTACCAATAGCCCATCCAAGCCTGAAGACACCGCGCTTGCTGTATTTGATAGGATTGGACAGAAAGCACCCACAGACCCAGCTGCGGAGCTTGTGGCTCCGATCAAGGCTTCAGACGTAGAGAGTCTAGCAGGACACAGAGCGGAATTGTTTATGCTACAACGGCAGATTATAGAACGCACCGCAGAACTCAATAATTGGAAGGTTGGTCTCAGTGGAATCGAGAACCTGCATCAGGATGAGCACACCGCGATGAAAGACGTGGATCTGAGCGAGAAAGCGGAGTCTAGTAATGCAACCGCTTCTATCTCGGCCATGGAGGAAGGGTTTGTCGAACGCAATCGACTGAAAGGCGTTTGTCAGGCAACTCTCATGAATACCACATCCTCGATAAACGTATTCCGAGACGCTTTTCAGGTACGTGGCGATCCAGCTGATCCAAACCGTGAACTAAATTACCTGGGTCTAGAATCTTACTAACCTAGCCTTGAATCACTTTCTCGTCGCTGCTCGCATTAATTCTATCGAACGTCTTATTGCGGACCTCGCCTTGATAAAATTGTAAGCTGTCATCTCACAACCTCCAGTTCTGACACTCATAACCACACAGTGATGCTGGTGATTTCGTCGCGGCCACAGACTATCTAAGTCGCATCACTTCTTCCTACGCCGACCGACGGTGGGGGCTAATTGAGACATCTCTACTCAAAATCCACGCGCAATGCCTGAAGAAGCTCAATCGCAAAGACGATTACGCGAGGATGCTTCTCAGCATGCTAGGTAAAACTGCTGCTCAGCAAAAATCCCATCTTCATTTGAAGCTGAGAAGCCGTTTCACCGCACAAGATCCCTGGCAGGACTATGATCGTGTCGAAACAATGGGGATGCTCCCTGAACTCGTCAGCTATTCTGATCAGTTGCCTTATGACGTATGTGTTCCTATGGGCAAATACTTCACTGAAATTACAGTAGAGCCTCACATCCGACATTTCGAAGACAAAGACGGATTCTCTCTCCAGCTTAAACTTCGCCATCTGCTTGACGATGACTTGGAAGTGAATAGTACGAGAATACGGCTGACCAGCACAGTAATAGGGCTCAGTCGAGAGCTTTGGCTAGAAAACCAGGATCATATCACACTTCGAACGGGGCTCAACAGCATCCGCGTTGCTGCGAATGTAAGTGACTCTCAAGGGATCCAAAGCTGGTGTTCTAATTTCTACTTTACTAGATAACGACATTCCATACTTTTACTGTAGACAAGATTATAATAAAAGCGAACAAAATCAGTTTGGAATGGGAGGCCCAATCGATAGTCGATCTTAACAGTCCGTTTGCAAGTCTACCGCAACCTCATTCGGCGTCCGGATCTCTAAGATCTCCCCTACTCTGCTTCCCGAGACCTGAGTCCTTCCATGCAGAATTGTCACTTTCGCGAAGCCTCCACATCGATAAGATTCGAACTCTAGAGATCAGATGTTTTAGCGGTTGGAATGACGTCGAAAAGGCAGAGATACACCTTCGCTCTGCTTCAGCTGGATTGCGATTGCGGACTGCAGATGCGTCTCTCGTTTCAACAGTCGCAAAACTGGCTAAGCCAAAAACCCCAGGCGTGCTGGAGATTCTTGACATGCCGCCAAGTAACGATGCAACACTGCATATCCCATACAATCTTGAGGATGATCTCCACGAGATATCGCTTCGGCTTGATATATCTTATACCACACCGAAGGGCAAATTTGAGCATTGGTCACATCCAACGATAAGCACGGAGCTTGCCGTTGATGTAAGTGTCCATGACTTCTTCAAGGCATCAGTTCTATTCTCCAAGTTTCTCATCAAACCAATGGGAGGTGTACCATTGCAAGTTCTGGAAGTGAAGCTTGAGGGCACCGATCGATTTTCGGTGCAGACGCCGCCATGCGCATTGACGCCAGTCCTGGTATTTCCGAGCCAACCAGCTATAATCATGTATCGAATTGCTCAAAAGGATAACTCACACGACAAGTTACGAGCGCCGAGACAGTCTATTGTTGATGAAAAGCCTCTAATGATGACCATCGACTATGGACGCATTGACGAGCAGGCCGTAGATGCAGCTGTGACATTGTTTCGAGAAGCTGTCGTTGTAAGCCAATTCGCCACAATTAGTTTCCTGCTCGTGCAAACATTCAAAGACCAACTACGTCGCCTGCTTCCAACGACTCAATTCGTAGAGGTGGCAATGGTTAATCAACTACGGCTTCCGGAATTTCAAGACCTAGGTTGGAACACGCTCCTCGATAGCTTACCCAAGGTCCTTGCCGCCGACCTTCTTCTATGGCTGCGGCTCTGGCATAGCAACCATGAGATAGTTGAAGTCCCGTTACATCACGACAAAATTGCGTATGACACAAAACTTCCTACCCATCAAATCGTCATGAATGTACCCCTCCCCCGACTTCACCTTCTTCAGACCGTCTCCCTGACCTTCCCAAAATCAGAACCAGCGGTCTTCTCAGCTGATAATTTGATACCCGCTGAGATCAATATCAAGCACACGAGAAGATGGGACAGTCTAGCAGCGTTTACATCCATTTCTGCACCAGATTCGGCATTAGAGTTTGTGTACGAAATACATGCACCAAATAACACCTGGCTTATTGGCGGTCAGCGCAGGACAAAGTTTTCCGCAAAGGAAGACGAGTCTATGAGTTGGACGGTATTCATGATGCCTCAGAAGGCAGGAAGACTTCTTTTACCAACAGTTGATGTCCGTGTCATTGGTACTGGTGCGGAAGAAATTAGTTGTGAAACGGACTTGAGAAGTTTGGGGGACACTATTATCGTAGTAGCCAATTTAGAGACCACTACAGTAAGCCTGAGTGAGGGCGTAGGAGGAGGTGAAGCTGTGATGATTGGGAGTAACCAGAGACATTTGCGAGGGACAGTGTACAATAAATAGTACTGATATGTGAATGGAGGATTCAGGCACTCCCATGACTTTAAAATTGACTAGCCGATGGTTCTGTTGTGCTCTCGCCAGCAGAAGACCCACCAGCTGTGATATGACTCCAGGAACAACTAGGTTTGCAAAACATATTTCTTGTGCTCATCATTTAGTACACTTTCTCTATCTATCAATTTCTTCTTCATCGGATCCGCAAATCAAAAAACTACCAAAATATCAGGAGCTCCAGCATGTTCGTCATCAATTCCACCCGTGTTCATCGTTTCCTCCACCGCAATACACCGGAAGCTGATGATTCTGAAGCCGCTCGAATTAAAAAGCTTGGTCCATTGATCGCAGCTTTCTTTGCGATACTCGCTCTGATCATCAGCATTTCTTTTCTTTGGGCTTGTTACACACTTCGGCAGAAGTATCAAAAGCAGGCAAATGACGAGATCGACAGGTTGAGAAATTTGAGGACGAATAAATGGTGGAACCCAAATGGAACTCTGAAACAGCTCAACATACCACAGGAAAAACCAAAGGGTTGGTTTTCATATGTTCGAGTAGTACTGCCCCGCAAATGGCCGTTCCTGAAGTCCGATCAGTCCGAGAATCGAAATCAACACGAGGTGATTTTTGACCACAAAGGAGACGTGGAACTTGAATCGATGTCATCAACGTCGAACCCTGCGACCATGGGCAAGAATAACAATCCTATCAGGTTTGCCGGGCCGTAAGTGGTTATAAAGGCGATTGTGGTGCTAATGCTAATGATTCCTTCATAGAGATGAATACCTTCGTGAGCTAGAGCCTGGCTGGATAGAGCAGAAACTTCATACTCTTCCTCCAGCTTTAGCTTCTCCAGCGCCTATCAAGGAATCACATCACAGTATGAAAGCGAAACGTCCTAAGACCGGGCCAGGAAAAGATTTCAAAGGCACGAATATCTTTAGGCGACAAACTCAATGATGAGAATATGTAGATCATATAGATCAACTTAAGGTTACTGTAAAGTAATCCCTCGATATTTTTGAAACTGTGACAGCGCTGTGGATTTGGAAGCTGGATATGACATGAACTTCGAATCTAAATACTTCAATTGGGCATACTTTAGGTGAGCTAGAAGTTGTGCATGTGGTGATCTCATTCTGACTCGGTGGGAAGTCTCGTTAACATAAGCCTCCAGATATTATGTGTTACATGTTCAACCGAATCGAGATCGTAATATTTGACATATTTTCCTTTTGAAACGATAACTCCTATCAACCACCATGTTGCTGGTCGCTCTCTATTCCACCGTCGAAGAAAGCCATTCAACCGCCTTTAATCTCCTCTTCTTCATACCCTAACTGTCTTGTGTACTCCTTGTTGACTGCCTTTT
Organism: Tothia fuscella; assembly: GCA_010583015.1. NCBI lineage: Eukaryota > Fungi > Ascomycota > Dothideomycetes > Venturiales > Cylindrosympodiaceae > Tothia > Tothia fuscella. The sequence continues at coordinate 38,620 of MU007027.1, read as the reverse complement.
GCGCTTTCTGATGGGTGCAACAAATATCGAGGTCTCGCTGGAGTTTATCACGCTCCTCTTGCAAGCTTGCATTTTCTTCACGCAGCCTTGTGATGATTGATTCTCGGGCTAAACAGCTTGGAACCCTGCAGACTGGTATTGACATTGTGAGTCTCAGTCTGGGGAATAAACTAAAACGGGGCAAATGGGCAGGACGTTCTGGTCTTATACAACACGAGGATGGTAGAAGAATATATGGCATGATGGTTTGTATTTGCTGTGCACACTGCGCACCAAACAACCACGATCTACTCCACACACTGCCAACTGTCGGCTTTGTTGGCGTCACCTGTTCCCTTGTATTGATTCCTCCTTGGATATTTGCGATGCCTTCTCTGGAAGGAAATTTTGGCTGAACCTCCAGTACCTGCGAATCTAGTGCCCAGAATGTATTCTGGAGCTTTGCCTTCCTCTACCCATCTTACGGTAGACTTCAACACGTTGCTCTCGGGCTCTGAGGTAGCAGGTACATTCCCGCCTTGCCCAATCGCGCCAGCACCGGGACCTCCACCGCAATGACCAATCCCAGATATGCGGAAGTATCTGTAAAACTCATCTAATTGTGCTGGCGTTGTTATCAATGTCTTAAGCACGTGTCCGTAGTATCGTGCTGAGTTGTCCGAGGAGATCAAATTGTCGATCAGCCCGTGATAGTGGAGAACTCTGCCCGCTCGAGCCTTGAACGCGCTGAGATCTCCTTCCCAGGTCTCAGCATTCGCTGGATTGATATTCGCGGCCAAAGCCATATCATCAAGAGTGATAGTTGCAGGATCCCATTTCGGATCCCCTTTGATAACATAGCGGTACCATTCTTTGGTAGTATCAAACACTCTACCGCCAAACAAACCGCCATACTCTGCGCCAGGTTGCATCCGAGGGTAGATCAGACTACCATCCTTTTGCAGGAGTGACGAGTGAGTTTTGCGGACCGTGTTGACTTGAGGCTCAGTCAAGCATCCCGACTTCTGGTCTGCTTTGCAAAGTAAGCTTTGTGGATCGTACTTGCACAGGCTTGGGCTGACGATAAATTAGTCAAGATTCCAGGTTGAGGCAAATTGAAACGTTATGTTCTTACTCTTCGATAATTCCGTCTACAAAATCATCAAGCGAATCACATTGCTTCATGATATCCTTGAGAATGACTTCGTCCCACAATGTCTTCGAGACAAACGTAGAGGAACCAGGCGGCCCGGTAATATGAAGAAAATTTCCACTCCATGAGGTCAGGTTATTAAAGGCAAAAGCTGGAGCCCCTGGATACTTGCGATTAGTATTGGATGGACATCTGATTGTGAGTCTATCTTACTCGCTACCACACCATCAAAATCTTCAGGATTGTTTTGAACCGCTCTCCAACCTTGACGGCCTCCAGTTGAGTAGCCTAGATAATACGACTTTGTGTGAGGGCGTCCATAAAATGCCTTCGTCATCTCTTTACCGACTACAGCTCCAGTATGTACACTTCTCCAAACAAAATCAGCAACCTGTACCGTCAGCTTATCCACTTCTCACGCTTCCACATGGCCCTGGCAAATTCCCAAACTTACCACGTCAGGATTCTGATACATAGTTATGCCGGATGATCCATTGTGGCCACTATTCGCACTCACAGCCGCGAAACCATTCGAACTAGTATAGGCTAGACTACTATAATCGATGGATCCCGAGAGGCCGCCATTTCCATGACTCACAAAACTGCCAGTCCAATTTCGTGGAAGCCATGTCTCAAAATTTATTCCAGATCTGTTTGATGTTGCGGCATAAGCGCCGATACGACAGATATTCCCAGGTATCTTCAGAGTGGTTGGGCCCATGGCCTGGACAATAATGTTACTTCCTGCGGCGGCATACTGTGAAAAGAAAATGGTGGTAATTGTAAAACTCTGTTTTGCTGCCAATGAAGCGCAATCTTGCTCGAACTGGTCTGCGACCGAGCTAGCTAAGAAGGGCAGGACGATAGCAAGAGAAGTATAATGGAGCGGAAAAAGGATTTTGCGCAAAAAGTAATGTATAAGGGGAGAAAGTGAAGAAATCAGGCATGACTAGCATGTATTACATCAAAGCTGAATCTCAATATTTTGAGCTGCACCTTCTCGAACCACATTGCAAACTACTGTGATTATACTAAATAATAAGCAGACGATGATTCCGGCTATTGCCAAAGTTATGGTAATGTGCGACCGAAAGTGTCGTAGATGACAATGGAATTGTTGTTGATTGTATAGGAATTTCAGCTCGGGATTAAATTAGATGTGGGCATGTGCGTTCTAGATATTAGTGACGAAATAGAACAAGGTATCAAAAAGAGTGACAGGCATGAATGGAGGGCGAGGTCTCAAATGTCAATGCGGGATTTGGGGTGTACCTGTTTGCCTGCCAGATTATGCCTCGAGTCATATATATTGCATATCTCAAACCCATAATCAAGACAAAAAGGCTCCTGATAATAAGTAAGTTAGCGAGCTCAGGTTCTGGAAAGCTTAACACAATGTCGTTAATTAGTCTATAATTTCAAAGACGCGTTAGTCCAAAGTTGGTAGATTCGAAAAAACATAGCTTATTTCTTCCCAAAATAATTCATCAGGGTATTCTTTTGTTTCGCTGGAGAGGATTCTTGTTTTTTTGAACTCCCACTCTGGCCCTTCTCGCCAACTCTCAAGATTTTCATCAATTCATCGAATTCGTCCTTGCCTACAATGCCGCCCGAGGCTTCCTTATGACCTCTTGCAAAGTTCTCTCCAAGTCTGTCAATCAAATTTCCACTCTCGCTCTGCGCAGCAACCGCTTTTAGACTCTCGATGATATTTACAGGGGAATCCCGTGATCTTGCACATCGCGGTATTCGACATGAGAAGTTGACTTTATCAGGCAGATATCCCTCATTAGCAACAAGAATTATCTCAAGCTTTGGAGATTGAAGATGCCCGGCCCAACGGGTAGCGATTACCGGATGTACTTGAGCAGCACTGGCTATTCGAAAGACGGCTACTTTGGAGTCGTGTGAGAATTTTGGTGCGGTGTGCGTGCACCGTTCTACTTCGGCATTCACTTCCTCGCGAGCGGACAATAGCCTGTTATTTCTGAGAACATCCGATGGTTGTTTGGCTGCAAGCAAAGCTTGCCATGCGGAAACTACATCATATGTGGCCGTCCGTCTTGGTGCGTTGATCAGGCTGACTGCGTCGTTGATGGCTTTCTTGGTATACTTCTTGAATGTTTCCTTCATGTCTGGAAATGGAGGTTCCCATTTGAGCGTGTTGCCCAAGTCCCCATGAGTTCCTATGACGCACAAAAAATCACATTGGGCGGAGACCTTTGGATGTAGGGGCATACAAATCGTATAAGTCAAGAGTGAGCTCGTAGCAACAGGGGGAGAATTGCAAGCATTGACAAATAATGCACGTTCGGGGTGGTCTTCCAGAGTTGCATGGTGATGATCAATTACGATCGCTTTGTGGTCTGTATCTATCACTGGTGGCGTTCTTCGAGAGCCTTGATCGAGCACGAAGATGAACTCGGGCTCCTTTGACGCCATTGATAGTCTTTCACTTTCAATGGAGATATTGGTCCCTTTCTCGACGAGATGGACGTCGACCAGTTCTTCTTCCAATCCGAGCAGAGAAAGCGTCCGGTAAAGGATTACTCCAGATGTGAGACCATCGGCATCCTTATCTGGAACAATGAGAGTCCGTTTTTTAGCTTTCGCACTGGCTTCTTTCAGTAATCAGCATATCAGAAAATGCTGAGAGATAATACCACTCCAAAATCATTGCTCTTGCGGCAGCTATTTGGCTCTCCGGCGCTGGCCATATTGGATCTCCGTTTTCGTCCCGTGCAGTCGGAGTGAGATGGTACTCTGGTACTCGAATCTTTTGCTTCTTCGTTTTGGGACTATCTTTAAGTGCTGCCGCAGATCGCTTCATCTTCTTCTCTAGTTGAATGCAACTGGTGCTAAATTTCCGGTGAACCTGTGCCCCCGAAAGTTCTGATAGGGATACACGAATTAGAAATGCGCGATTGAGTGAGAACGACGTTTTTAAGGTCATATGTTTGAAAAACATAAAAGATATTGTATGTAGAGTAAGTTGATGGAGGAGAATGAAGTGGATGCCAAGGCTAACCCCTGTGACGTCGACATTTCCTTTTTTGGCAGTCCAGCGTTCTCCTCTGACGGCCTACGAGCACGAGGCAATTCAACATCCCGTGCGATAAAAAACATTCGGTGATCTTGGTTTCCAGCCCCGATCTTGGTGTCATTAAACTTGCAAAGCATACGCAGCTGCTTAAGCTAGTATCGCAGCGACAGAAGGTTGTTGGCGTATCAAAGCATAAGACAACCAGTCTTGGCTTCAATAGCATTCTTCCAACCGTTCAAGACGTTTGCTATCGCTTTTAGATTACGTTTGTGCCAAATACGAAAGACTTTGACTTGTAGCTCGGTCCTGTTTCCCAATCGACTGTCTACCAGCCAGCGTCCTGTCTTCGATGCGCTCTTTACCCATCCGGTTTTCACTTTCGTTGGCTTTCCGCGCAGATTTACTTCTACTAGAATATCTTTACTAATAATGATAGTATTAATATCTATACATATCCTTAGCTACTTTACTATTAGCTGTGCACAGGGTTAAAACACTTTACTCCAATAGGGTAGGTCTCGCGAAAAAGCCTTTTTATTGTACCGACAGCCCTATGTACTACAGTAGTAATCACATTATTAATCTATGGATCCCTGCTAAGATTTTAAGAGACTCTGACCACGATCCAATATTTCGCTGCTCTTTCTTTGCCGCCCCCACAATCCTTTGTGTCGAATTTCATGTCCTTCTAGGATACAGGCTTAGACATATAGGTATATTTTCACCATTTTCCATGGGTACTTTCAAACAGCTTTGAACAGTCCACTTGGAGCACTCTCGAGGCAGGATCTCATGCTGTCAAAAAGAGATCCTCCTGCTCAACCCAAAGAAGTGGTGTAAGTCTGTGAAGTCCGGAGGCATGATTACTTGTGTTATCATTAATCCTGATATAGTCCTTCCGGCCGGTTTGACGGCAATGATGGACCTTGGTATGCTTCTCAATTATTCGACTCTACCTAAACGTTGAATGCTAACAGACATTCAGGTCTTCTTTCGCACTTTCGATTGGTTCTCCAGAACAAACAATTCGCGTACTAGCGTCAACATCTCTACCCGAGATATTTGTTATCTCGTCAGAAGGGCCGACTTCGATTGGGGAATGTCCGACAAACACTACTACCGGATTGTTATTCAATGGGAGTTATGACTGCTATAATTCTCGTGGAGGACTCTTCAATCTAACCGCATCTACAACGTACCATCCCGAACAAGCTTACAATGTTGGCGACTATCCAGCTTTTGGTTATAGGAACATCACTGCGCCATCTGGTTCAGATGCATTGACATTGTCATCAAGTTCCGACACTACAATAATACTTCAGAGAATGGGACTTGCACAGCTGAGTGATTTGAACTCTAGCTGGTTAGGCCTTTTGGGTCTCGATTCTGGGCAGATGAAGAACTCACGACCTAGCCTTATCCAGAATCTGAAGTTAGCCAATGTGATTCCAAGTATGTCCTTTGGATATACAGCGGGCTCAGTAAATCGTAAGCAACTTGTTCTCATAAAAACGTGCTGTGAAAGATGTGCTGATCCAATCAGGTAACGTAAGTTCCAATGCCAGCTTAGTCCTTGGCGGCTATGACCAGAATCGATTCCGGCGAAACAATGTATCATTTCCGTTCTGGGAGGACAGCGAACGAGCATTAATGGTCGAGATACAGAGTATCACCATAAGCTCAAATCAAGGTTCTGTGGCTGTTTATGAAGGCAAGATCAAGACAGCACTTTCCGCGGAGGGATATCTCGGTGTCAGGGTGGACTCCACGCGGCCTTATATTATCCTACCATCTGGAATATGCGAGACGATTGCTCAGACCCTTAGCCTCACTTACGATAGTACCACGGAACATTATCTCATCAACAAAACGACCCACGAGCAGAATCTCAAAAACAACCCCGTTTTAACTTTCATAATCAATCCTCCACCATTCCAAAGAAGCTCCAACGTATCTATAACCCTTCCATACTCATCCCTAGCCCTTAAGCTGGGCTTCCCAATTTTCGCGCCAGGAAACGAAAGCATGTATTTCCCCATCCGCCAGGGACTTAGCTTTACACAACATCTTCTAGGAAGAGCGTTCTTGCAAGAATCTTATCTGGTTGTTGATTATGAGCGCCACAGCTTCTCCATACACCAAGTGGAATGGGCAAACCCTAAGGCAGCTGCTGTATCATTGATCAAGCCCATTCTTCCATCATTGTCGGGGCAAGGGTCCACGTTTGAAGCACACGATGGCGACAAAGCGCGCTCGTCTGAACTCAACTCACCGAAACCCAGACGTCATCTTTCCGCAATCGAGATTCTTGCTATTGTACTCGCCACAATCATTTTGATCACTTTCATCTGCTTGGCCGGATTCTGTTTCCGTCGTTATTCTAGGATGCGAAAAGCGAAAGATATACCCCGAGAGCAGCGTGAAAATGGCGTTGAGTTACCAGGATCAGATGTCAATCCACCTAGTAGAGCAAATGAAGCCGATTCTAACACTTTGCATGAATTCCCAACGCGTAATCCCGCGGCGACGGAGTTGGCAGAAGGGACTGACGAGTACACTGGTCGCTTCGGGAAAGCAGAGTTGGCAGAGAACGCGGTCTTCGAGATGCAGGGTAGTTTTCCGGCAAGGCTGGAGTCACCAATTGTTGCCAGTCCGATTCCTCAAACGCCTATAGAGTACTATATTCGGCCTACGAGAGACCTGCCGCCCTATTCGATTCTTCAACAAATAAATGAAACCTCACAAGCGCCTATGGAAAAGCCTCAAGTGGCAACAGGCACCTTGGAAAAGAGTGTGGAGTCACCTGAAGAGAATATTGAGTTGTCCAAGGAGAAATTGGGATTAGCTAAAGACAAAACGTAAACCACTCTGGGAAAAATGGAACCATTGCTGGAAAAAAGAAAAATGTCCTAGAGAATAATGGGAACTTGAGAAAGGTACTAATAACGCTAGCAAAACTACTGGAATTCTAAACCCGATTGAGTACTTACCCGCTCGCTTCATGTTTTTCGGCCCCCTGCCTTCCGTGCCTTCCAATCTAGGCCTCATACAACTCCACAACCTAATTTTACTGCCACAAGCCAGTCATCTCTATAACATCTCTCTTCCATCAACTCCCATCGCCTCGAATTCCAATCCCTTCAAACCAAACACCACACGACCAGATATCAGTTGCGCCGTGCAAAACTCACCACGATGGCACTAACCATCACTGCAAAACCCGAAGAGAAAAATTCAAGTCCTAATCTCTCCTTGCTTCTGCCTAAAAAGAAACTCCGCGATCAGCGTAAAGGACTTTTCATACTTGATTTCGACGTGATACGATTACTGTAGCTACTCTCTGCTGATTCCTCAAAGCTAATAGTGATCAGGAACTCAAATATGCTCCGGACCTAGCTCAAGCCTCTGATCGGAGTCGTCAAGCCAGACTCCGGAAACAGAAAGTGTTTCCTTTTCAGAAATTGCCCGCAGAACTACGGAACTTGGTATATGGATTTTACATGCACTCCGAGCAAGAGGTCAAAATTACCATCAAGAATTACCCATCTGAACTGGCTTCCAGTATGCACAACCGTGGTGCTCTCCTGAAAGCTTCTCGCATGATCCGTTATGAAGTTACGAGCACGTATTTAGAATACTCCGTCTTCAAAATCTCTGACCTCGAAACTGCGTCAGCCTTCCTGAAATTTATTGGCCCACGTTATTACCCTTCTTTACGTCATCTCCATATCCAGAATGTCACGACAAATTGGGGACGTGAGGACCATGCCCACAATAGCAACAGGATGGACTGCATCAACCAACTACCCAGCTTACAGCATTTGACTTTTGACATTGATATCTGGGAAGTGGAGTGTTGCCTGTATCAGTACAGGGAAACTACGAACACCATAATTACGGACTTATCTTCGGACTGTCGGATCTTCGAAGAGCTGTTAGGCATTACTGTTGAAACTCAAGTGAGCTTCTTCTACCACTATCTGATGAGCTCCACAGGGCGTGATGCGACTGAAGTCCTAAGCAACACCCCCTGTCGCGAGGTCCTTTGGCGCATTCCTCAAATGAGTGATGAGTATCTGTCAGATTTACCCCTCTGGTTGGAGGCATTAGAGGACAAGGTCAAAAATAACACTTCAAGGGGCCGCAGTCAGAATAACAAGGAATGATAGGGTACAGCCAGAGGCTGAAACAATTACACATTCTATGTTTAGTGTCAATGGAAGAGCCGGGGATAGATAGCTAAGTGAAGCTTCAGGCTCAAAAGGTATGATGGTTGCTTTAGCCGAAGAGATTGTTGAGTGTTCATCTGATTGTTGCACAAAATCTGCATTAGCGGCCCAAGATGCGCTGCAACGTGTAGGGTATGGGATGGTTGTGAGGCGGGCGGCGCGTGCCTAGCAATCCCAAGCTCTTTTCACACAGCCTTTACCCCTTCCTCAGTGATGATTGCAGAACTAAGCTAAAGAAATGCCAAAGCTATTACAAAGAACGCTTTCGCTTTTCCCTTCCATTTTGGCGTGTAAGTGATCAATCGAACATCTAATCCAGATATCTCTCAACAACCCAGCCCCTCCCTCTAACCCTCCTCTGCTGCACCCTCTTCCTACAAAGACTCCACCCCGCCCCACCACCCTCCCCCACAATAGATAACAGCACATCGCCCTCTCTTCTCTCCTCCCCATTTGCGCTAGAAGGCAGGACCTCAATTTTCCCAATCGGCTTTCCGACATTCAAGAGCGCAGTGCCCTTGATCAAAGACGCGATCTGCGCACCAGAAATGGGCGTAAGAGGAAACATCCGCACTTTAGCCATTTTACCCGGTGTAGAAGGTGTTGACTTTTGAAGGTGGTGGTATACTATGTATGTGGGTAGTGCCGTGGTGGGCAGACGGGAGAGGAGTGAGGAGGGGTGAATGTATACGAAATCGTCTGTTACGTCCTCGTCCGGGTTTGAATGTTTGGAGGAGGTAGTTGAGGGAGATAGTGTCTTATACCGTACATCAATTGCTCGTTTCGGTTTGCGATATTCCGCCGCGGGTGGAACAGGCAGCTTGTCCGCGCGAACGGCGATTTGGTCTATGAATCCTGCCGCAACAATTTGTTTTAGAAGAGCGATTTGCTTGTCCGAGGGTTTGGGTATTGTCGTATTCGCTTTAGAAGTGCTTGTAGCGGTAATCGGGTTGAGTGTTCGAATTATGGAAGTGAGTTGCTCGCGGAGTTGTGTAGTCTCTTTCAGTCCCTTCTCTCGCAAGAAGTTCTGCTTGGAAAATGCTTCTGCATCTGCTGCTGATGTGGCAAGCGTATTGGTATAATCGTATACGGCCGCAAAAGCTTTGAGAGCATCGCTCTGTGGTGTGACTTTCTTGCTGTTGAAGTCCAGTCTTGACAGCTTGGCTTGTGAGGTATTGTACGCCGCCCTTCTCTTATCCCTCGCAGTCTCCGCCTGATTATCCTCAACACTCCATATTCTATCCTCATCCTGCACAGGCGTTCGTAAATCCAGCTGGCTGTCTGGTATAATAATCTCAGGGACATCCAATGCAGCAACCATAGCGACAGCATAAGTGCTACAGTCATGCATGACCCCTAACCTCAACATCTGAGCAAACCGAGGATTGAGAGGATAATTCTGCAACTCCCCTCCTAATTTGGTAATTTTTCCACTCGCGTCCAACGCACCCAAGTTCTTGAGCAATCTCTCAGCCTGAATAATATTTCCCTTATCCGGTGGTGTCGGAAAGGGAAAATTGTCCACCCTAGCCAGGTTCATAGTCTTCAACTGCAAAACAACACCCTCAAGCGGCGTTCTCATAATTTCCGGCTCCGCGAAATCAGGCATAGCCGACTCGTAGATCGCACTAGAATAGAGACGATAGCAGTGACCGGCTCCCGTGCGACCAGCTCGACCCATGCGCTGGTCAGCGCTCGCTTTACTAATCCAGGTCGTTTTGAAGGTTTGTACGCCTGCGCGGTCCCACGTACGTTCTTTGTGGCGGCCGCTGTCGAAGACATAGCGGATCCTTGGAATGGTAAGGGATGTTTCTGCTACGTTTGTTGCTATGACTATGAGGCGCGAATTCGGAGGCGGCTCTTCGAAGATTTTGAGTTGGTCTTTTGACGGAAGTTGGGAGTAAAGTGGGAGTACATGGATTTTCAAGGTTTCTGAGGCGGCTTCTTCGCCTTCGATTTGGAATTCGGCGTCTGGGTCTTCGTCGCCGCTATCTGATAGATTCTCATCATCTTTAGACTGTAAATCATCAATGTCATCATCTTGACCTTCCATATTTTCAGCTTCGATGGCCATGTTTGCTGCTGAAGGACGCAGAAAATGTTTTCGCTCAAGTGTAGTATTTGTAGCCGCGAAATTGTCCTTCAGTCGGCTCGCTAACATCCGAATCTCATTCTGACCGGTCAGAAATACTAGCATACCTCCGGGAGGTAACTTTCGATGCCCTCTACTCACTTTTTTGAACGCTTCTTCCACATAATCATGCGTAGTCTTCCTAGTCCAGTGAGGAGTAACATCATACTGTCGTCCTTCTGCTTGTACAAGTGGCGGCGGGCTAGGGAATAATCTAGTATTCTCTCTGAAGTCTGACACTCGAAGAGTAGCGGACATGATAATGAGTTTCAGCGGGGTGTAACCTTGGGCCCCCTCATTGAAAATATCCCGTCGTACTTTGACGCATCTACTCATGAAACTGACGAGGATATCTGTATTCACAGTGCGCTCGTGAGCTTCATCTATAATAATGACAGAGTACTTCTTCAGAGAAAAGTCTTCAGACATTTCTCGTAGTAAGACACCATCTGTCATGAACTTCACAACCGTGTTCTTTCTTACGGTCGTATGAAAACGGATCTGATGAGCAACCTTTTGACCACAACTCCCAAGCTCTTCACTGACGCGCATTGCCATGCTGACTGCAGCGACTCGCCGAGGTTGCGTTATGCCTATCATACCAGGAGTAGAACCATTTGGATCACCAAATCCATTTTCGAACAAAAATTGAGGTACTTGTGTCGTTTTACCAGAACCTGTAGCTCCTGATACGAGCACAACGTCATTGTTGAAAACAGCTTCCATGATGCGCTGTTCTTCTGCGAGAATTGGAAGAGCTAGGCGTGCATTTGTAATCTCCTCTGTTCGATCCACTTGTACTGCGTTCGCCTTGCGATCCTTGGCCAGGTCTGAGTTCAAGAGCAAGACCTCGGGAAGGGGTTCTTGCTCAGGTTCTCGAGGGATGAAAGATTTTGCGGCTTGCGACTGTGCTGCCGACAAAGGGCCCGAGGACGGTGCTGTTCCAATGACTGTGGAGGGTGTGAATCCTATAGCTTCATTCCGCTGCTGTTCTGCCCACGCTGTGAAAGCTGATTTTCGTGCCTTTTTAGCCACCTTCGTTGCTTCATCCTCTGATGATATGTTAAGATCTTCATCTTCCTTCACCACACCATCTTCATCTTCTGTATTCGAGTCCAGGTCTTGATCCTTAAAGTTGTCTGAGTTGTCATGTCCAGACACAGACTCTTCTGAGCTGTCATCGTCCTCGACTTCGGATTCCGTAGGCAGTTCCGAGACATCACTGAAGCCTCCCCACTCAGCCTCCTGTGATTGAAGAGGGGAAAGCTCGATGCGTATTCCCTTCCCCTTGGAACGAACTCTCGTCTTAATGATTGGTCTCCCGTCTTCGTCGATATCAAGTGGCCTTTTCAATCCACTTCCAAAAGCCGTCTTCACGATTGGCGCAATCGTTGGAATTATAGTTGGAGGAGGAGCAACATCTTCCTGAGGTGCAGCAGCTTGTGTCATTGCCCAAGCTTGTTTCTCATTACCATTACACCCCTCGTCCTCACTGTATTCCGCACTACTGCTCCCCTCACTCTCTTCCAAGCCATTCCTCCCCCTCTCCAACCCACCGTTCCTCCTCCCGTCCCTCTTACTTTCCACCCTCTGGCCCAAGGTCCTCACACTACTAAACCCCGACAAATCGACCTCCCCCGTCCGGCCCTCCAGCCTCTTAATTAACCTCACATTCTCATCCTTCCTTAACTTAGTCTCAATATATTTATCCAATCTCTTCTGCTTCTGACTCGACATCTTCGGTTGCTCCGCCTGCAACTTCCTCCGCAATTCCAATTGTCTGGTTTCATGTTCGGATTTGGCCTCCGGAAGGACGATAGTGGTGTTTGTATCGAGATTTTCTTCTGGTGGTGGAGGAAGATTGGAGGCATGGTTCTTTTTATTTGCAGCGGCTTTTTGGCGGGCGATTACGCGGTGTTTGCGCTGCCGGGGGATGAATTTGGGCATTTTGGGGCTTGCTATATTTGTGTAGGCATTTTGTTGTAAAATTGTGCTCTTTCAAAAATGCGCTTCGAGATATATTTCATGAAATTTGGGTATGATTTACGGGAGTCCTTTTTAGCCACGGAAGACTTCCGCCTGGATCCTAGTTATACCGGACTTTGATAACAAGTTGTTCTCTTTTGGGCTCCGTATTGCAATGTCAGGAAAATCATGACGCTCATGCAAACCTATATGATGGTGTCTTTTCTTCACGGTCGTGACTATAGCATAATTGGTTGTAATTTCTTATTTGATAACTCAATGTTGGTATAATTCATGATCCACATCTCCATCTGAAGCCTCCCATGACATATCATCTATACTCCTGAAAACGAATGACGGGGAATGCCCAAATAAAAAATAACCCTACTCCAGCCTCGACGCCAGAATGCAACACGAATACCTTCGTAGACTCATCTATTTTTCTCCAACACTACTAATGCTTAACAGCAGAACTAGCACTCCTAACCTCCACAGGCGCATTCGCCGGCTTAACAACAATCTTCCAAAGCACCCTCTTCGCCTGCCCAGCACTGGGTTTCTGCATCATAGCCTCATGGTCTTTACTACTATGATGTTTCATAGCGAGATGTTTGCCACCGCTATTTCTGCTGTTCAAGAGACCCAAGTCAATGATCTTGGGTGGTGCGTCTTTGGCGGGGACGTGTTCTTCTTTCATGAGGAAGAGTGCCGAGGCTAGGAGTCGTTGCCATGCTGTTGCGTCGTCTAGTTCTGCGATGGGGATACCGCGGGTGTTATCTGTTGCTGATTTACCGAAGCCTGGTGGGCGTGATGAGGATGCTGATGCTGGTGTAGCGGTGGATGCTGAAGTTGCTGCTGATGAGCCAGATGCAGTCGATGCAGCGGACGAAGCACGAGAGCGGGGCGTGAGTTTGAATTGAAACGTCATACTCTTATTCGTCTCAAACCATCTCGGTTTCGGTGGCGCCGGTTCAAAAACAGACTGCCTCACAGACTGAATACCCGTATTACGGTGACCGGCCAACGTTCTCGGCGTTGGCAGCGACGCAAAGTCCTGCTCGACGATACCGGAGGCTTCGGTCATGGATGAGAAGACAGAGTCGTCTTCGTTTTCAGACACTTCGCTGATTTCTTCGGTGTAGGTTCTTGAGAGATGCTTTGATGTGGAGCGAGAGTGACGGGATACACGGGAGACGCGGGTGCGTGGATCGTTGTTGTGGGATTCTGTCGGTGTGTGACCGCAGTCTCGACATTCGATCGCGCGGAGAATGTCCGTGTCTATGAGTTGCCATGCTGTTGAACCGCAGCTTGGACATTCGGATCCCCTATCGGAAGGCAACCCATTAGAAGGAATAGGTTGCAGCTTGAGAGGTTGGAAGGTAGACATGGTGAATGGTTGGGAGAAGGATGAGGCGTGTCTGGAGAGCATGGGGGTGGGATATGTATAGTAAGGGTGATCGAGAAGCTATGCAAGAGCACAAGGTAACACTATGATAATCTCCGCCGATCTTAAGAGATGAAAGTGGAATGCATAAAGAAACAAGAAAGATGGGAAACAGATTGCGGAACAAGATTAGAAGCAGAAGTACGGAACATTAAATAGCATAAACTTACATATCGAACTCCAGTAACTTAAAATCCTGCTCCTTGTCAAAATGATTGCTCCATCGGCGCCAATGGCGAAATTCATTTGGCATCCTTTCCTCACTCTTTGGGTCAAGGGAAGGTGCCCAGCCAGCGTTTAGACCAGCGTGGGCTGGGCCATGGGCGGAATCGAAGTTGTGGTGGAGTGCAAATGGGGACATGGGATCTTCGGCCAGGAAATTGACCATCTTTGCGGTATTGTGACCGGGATCAGGTGGTCGTATAGCTGCTCAGTAAAGGAGAAGAAGAGTAGAAAAGATTTCTTGAAAAGCGATTGAATGGTAGAAGAAATAGATTTTAAATCGCGTGGAGAAGGGTAACAGTAGTGCTCTTCCTTTTGAAATGCTAAAACTTCATCTCGAACGAACAACGGCGTCCTCCAGTACATATTTGTCTCATGCTCCCAATGAGCAACGTCCCACATTGGGCAAGCAATCGAGTGGCAAGACTCATCTTGGCCATACCAGATAAACACGGTTTCGGATATGAGACGGACAAGAACTCTGTGAAATAAAATCAAGACCCAGCGAGATGAAAAGGCTAAGCAAAAGAGACAGTACCAAGCTCAAGGAGGAGGAATCTAGAGGCGTCGTCAAGAATTAGCCAAGGTGTTTCACGGAATTTGGCGGGGAATTACTGGGGAGCTTGTGTGCATTGGCCGCAGCGGGAGAGGCTGCCACGGGTAGACACATGCACCCGTTGCTGTGAGATGATGGGAATTGGCCATTGATAGGAGGAGATGATGTCGCTGATCAGATGTAGCAGTTGTCGCCGTGGTGGAACTTCTTCCATCTCACCTTCGTACAAGCCAAGATGCAAAGTAACTCAAGGAAGAAGTGATCACACCATCTCATACGCAGCGCTTATCTGCATTTCATCAATTCGTGATGCTCGTTAGAAAATGACCTCTTGGATCCGTGAGGAGTTGCCCTTTCAAGCAAAGTATCCTTCCACTCTCGTGGCTGTCAAAGTGGATGGCCACGACGCGCGGGCGATGTGTGGGTGACTTGGTACCTCCAACCATGCACTACAACTGCTTAGGTGGTATCGCTCTGACAGAAGTACGACCAGAGCTTGTCACTCGTGGCCAGACCTTGGAGAGGCCAAACGTCTTGGCCAATATATGGGAAGCTGGCGGTTTTGGAAGGAGGAGCGGACTTCATATCGAAAGCTAGGCGTTTCGTGTAGTGCCAAGACGTTCCGCTTAATGGTATTGCACGTGAAAAGTTATCGACAAGTTTCCATTGTCACATTATCATAGATGGAGAATCGTTTGATTACTTTTGTTCTTGACATCTCTCCGTCAAGACTTTGTTTAATTCGGGTTTATCTGAAATACCCATAAGAGCATTCTGGAAACCATCTTACTGCCTCGGGGTTTTGGTGAATCGGATAGAGCTTAGCATTGTAGAGTATTTGAATTCGTCTGACCATTATGAAGTTACTTCAGTGTACCCATCCACTCTTATAGTAGCTACATTGAATACAGTCGGGAGCCATCAGTATATGGGTTACTTATAACAGAGCTGAGAAGATTCTTCTACCTAGGTATCTTTGGTCTCCAGCAATAGCCTATCTGGCTTTCAAAAGCTTTAGGAGTATCTAAAACCGCATTATGGACTTTCGAGAAGTGCATTATGGACTTCGAGAGGCAGGCTCATCAGTCTCGTACAATCCAGTGCCAATTTACCCTTCCAGTATCATGCCTTTCCATTACCAAACGCCGTCTATTATGCAATCCGCTCAACCCGGGCTTATCGATTCCTCTGCCTATGCTTTTTTGGCTGATGCCTCCCTCATCTTCCGGATTATCTCATCAATAGCCTCCATGTTCTCTGCATCCACTGGAGGCTCAACTTTGTGTTCACCTTCTAGACTATCGACAGCTACATCTATGCTGGGTTGATAGTTTCGTACAGCAGAGGAGAGTGCGTAGATGGCCTTCTTTCGAGCTGTTGCGTCAGAGTCTTCAACGGCCATCTTAACAAGTGTAGGAATAGCACCAAGTGCATGTAACTGTTACTTTATTAGCCTCTGTTTACAACGTCAGATGGAGAAGGTTCAAGCTCACCCTCTCTTGCGCCTTGACATTATTCTGCACCGCCGTCCCAACACACCACGCCGCCATCATCCTCAAATCCGCCTCCTCACTTCCCAACAATCCAACAAGCGGCATCCACAGCTTCAACACCTCGAGGTTATTCGCATTGTCTATATTCTCCACTAGTTGTTCAAAGTTGTCAAATGCAATCATTTTGTTTTCGAGGTCGACTTCGGGGGAGAGGATGGCGGACATGGCGTCGTTCATGCGGTCTGCGTCTGAGGGCCCGCCCATGAGGGCAGCGAGCATTTCTTGATTTAGTTGCGTAGTGGATTTCGGGGCCGTGGGGTCGGCTTGGGATGCATCTGTATTTTCTATGCTCCATTTTAGGAGGGAGGACAGGTTCGGGTTCATTGTTAGGTTCTGTGAAGGAAAGGAAGATGTGTGAGGTGAGAGAATGTATTATTGAGGAAATGCAAAGTTTGATCAGTATCTCAGTCGTGTGTCTCTTTCAATTGTAGTGATTAAGAGACTATACTGAACTCGGAAAGACGATATGAAAGGTTGGGTGACAAGAAAAAGACTGGAAACGACTGGAGCGTTCCTTTGGTTTCGACAAACGTCAGCCTTGGCAGTTGACTGCTCTTAAAGGTGCCTTAACCATATACTGGTCCAACTGTTATCTACGCGCAATTTGTGGTGTCTTTTAATGAACCATTTCGCTCTTAACAATTACACCATGGAATTTCTTCTGGTTTAAAGCTTTTCTCCGTCACGCCGATTTGGGGGTGAGCGCTCAGACCAAGTGATTGCCCCTCGTTCCTCAACGAAGCTTTCTGGCGGTGTGAAATGGCTGGCTTTTCGTACTGAAGAATTGACAAGTTTGAGAGAGGAGAGGGAGAGGGAGAGGGAGAGGGAGAATATGAAATATTTACTCCATACCATAGATGCACACGGGTGGTTGAAACACTGCCAAGAGAAGAATTTTGATGCCTGATAAGAATTTTGCTTTCTACTACCAAAAATACCGTGGCGTAGCAGCGGCCGCGTGTGCGCCTGTCTATGGTCGTCGCAATCAAGGCTGCAGAATTATGACAATTGTATATAGATGTGTAGGAAGCAAAATATCATTCCGTACAATAATTTACAACAATCCGATCACTGTTGAATTTCTGCTCCAGACCAACCTCTTTCTTTCCCCCTCCAAAAGTGGATTTGGCGCTAGCTCCATCGCCTCCTTCCACACAGAACTTGAAGACAACCACCCACAATTCCTCCCAAATAAAACCCACTCCACAACACCAATCTCCACACTCTACCAGCGCATCCGCAGCTGTCTCTCCGCACCTCGTACCTCATAATACCGATCGACTGACCCTCTCAAACCAACTCAAAAACCCCCGCACTCTAATCAGTCGCAGCCATGGAGGGTAAGCAGCTGAGCTCAAATTCCACATCCTGAAGAGCCACTCGCAACATCGCGATGCTTAATGCGAGGATTAGCTTCTCAATGGTATTCGATTGCTAATATAGAATCGCAATGTAGAAGAAGTTGCCGCCCTCGTTATTGACAATGGGTAAGAATCCCGCCTAACCCATGCTCTCTACGAGTATTACCAGCACGAGCTGTGAGCGTCGTGCTTGCACCTCGTGTTGCAAATTTCGGCATCGGGATGCTTGAGAACATTGGGAAACTCTAACTAACATGGCAATAGTTCTGGTATGTGCAAAGCCGGTTTCGCCGGTGATGATGCTCCTCGCGCTGTATTCCGTAAGTTTTCTCCATACCAAATCTTTGACCAAGCTCTGTCTGCTTCCTCCAGCAGTCGGCGCGGGACCTATTCAGAATCAATTCTAACACTAATCCAGCGTCTATTGTTGGTCGGCCTCGTCACCATGGGTAATTACTCCCTCCATCCGTTCCCTCGCGACTTTGAGAAAAGTAAGAATCTGACAAGGGATATTTAGTATCATGATTGGAATGGGCCAGAAGGACTCCTATGTCGGTGATGAAGCACAGTCAAAGCGTGGTATCCTTACCCTGAGATACCCAATCGAGCATGGTGTTGTTACCAACTGGGACGACATGGAGAAGATTTGGCATCATACTTTCTACAACGAACTCCGTGTTGCCCCAGAAGAGCACCCCGTCCTGCTTACCGAGGCTCCCATCAACCCAAAGTCCAATCGTGAGAAGATGACGCAAATCGTCTTCGAGACATTCAACGCCCCCGCTTTCTACGTCTCCATCCAGGCCGTCCTCTCCCTCTACGCTTCCGGTCGTACCACCGGTATCGTGCTTGACTCCGGTGATGGTGTCACTCACGTTGTTCCCATCTACGAAGGTTTCGCTCTCCCCCACGCCATTTCCCGTGTCGACATGGCCGGTCGCGATTTGACCGACTATCTCATGAAGATTTTGGCTGAGCGCGGTTACACTTTCTCCACCACCGCCGAGCGTGAAATTGTTCGTGACATCAAGGAGAAGCTTTGCTACGTCGCTCTTGATTTTGAGCAGGAGATTCAGACCGCCAGCCAGAGCTCCAGCTTGGAGAAGTCTTATGAGCTCCCTGATGGACAGGTCATTACTATTGGTAACGAGCGCTTCCGAGCTCCTGAGGCTCTCTTCCAGCCATCTGTCTTGGGTCTTGAGAGCGGTGGAATCCACGTTACCACCTTCAATTCCATCATGAAGTGTGACGTCGATGTCCGTAAGGATCTGTATGGCAACATTGTCATGGTATGTATCTGAGTTACTCTTTGTATTGGATTACAGCTAACAATGATTTAGTCCGGTGGTACCACCATGTACCCAGGTATCTCCGATCGTATGCAAAAGGAAATCACTGCCCTCGCCCCGTCTTCGATGAAGGTCAAGATCATTGCGCCACCAGAGCGCAAGTACTCCGTCTGGATCGGTGGCTCCATCTTGGCATCCCTCTCCACTTTCCAGCAGATGTGGATCTCCAAGCAAGAGTACGACGAGAGTGGACCATCCATCGTCCACCGCAAGTGCTTCTAAGGTATGTGATTTTTTTTCGTGGGGGGTATGATAGGCATTATCTAATTCAACTATGAACAGCGTATCACGAATCATGTCACGGCAAGCGCGAATTGGTTTCCAGCATGGCTGGAACCAGCATTTCGAAATCGGAGCCGGGAGTTTTGTCAACGGCCTCTTTCTAATCTTTTGTTTCCGAAATCATCAACAGTCCCGTGGGAGGGAGAGAGCGAGTCAAGAAAAGCTTATATGTGTGTTGTCAAGACTTTTGGGAGGGGCTTGTTATTTGGTGCTGCTTACTTTTGTTTGCGTGCGAAAATCCATCAGATGTTAGAGCGATGACAATGAGTAGCGGTAACGGTTTATTAGTCTCGATAGCTATGGATTTTGTGCTGGTCTAGACACTTTCCTCTCCCCCCCTCCTTTTGTTACTCCTTGCCCTAGCTTTTTCCTCAGTCTTGCTCAGTTGGTCATCGGCATTAGCTCTTTGTTATGCAACTTGTTTTATCTTTTAAAGGTTTTTATGCGAATATGAGCCGTGAATGGAAAAAGTTCTGCTGGCCTTTTTGGTATCGCTTTCGCTGTATTTGCTCCTGAAACCTTTGTGAGTCCTGCGCTACGTCTACTGCGCTTGCGGCATCTCACGCTATGAGCTCGATCTCAAAGTCCCCCACCCAGCCATACGTAAAGCTTGATCTACCTTTATAACCATTAGCTATCTATTCCTTCCCCCCTCCACTCTCACAGCACATCCAAACAAGCTCCCACCAACTCGCCAAACTCCTCCCCATCCATCCCGTCTGGAACATCCTTATCCAATCCCAGACCCAGCACTAACATCCTCCCCTCATCTGGATTCCTCCCCGCTATAGCTGAAGCTAACTGTGTTGCCAATGTTTGACCTAGTGTATCTAATGCGGCGTTTGTGCCTCCTAGTATTGTTGTTGCTGTGAAGTGCGATTGCGGGAGGAGGGTTGAGGGTGGTAAGTCTGGATCTAGGTCGTGGGAGGAGGGGTCTAGGGAGCTGGCTTCGGGGAGGGGGTTGTGGAGGGGAACGTGTATCTTAATGGTGGATTAGTGCTGGTTTGGATGTGTATGGGGTGAGGGTATGGGAAAGATGAGGGAGAGGTATGGGGAAGGGGGAAGGGGGGAAGGGGGGAAGGAGGGAAGTGGTACCCAGTGTGCTAGCCGTCCATTCTGTGTTATGGTGAGGAGGATTTTGTCGCTGAAGGCATGGGATGTTATTGTTGTTTTGACGAAGTTGATGTCTACAACTGTGGATTTTGTTCGTATGGGGAAGGGTGCTGGTGTTGTTTGAACTGGTGCCATGGTTATTTGATATGGCCTCTCTCCTCGATGTTATTTTGAGTGTATAATTGGAAGTCTTTTCTATCAAGCTCGAGCTCGTGCTCGGTAGGTGCAATGTCAAAGTCCAAAATACGCGACGTCATCCTTGTCCCATGTTCCAACCTTTTTATCTCCAGTGACGATCATGTGGAAACGGAGCTATCTCCACATCTTCAAAACCATTGCAAAGATTCTCCCAGCCCTTCGAATTGACACATGTCTCCCATATATCGCAGTCCATGACCGCAGGGCTCATGCGTACCCTTGCGCTCTCAAACTCCACACTTGCGCCTTTGCGGCGAACCAACAGCAAAAGAGCAGTAGTTGCAAACACAATAACTCGCATTCGCACGGGACCAGCATCCCGATGGAGTCAGATACGAGGACTAGCGAATATACGAGATCATGAAGGGTACAGTGGTAGTTCGCCGGGGCTGTGGTTCAGCAGCTCCATACCTTCAAGGATAGAGGAAGGTGAAGGTGGACCGGGAAGTGGAATGGATCATAAACCACCTGATGAAAGGACTGTTAAGCTTGGGAAGAGTAAGAACCACCTGTATTCTATTTACAAATAAATAGCTGTACTAACACATGTAAAGCAATCCGCATACTCCACACCCGTTTACCCACCCTTCTCGCCTCGCCTTTACCACAAGAAATCTTGTCTCCTCAAATAAGCCTCCGGCTTTTCCCATCTACACACCCACATCTTCCCACAGTAACAGGAAAGATTGGATACACAGCTGCTTTATGGACGAGTCCTGTAGCATGGGGTCGAGTACCCGTTGTAGGAAATGTCAAACTCATTATCCTGAGTGAAAGGATGGTCAAGGGTGGCCACAATAGCAGTGGTGCGGAGAGATTAGTAGTACGATGGAAAACCTGCGGGAAATCACGTCTCAACATCAAAGGTGTTGGGACCGTCAATTTGGAGAATCTATGGGGGGTTGGTGATTCGAATACCTCCTCTACTGCAGCTTCCTCAAAGCAAGTCGTTGATTCTTCAAAGAACAAAGAGTTTTGGGGATTGTTTATCTTTGAATTTGATGAGAAAGGGAGGATACTTACGCATACGATTGAGCATGCTGAGGAGGGTGGGAACGATGAGAGGATGACCAAGGTTGTAAGTGTTACGGATTGGTTGCTGGGGAAAGCGTGGGGGAATAGGGAGAGGGAAGAGAATGTGCCTGGGTTGGCTTTGGGTTGTGAGATTGAGGAGGAGTGTGATGAGGATGGGAGGAAGAGGAGAATTGGTAGGTGAAGGAAAGGTTATGTATATGAGCTCGAGATTGGGATGATTGTACGATTGCATAGCTTGAAGTTCGAGAGTTAATAGCGAGTTGGCGTTACGGCCTGTGGGTTGTGATACTCTTTTGAGTCTGGTTAAGCTGGAAGACACTCTCCTCTCAGTCGAACGGTATATAAGAAGAGACTCTATCTATGTATTGCTCTACTACATTTTCTTCACCCAATCGTGGTATAGCAGGATTTACAGTATACGATGACTGCGAACGGTTGCCCAAGCACGGATAACGTTTGTGACAGGTGTATATCAGCGGTTTTATACCTAATGACGTTTAATAGAGCTTTACGGCTGAAGCGAGATTGATATCAGCTGTGAAGCCCTGATCAAGTCATTGTTCACTACTCCACAAATACAACACCATCAGAGACAAATGAAAGAGAACTACGCAGGTACTAGCGGAGATATATCCCGATCACTCGACCGAATATAGTTCTATAGGATAATTGACAAACACTTACTTACAAGGCGAATGCCAGCCCCGCAGCTTCGAGTGACACAAGGATGCGGGCGATTGGAGATGTTCATGCAGAGTAGCTGCAGCTTCAACAGTTGTCGTAACCTTACTCGAGGACGACCTCTGGGACACATTTCAATGAACGAGTGATGGCCTAACTAGCAAATAATCAAGGCGGCATATATAGTCCTCTTGTGCATTCGTTGCTCTTCATTCACCACTCCACTCCCAGCCTCTCACGGGACTTTTTGCTTCTCATCACACAGCTTTGACCGTTTGGTGGCCTAGGCTAGCTCTGTCCACGACGTCGAACGTGCGGGCCCAGTTTCTCTCTCTTCTTCTCGCTGAAGGCTATCATCGCATACTAGCTACCTCAAGGTCCATTGTTGGATTTTCATACCTTATAGTGCCACCGAAGCTGAGCGCTCCTGCCATTTCTAGGGGAATTACGATTAGTCCATTTATAATTCCATCGCACCTGCCTCATCGAAGCTTCACTGCAAGGCTCGCTGCGAGAGAGCTCGATCTTAACCTATCCGACACGGCTTGCTTCCGTTAGTGCTTTCTTCTCGGTGCCAGCACAGCCAACTCCCACATACAGAACTGCACTTTGCATGCTGGCAGTTTAACTGCAGCGGCAAGAGCAGCCATGGCAGACGCAGGCAGTGGTTTAGGTATGTAAGAAACCCTAAGCAAGAAGCAACGAGCAGCAAGCAAGCAAGCAAGCAAGCAAGTAAGCAAGTAAGCAAGCAACGTCGTGCAGCAGCAACAGTAGAAGCAGTGGTAGCGACTGCCCTGGCTGTCCATTCAAGTGCTACAGCCGTTGTCCGCACGCTTGCTTCCATGTTACTCGACATAAAAAATACAAATACAAATACACTCCAGTTTGCTTGTCGTCCATAATGGCTAACCGTAAACTTTCCTTGTTCCGCACAGGCGATCACCCCAAATTGAATCTCACGAGCGAAGAGAAAAAGATATTCGGAATATTGTTCAAGCAGGCTGATACGAAGGATGATGGCATTGTCACCGGCGAGGCCGCCATCAATCTGTTTCCGCGCGCTAAATTGCCAGAGGCAGAATTAGGGACGGTAGGCACATAATCATTCTGAAGTTGTCCAAGGGAGGTAATGGATGCTAATTATAGCTGTAGATATGGGCACTCGCGGATACGGACAATCGCGGATACTTACTGCAGGAAGACTTTGCGAAGGCGTTGCGATTGATTGCCCATTACCAATCTAATCCGACTCGACAATTGCTGCCTCAATTGGCGTTGGAACGTAAGTACTCGTGTTGATGATTTCAAAATGCTACAGCGCTAACAGTTAATTTGCCTCAGCTTCTCCCCCAGGGTTCCCCAAGTTCGAGGGCTTGAATATGGGCCCAGTCAGACCGCCAAATGCACCAGCCATCCAGGCACAGAATAGCGGTTCTATTCGGATACCTCCGCTCACCAACGACAAAATCGCTGGCTATACTAAGATGTTTGAAGGTGCGAATCCACGTAATGGAACTCTAGACGGTAAGTTGGGAACCATCAGGCGATTGTGTTAGATGAGACCATATGCTTATACCGGGATAGGAAGCATCGCCCGAAGTTTCTTCGAGAAATCAGGCCTACCTCAAGACACCTTGGGGCACGTCTGGAATCTTGCAGACACAGAGCAGAGAAGTGCGCTCTCATGCCCGGAATTCATCATAGCAATGCATCTGTTAGCATCTCTAAGGAATAACACCCTCACCGCACTGCCGGCTGCACTTCCCGCGGGTTTGATTGAAGCGGCATCGAGAAAACCTCCGATGCAGCCACAAGTCACATCTGCTCTCCCTCGTCAATTCAGTGGCGCCAACGCCGGCCGAACTTCGAGCCCACTGAGTCGCCAGCCTGCGCATCCGCCCTTCGGATCGCCGAAAACCGCTCAGGGAACTTGGGTCATCCCACCACAAGAGCTGGCTAATTTTTACAGCATCTTTGAAACATACAGTGTGGACAAAGGCAATCCAGGTATAATCACTGCAGAACAGGCGGTCGAGTTCTTTGGTCAAAGTGGTATGGATCAGGATACTTTGGCCGCTATCTGGGACCTTTCGACTGTTCGGAAGTTAGATCAGCTGAACAGGGACGAGTTTGCTATTGCCCTGTTCTTGATTCAATCTCAGAGGAACCCGAATGATAGGCCGCCGCTTCCGACAGTCCTGCCTCCTAGTCTGATTCCTCCTGGTCTGCGAGCATATGCTTCTGGTGCACAAGCCCCTGCACCCGTCTCTGCTCCAGCCCCCCCACCTGCACCGTCCGCAGCTGAAGATTTATTTGGGTTGGACGCTTTCTCGAATGCGCCAACTACTACAGCAGCTGTGCCACAGCAATCCACTGGAGGCTCGGGAAACTTTGGCTCTGATGCATTCAAGCTGAGATCACTAACGACGCAGAACTTCTCGCAGCCTACCGGCGATACTCCCTTCAAACGATTCATTCCAACTTCTTCTTGGGGTCAGACCCTGAATTCGCAAAATACTGGCGGATCAGGGACGTCGTCTACTGTGCAGAGCAGAGATATTCGACCTTCTAACAATCCCATGGATGACTTGCTCGGCGACAATGATCCTGAAATTAGCAAAAAGCTGACACAAGAGACGTCGGACTTTGCAAACATGTCGAACCAAGTTAGAACGCTGCAGACGCAGATGCAAGACGTGCAGACCAAGAAGAATGTCACTGAGGCTGACCTGCAAAGCACCAATACACAACGACGCGACCTGGAGCTTCGCCTGAACCAGTTCCGTAGTCGATATGAGCAAGAGCTGAAGTCTGTACGGACTCTGGAGGATCAACTTACTACATCTCGTAAAGAAAGCCAGAAATTGCAGAGCGACCTCGCAGAGATTGAAGGCGACTATACTAATCTGCAGAACCAACAACGTCAACTACAGGGTGCATTGGAGAATGAGCGGCGCGAGAATTCAGGCTTGAAGGAGCGTATGCGTCAAATCAATGCAGAGACAGCTCAGCTTCGACCGTTGCTGGAAAAACTGAGGAACGAGGCTCGCCATGAAAAAGGTATGGTTTCAATCAACAAAAAGCAGCTCGAGAAGAGCGAGACGGAGCGAGACAGTATGAAGAATGAGGTCAACGATCTGACTCGAGCAGCACAAGCCGCGACCCGCAGTCCCCCGGCTGAATACAATGCCAGCCCTGCGCCATCGACTGGAAGCACCAATCCGTTCTTCAGGAAATCCCCACAGCCATCGTTTGACAACACCATGAACCCAGGTGGGTTCGCTCAACCACAGTCCAAAGAAGCCAACAAGTACGACAACATATTTGGTCCATCATACAGCTCCAGTCCATCGACCAGCAGCCCAGCGCCGGTGGTAGCATTTCGAGGAGATAACGCACAAACAGCACCAGAAGACTCGGTGACATCGTCGGAAGAGACGTCGTTCCCAACACCATCTGCCTCTCCTGTACCACCACCAGCTTCGCGTCAGTTCACGGGTGGAGATCTGCCTTTTCATGGGCCAAGGGGTGGTGAGTCCGTAGCCACCTCCGTCCGCGTCGAGACACCTAGCAGTCGGTATGATGGAGCTGATACGCCAACTAATGTAGGAGGCTCCTCACCCATAGCGCAAGGCTTCCAGAGACCTGATCATGCACGAACGGATACGCAAACGAGCACTGGAGCTGCCATGTTTGACCGTAAAAACACGAATGCGTCTCCTGCAGGTAATACTACAAGTGATGCGTCCAGCCGACCTCAGCCGGCCAATTTCTTTGGCACTTCCATCCCCGGCGCCTTTCCGGAGCCCACGCCCCTTCAGCCTGACATGACTGGCAATAGTGGTTTCAGTCAAGGAAGCAAACAGTCCGCCCCTCGATCAGATGGGTTTTCCTTCCCACCTCAACCAAGCAGGACCACAACTGGAAAGAGCGATTTCGATCAAGCGTTTGCTACTGTGGGCAGTTCGTCCAAGCAACAACCTCAAGCTCGACAAATGACGGGCTCATCTACAAATGGCTCTCTTGACGATCCCATGGCCAAGTTTCCACCCGTCGCCAGATCTGAGTTTCCTCCGCTTCAGCTAAAAGAGAGTGATAGCGAGTCGGATAGCGAGGCAGGATTTGATGACGACTTCACACAGGCATCACCAAGACACAATCGGAAGACAAGTCAACCTCCGTTTGGTGAGAGTAGACCAAGTAAAGACGTTCCGTCACATAGCTTCTTCTCCACGCAGCCATCGGCGAGTGAACTCCCCACTCCTGGTGTGCAGAAGTCTCCACCCACATATGAGCAATCTGGCGCGTCCGGCGCCGGGCCTCACCATGGATCGAATGATTTCCCACCAGAGTTTGGTGGACTTCTTCCATCGCGAGATAATCCAATGTCACCTCTGTCGCAAGTAGCACAATCTCCTGACCGGTCTTTTGTTAGCCCAGCAAGTGGGAGCCAGGGTCATGCTCTTTTTGGTAGTGGTCCATCTACCAACAAGTCGGCGTCCACCGCACCTACTACAGCGTTCTCTGGCTCTCCGCCTCCAACCACAAGTACCCCAGTCTCCACGGTTCCATCAGACGCCTATCACAGTGCTCCATCCTATCCCAGTGGCAGCACCGAGAAATCCCAGCAATCTTCTCAGCATCGTAGTCCACCAGCTGGTAACGACGATTTCGACTCTGGCTTTGATGATCTGACTGAGGCTAAAGAGAATGACAATCGTGACGAGGATGATTTTATGTTCGGTAGCCAACATGATGAGACGTTCGATCAATTCGATCCTGCGTTCGATAGTCCCGCCATGTCCAAATCGGGTACGATGGCTTCTGAGCGAACGCCCACAGCGTCTGGCCAAGCATCCACCGCATTCGATTCTTCTTTTGGAGACTTTGAAAGCAACTTCTCCTCCGCAAAGGGTGTTTCGCAACCATCTGCCTCAGGCACAGCCAGCAAAGCCGGTGCCTCCGGCGGTGCTCAAGATGATTGGGAGACCATGATGCAATCCATATCCGGTCCTAGCGGAGCAACAGCCAAAGACCTTGGTTTTGGTGATGGGCCTGACTTGAACTTCTCAGGAGTAGCAGCACCGATGCCACCTCCTAGTGCGCCTTCGCCGCCCACTGGTGGCGCCATGCAGCCTCCTAAGCTGGGACGTTCGGTCACCGCTGCAAGCGAGCATGATTATGACGATTTGAAGAAGTTGATGGCATTAGGGTACAAGAGATCTGATGCCCTCGGTGCGTTGGAGAAGTATGACTATGATTTTCAGAAGGTAAGTCCTAAGTTCTAGCTCTAGAAATCAATGACTTTATGCTAACTGTGTCCCCTGCTAACAGGCTATTGAGCATTTGTCTAAGTAAGAACAGGAGTGGCGATCTGTTTTATCAAATACACTCCCTTATCACTGTCACCTCGCTTGTCTTTCTGCGCTCATACGGCAATGCTGATTGTTCATCTATGAATTCCTGCGCTTTTTTTCCCTCCCTTTATCACGCTTCTTCTGTAACAGCGTTTTTTCGGACTTTCTGCGTCTTCGTTGCTCCAGACACCCACTAACCAGCGGTGGTTTAGTGGCGGAGCCACGGGTAGTCCCTGATCTCTTTTAGCGAGCGAGCATGTAGCTAATAGTCGGTCATTGATCTTTTCTGTTTTCTTTTGTCGTATGTAGCAGGCTAGGATGATTTAGGTTGACCACATTCATTTTACCGTATTCAGAAAATTTTCTGGCCTACATAGTGGCGGTACGACATTTTAGTCTTGGAAGCTCCAAGACACCAAACGTTTCATCAGCCGTTGAATAACAAAATTCCCCCAAACAGGCCACCGTCCACTCCTCTTATCTCGCCTCCATCATCCTAGAACCCAACGCTGCCAACGTCCAAACATGGCATTCTACCGTCACCTATCACTTCGAAATAGCCGTTCTGTGATGAACATCAACCACATTTGCCGGTTGTACCGAGTCTCCAATTCGGATCGCTTGACCTTAGCATGACAGTGGCTTTCCTAAGAAGAACAAACTTTTGTTCGACAAAATATTGTGGCGTACTACTGGATTTGCATGGGCGATATGAAGTACCTTCCAAACAGCGTGCAAATGTTTGGATATGGACATTAGCATCACTGACTTTGCATCAGGAGACTGAGCCCGTTTCCTCGCCCGGCGCCTCATGTCGTTAGAAACAGGATCGCTATAAGAAGGTGAAGATATTCGATTTTTCTATTAATGCACCAGCTTTCTTTATCCAGCTGTTCTCAACTACATTCGCTTTTCTTCCTCTTTGACCACGTTCTTTTGCTTCTCTTTCGCTTCTTGCCAATACTTCCGGGTTGCGTTTCAGGCAAACTGCGCCTTTTTACCATTACATTCTTTGAAAAAATAGGATGCTGCTTACTCTTTCTCTCGTCGCGGCCTTGAGCCAGCACACTTCCGCCCATGGCATCGTTTCCAAAATCGTCGCTGGCACGAAAACATATCAAGGGTATGACCCAAACTTCCAGTATATGCCCACACCACCAGCAGTAATCGGATGGGCCGCCCCTCAAACTCAAGATCGCGGTCCGGTCGATGGGAATAAGCTCGACAGTCCCGACATCATCTGCCAAAGAGGTGCGACGAACGCTAAGATCTCCGCTGAGGTTGCTGCGGGAGGTATGGTTTCTTTGCAATGGACGGAATGGCCTGAGAGCCATAAGGGACTTATGTTGGATTATCTTGCTGATTGCGGTGGTGATTGCTCTACTGTCGACAAGACCGCCTTAAAAGTTCTTCAAAATTGATGGTGCTGGGATGACTGGCCTCGAGGTGGTGAGTTCATTTTGGAGATTCGTGATAGAGAGGAAGCTGACACTTGTGGAGACTCCAGCAAGATATGCCGATGATGATATGATCAAGAATAACAATGCTTGGACTGTCCAAATTCCCGCCTCCATCAAGGCTGGCAACTATGTTCTTCGTCATGAGACCATCGCTCTGCACCAAGCCCAGGGTGTTGGTGGAGCACAAAGCTACCCGTGAGCCAAGCCCCGAATTCCTTCATATTACATCCTCTAACACTGCTCAGCCAATGCTTCAACCTGAAGGTCACTGGCGGCGGATCTGATACCCCAGAAGGTGTTGTGGGCACCGCACTCTACATGGCCACCGACCCGGGTATCATGTTCAACATCTACCAGCCGTACAAAGCTTTCTCCGATTACCTAGTTCCAGGACCCCCTCTTTATAGCGGTGCGGCCTCAGCTGGTGCTATGCCCGCTGCGACCGGCACGTCGGCTGCTGCTGCAAGTTCCACGGGTGCTACCAAACCCGATGCTTCCAAGGGAACAGCGACATCATCAGCCCGCGATGGTGCTATCACGGACAATGCCAAAGGCAGTATGGCTAGACCTTCCTTGGAAGTAAGTCAAGCTTGCTAAATGATTTGTGTAGTAATCTCGACTCCCGCCGATGCATACAAGAATGCAAAACGCATGCATGCACGCGATCTTATAGCTGCGCTTTTATCTAATATGGATGACCAGGAATAATATCTACGATCTGTGATCTTTACTTCCTTGGTGGTTTGCCTTGGGCGGAAGAACTTTTTTTCCCACTTCATTGAACGAAAGATGCCTGAATGCGAACTAGAATAAATGATGAATCGTTCTCTGTCAACTCTTGTCGACGCCTGTAATTCTATTGCCGGACTCCTGAGTGAAGTCATTAGGTGTTACAAAAGCGTGTTTCTCATGGTGTTTAGCCCTACGATAGTAGATAACGACTGCGCGGAGATCCATCATTGACCCGGAATAGGACCAGATCATTCCACACAAGTGAACGCTGTCAATATTCCAAGTATTGCAGAGTCGGATCTGTTGAAATGTAAGGCGTACAACGAGGGGTTAGTACCCCACCCAGGAGTAGTCTTCTCATCATCGGCTATTCCACACTTTGGTGTATTTTGTACCATGAACTTTTACAGCAAAGAAAAGATTTATGGTGATCAGGATTCGAGTGAATAACAGGTAATTAACCTTAGAAGTCGACGAAGTCGTTCGCGTGTTGGCTCAAGCGCCAATCATAATCCTGGGATACTGTGTTTTGAATTAGTATACTCGCTTTTTGACTTGGCAAAGAATTTCGATATTCCAAACGAACGTTTTTTGATTTGTTAGCTCTCCACCCAGTTCAATACTAATAATATTGATTTATATCCTAGATAGTATAATAAGTTCCTATTCTACTCCTCTATCTATTACGTTTATAGAAAATCATGCTGGTTAAGGGGGAAAGTTAGGTAATCTAGATTTAGTAGAAGAACGCCCAACTTTTTGATAAAAACACAGTAACTGGGGGACCACCTAGGAAACAATAAATATAGTCTATAGTAAACTTTTAAGTAGATAGGGATATAAGTATTATATATGTAGACTAATTATAGCTTAATCTAAATAGCCTCTAGTATTAGTTCTAGAGTTCTACTTTTTTACGCGGAGAGGGAAGCAAAAACCAAAAGTTCTTTGCCGAGTCAAAAAGCGATTATACTAATTCAAAACACAGTATCATCGAGCTGATACGATTCTTCAATTCCCCCACGACGAAAGAAGATTATTCAGAGTATTCGACTGCGATCCTTCTTTTCCAGAAGAATGTCCAATGTCCAATATATTAAGCCCAGGCTTGAATGAGTAAGCAAATCCGCGGAGATCTGTAAGGTGGTGAAATAATTTAAAGGCCCGGGTGGTCTGATTCGTTCCTCAGCGGCATCTGCGGCGAACTTTCGCCGAAGTCTTGTTGTCGTCATAAAAACATCGTGCGGCAGACGGGGAACTGACTGATAGATTTGATGCACTGAAGATATATATCTTGCTGTTGCCAACATTGAATCAGCATTTCGCAAATGCAACATTGAGCTGCCAATTGAACTCATATTTCAACTCAATTATATCGAGATAAGAGAGAGAAAATGAAGATCCTTACCAAAGAAGAGGAGCAGGAGCACTATAGGTGAGCAAATCACTAGGAGTAGTCTTTATATCTTCCAATTGATAAGGAATCTAACCTCAAACTTCCCATCCAGCACCACAATCAAAGGCGGTTTTATAGGTGGTATGCTCGGTTTAGGAGTGGGCGCATTGGGAGTCTGGGCAGCATCAAAAAGATACCACGCCGTTCGCGGCCTCACCATCCAATTCCGAGCCTTCCTCGCCGTATCAAGCGGTACATTCGCCTCCATCATCGCCGCAGACAAAGCATCACGAAATTTCGAGCTAGAACGTGACCCCGCCCGCCAATACACCGACCAAAATCGTACTCTCTCAAACGAATATGATGCATCAAAACCAGCGCTGCAACGTGCGAGAGATTGGGGCAATCAAAATCGGTACAGCATCGTTTTTGGCTCGTGGGTTGCTTCTATGGGAATTGCATTGGGCCTAGTGCAGAGGAATAAATACTTGTCGGGCGCGCAGAAATTGGTGCAGGCCCGTGTCTATGCTCAAGGTCTGACCGTTGCGGTTTTGTTGGCTAGTTTTGCGTTGGAGGGGAACGATGCTGCCAAGGGAAAGGGAAGGTGGGAAACTATCAAGGTTCTGGATCCGAATGATCCGACGCACAAGAAATATATTGAAAAGAAGATACATCATGAGCGCTATGAGGGGGAGGATCAGTGGAGAGGTATGTGCATTCTCGGTTCAATGGACGAACAAGGATGCTAACGTCCTGTAGATATGGTTGAGGCCGAAGAACGAAGAATGAAAGACCGACAACAAGCTATCAAAGAGCACGAAGAACGAGATCGCGATCTGGGAAAGAAAACCAAGGCCAAGACAGCAAAAGCCACAGGGAAGGAAGCAGCAGACTCATCCTGAGACATTCGTATTAAAGCATTGCTCGGCGTAAACCACAGGGAAGGATTTGTTTCTTTGGTAGGGTTTGTAGATTCATACATAATGTACAGCATAAAGGTTGACCGTCGAAAAATATCTCATCTGTTTTGAGCTTTCTTTATATCAACTGTAGGGGTCCGTAACCAGATCGGATATGGAATGTCCCGGTCCAGAGTTATATATGAACGCCGGTGATAAATTATATCTCAAGCGTTACTTCGTTATGGAAATGTCCTAACGTGGCACCCACAACAGAAGGAGACCAAAAACAATAGTCGATAAGGGGGTCGAACCCTCGGCCTTGGCGTCAACTTTATATTTTATTCTTTCTTTAGTGACTCACTCTCATATGGGACTGGGAGTCGCTTATTTGTACTTACAGCACCACGCTCTAAACCAACTGAGCTAATCGACTGGTAATCTGAGCATGCAATGAGTGGAGAAACTCATAAGCGGGTGCAGCTAGTCAGGGTGATGTGAGCGTCAAGCGTCCTGCTGGGGTAAAAATTTGATGTAGGCATCAAACTGTCAATAACCGGGAACTGATCAGATTATAGTGCAGTGATTCTCACTGCCATAAAACTGAAGAGGGCTGGTGCCATTCATTAAATTTTTTATCTATTCGTACACTACGACTATGCTATCTCCTCTATAGCTTTGAATGACCGTAGTCATACAAATATGGCTGGGTCGGAACTTTGTACTGCTTCATGAGCTGCTCCACTCTGTAATTCTGCATCTCAATCTTTCGGATACTATATTGGCGTCATGATTAGCAATAAAATCGTAGGGGACAGAATGAAAGGAAAAGAGAGCACGTACATGGCCTTATTTGACTTATTTTCGGTCTTACCCACTTGCATGATGTGAACTTCATCTGGCCCATCCGCCAGTCTCGTCGTCCTCAAGTACGACCATATTCTGGCGAGTGGAAAGTCTTGTGAAATACCGCCACCACCATGAGCTTGAATAGCTCGATCGAGCACTGTGGAAGCCATGTTTGGAACTATAACTTTCACCATAGCAATCTCCAATCTGGCGGTGCTGGCATTATAGCGGTCAATCATGTCTGCTGCGTTTAGCACCATGAGACGACTGGCATCAATCTCCATGCGGGATTTTGCTATCCAGTCTAGGATAACACCTTGTTCGGAGAGGAGCTTTCCGAATGTTGTACGTTGGTTTACGCGAGCGATCATGTATCTGACGTTGAGCATGATCAGTATTCGTTGAAAGATTCAGCAGAAGGAAAAAATCCTTACTCGAGACCACGCTCAGCACACCCGATAGCTCTCATACAGTGATGGATTCGTCCTGGACCCATACGACCTTGCATGACCTCGAAACCTCGTCCTTCTCCGAGGATGATGTTTGATGTAGGTACTCGGACATTCTTGAAAATAACCTCGCAGTGACCATGCGGTGCATCTGAACATGTGTCAGGATCAACAGACAGAGTCCGGGACATTACGTACCATCAAAACCGTAGACCTTGAGTGGTCGAGTTACGGTGATGCCAGGTGTATTTGCTGGGACAAGGACGATACTGTGCTGCTTATTCCTGTCTGGATTGTTGGCCTTTGATTTGCAGAAAACGATGTACCTGAACAATATTAGTAACACCATTCGCCAAGTCTGAGTAAGGAATTTACAATTTGCATCTCGGGTCTCCCGCTGAGCTAATCCACCATTTCTGATTTCACTTGTGAGATCGAGCTGTCTTCTATACTTTACTCGGCGTACTCACCGTTCCATTGAGAACATAGTTATTTCCGTCTTTCTTCATATCGAGAGACACATTCTTCGCATCCGACGACGCAACATCAGGTTCAGTCATCACATACGCAGATCGGATTTTTCCCTCTAGCAACGGATCTAGCCACTGTTTCTTCTGCTCTGCAGTTCCATACTTAATCAGGACCTCCATATTGCCTTAAGGTGGAGGTCAGAAGTGCATGCAGGAAGGATAGAAAGCATATGTTCTTGCCCTCGCTAATAGTCAACCGCAATGCATACTAGGCTTCGGAGACAGAAGACCGTGTCTAGCAAGCTGACTACGACCAATTTGAAACATATGCTTCTTACCTGGAGATTCGGTACCAGTATCGGGGGCGCTGCAGTTCATAGTCTCCGGTCCGATCGTGCTCTTCCCCAGTACTTCACACATCAGTCCATACTCGACATTGGTGAAGCCGGCTCCTCCAGCGTCGGCGTAATGGCCGTGAAGCCAGAGATTCCAAAGTCCTAGCTTTTTGGCTTTGGTTTTGAGATCCTCCAGGATTGGTGGAATGTTGCTCCATCTCTGTGAATATTCTTGAGGGAGCATCGCCTCGAATACTTCATCGGCGGGGATACCTTGTCTGATATCAGCGTATATCATTTGTGCGGAAGAAGGATATCTTGCATTCATTCTCGATGAAGTCAATTACTTTGGCCAAGTATTCCTTCGCGCGCGGGCTAATGCTCTTCTCCACAAGAGATGGGATCCTAGCTTCATTCATGGCGATGATTTTAAAAATATAGATCTGTTGATAAGATAGTGAGGAGAATGAAATAAACGAAACAACAGCAAAATATTTGCCAAATCTTTCTCAACGCTATTTCAAGGCTGTACAAGCATCAAAAAAATATCTTGCTTGCCGATTGGCCAGCGAATTTCCGGATTCGGATGAAGAACTCCGCCGGCGAAGCTGGGGAACGCGGGGAAGAGGCCACCCAAGCGGAGCTGGACATGGCTAAGAAAGTAAAGTAACATTGAGCCGAAAGACTATTATTCGACCTTCGACAAGCCGATTGATGTGTGTAAGAATCTCGTAGGTCTCGGAGTCTGTCGCTTCATTAGCTGCGAAAAATCGACATAACGGAAACAACCTCAGAGAGCTCATTCGTATGTAACTTGGTGAGCGCTTAGATATACTTGAAGAGCGCTGAGATCAACCATCGGGACTTGGGACTGTCTTGCGTCAATTGTTACCAATAATGAGATTCATAGTGCTTCTGAACGTCAGCAGATCCCCATTCTTCGACCACTAGCAGTCATGGGCTCTATAATTCTAACGTGTCCTCTTTCCATTGAGAGAGCGGCTCTCCCGAGTATACCGCATCGGGAGTAAGAGATATCATTCTTTGCACTTCTTGCTACTCGCGATCTTCTCTCCAGATTCGAGGGGACAGCCATTCTGTGTCACGCCTTTTGAAAATTACGTTGTCAAAAATTGACTTCAAAATTCTATGCACTTAGACGTCACTCAGATATACTAGACCTCATAACGTCATCATTAGTCTCAAATGCTATGAACGAAATACAATACGAGGAGAGAAATGCCCCAAGCGTCCGGACCATTCATTTACTGCATCATTTAGTAATTCTGGTCGTCGTCACCAACAATAGCGTAACCTCCACTTCTTCCTCCAGCATGCAAAGGTGGTCTATTCGGGCTAGCCTGACGACTCTGTGCCTTCATTTCGTATGAGTTCGCACG
The DNA here is from genome assembly GCA_010583015.1 of Tothia fuscella. Classification (NCBI taxonomy): domain Eukaryota; kingdom Fungi; phylum Ascomycota; class Dothideomycetes; order Venturiales; family Cylindrosympodiaceae; genus Tothia; species Tothia fuscella. The sequence goes on along the minus strand of MU007027.1, from coordinate 2,979 downwards.
GCTATTGGCCGTCTTGAAGTTGCCCCCCATTGCCATGTGTATGGGCACGGGCACCGGCGTCGTGCTTCTGGAAGGCCCTCTACTCTGTTGTGCTACACCACTACGAAGGGGCGGCGACGGTAGGAAGATATCTTGCGGAGGGTTATAAGGAGCGTTTGAGCTGTAAGATTGTCTTGTCTCGGGGCGATGCGAGTTGCTCCTGACGAGACTGACTGAATCATTATCAGGGTCCATCATCGTACTAGTGGTTGACCAGGTGGACCGCCTTTTGTAGGTCTTGCTTGCTACAGACAGTAGTATGTTATCGAGCGCAATAACTAGTTAGGTGTCAGTATGTTGCTTGGTCAACAGCGGTCCAGCTTACCGGTCAGAAAGGCAAACACAGCAATCGGAATAATCCAACTGCTTGCAGCAAACTTGAACCCATACTCAGTCTTATTCGCCAGCACTCCGACAACGCCAACCATTGCCAAAACGAAGCCGATCATAGTACGATTAATCATCTCCCCAAATTCGTATTTTGTTTTGTGTAACTTTCCGAACCAATACATTGTTGCCAAAATCAGTAGCATCGATCCTGCACCAATAAAGAAGTACAGAATGACCACATCGAAGACAGCATATGTCCTACTAAGTGCTGCTGGATCTTTGGCCGACGGTAGACAGTAAGCATCTGGTATAAGGTCTCCGAATGTGCTTCAAAGACGAAAACAGAAGCAGAGTTGTAGATGTTTAAAATAATGGTTCCAGTGGCGTTGTTCCATTCTGATGGTTTGAAAGTACTCGACAAGTTAGCTATCTTAGCAATGTCTGTATTCCAGTTGTAGGTGGTGGCCCAGGATTTGGATTTGAACTGGGCATCAATCTTCCACATAGATGCGTTGAGATTGTCTGTAAATGCTGTGCTGGATGTAAAAGCTGCTGCGGGATTTGACACATCGACAGGCTTGAACCCCCAGACGAATTTGAGTCCTTGGACGACGGAATTCCAGACAATGAGCGAAGTATTGCCTTCGACGCAGAGGAGAATGGCAACGTGGAGAGGATAGTGCAAGAGTGCCCAGATCTGTTGTCGAATGGTTCCCAACCGCTCATGTTCGATCTGGTCAAAGTATAACATCCAGATTAGGTACTGTATATGTAGTTAGTGGACGTTACATCGCGAGTGTTATCCCATTCACTCACAATAAGTAGTACTGCAGCAACAACAGTGCCGATCTCATAGCTAGTATAGCTTGATTAGCCTTTAGTAATACAGGAAATGCTTTTGACCATACCAATGATGCCTTCACCCATGATAATCAAACTAAGCAGCCCAACACGTTCCACTAGATGATTGTGTTTGAAGCTTATCGAACGCCAGAATATTGCGATTAGCATTGTCGCGAGACCATCGAAGATGGCCACAAGGAAGCTAAGGCTGTTAGTTTATGGTTAAAATAAGTTTGGGATCAATGGAATCATACAGGAAAAGTAGGTGTGTCCAAGACATCTGTCCATTCGGGAAAGCAAAATGTGCCGCGAGGAAAGCCAAAGAACCTAGAATATTACAGAAAACGGTAAGTCCAAGAGGAAGAAGCGCTCGTTTGTGAGCGCGGCTTTGCCACATGACTAGGGAGTATTGGCAAGCAATAATTGCTCGAGAGACCATCAGAATGAGGGTGAAGGCCTTGAAAGCGTTCTGGTCTATAGCTCCTTTATCTGATCCATCGAATATAGGTCCACCGAAGACGAACCCAGCCATAACCCCAAAGTGAACAGCTTTAAAGACTCGATTAAGGATCGAATCAGCAGCAAATCGAACATCGTACAGCACCGTCGACAACCAGGTAAACCACATAAGAGTGAAAAGCTTGAGATAGTTTAGTATCGCTATATTCTGAGGTTAGCAGAGAGCAAACTGCTTGTTGAGTTTGGGAGTTTTACACTCTGCATCAACACGTTGATGCATGGCTGCGAAGTATGCCAAGTTACCGACAAAAAATAAGTCGTAGAACAGTTCTATCGTGCTAGCCTCTTCATGATGTTTGCGTATGACAGGAGATTTGCTGCTGGTTGAAGAGAAGCTAACTCCACTAGGCAAAATTTTCTCGCCTTTGAATCCCTGCGAATTGTATTCATCGTTCACCGGAGATGCAATCAATGGAAGATGTGCTCGTGGACGTGGTGTGCTCTTACTGGAAATCTCGGAAAAGTGGCGAGTCTCGTTTCGCTTTTTAGTGCTAAGATATCGAGAGAGATCCATTCGGAAGAATGAAAGCCAGGATTCTTTCCAAGTACGTCCAATGCTCTATTAGCTAGATGATCCCAAACTGCGCCGAATCTGAATCTGGCAGGCTCGTGATGAGGCTCGTTAACGCTTCTGGATGATAGAGTGATGAACGATTATACTGAGGATGTGGGAAAAGGCTTAACCATTACCAAGCTTCGGAATATTCTGGGCACGCCTTTAAAACATGAGAAAGTGCTGCTGCTGTTATCTTCAGTGTTTAGTGAGTGGCTGAAGTCAAGCAATGCACCACGTCCTGGGCATTACTTGGCATACATAAGGGCTGGGAGAAAGTAAGCAGGCGCATTGGTGATGTGTCCCAGCTCGGTTATTGGCCTGCAAGATACCAAAGTCAGAGCAGTGGTAGACAATAGGCGCCCGCTGGACATGCTCAGCTTCTACCAAATGAACGCGAATGCAGACGCGGATGAGCTCGAGGCATTGCAAGGAAAAGCTGATTTCAGGTAGGAAGGAAGAATGGTCGCAGTTGAGTTGCTCCTGATCCCATAAAGCTAGCAGAAAGGGGTAACACTGTGCAGCAGATTCGATTACCTTCACGATTTATGCGAGTATTTCCATGGTGTCTGTGGTGTGGAGATTGTTTGTTGTAGTAATTTAATACACAATCCTGTGTATTTAGTGTACATGATGGACACTATATATTATATAATATAGAGTATTGACCCCACCAATGAACCAACCCTACCTAT